>VZTR01026390.1:68915-80168 GCA_013400775.1 Chaetops frenatus
CCCATGCTGGAGCAGGTGGGTGCCTGGAGGATCCAGGCTGTGATCCAGGGGCAGAGCCGGTGCAGAGAGAGGGCCCTGCTGCCAGGCTGGAGCAGCCTGTCCTTGGAGGGCTGCAGCCCGGGAAAAGAGAGACCCACACCACAGCAGTTTGGGGGGACTCTGCCTGTGGGAGGGACTCACATTGCACCAGTTTTGTCAGGACTGCTGCTCGTGTGATTGGAGCCCCACTGCAAAAGTTCACGGAGAGCTGTGTCCCGTGGGAAGGACTCCTCTCCCTGAGCCTAAGAGGAAGAAAACCTTGGGTGACGAACTGACCAAACCCCCATGCCCTGTCTCCCTGTGTGGTGGGAAGGAGGGAGGGGTTGGGGGAAAAAGGTGTTTTTAAGGGCTTGTTTTACTTCTCATTTTCCTGCTCTGATTTTGTTAGTAATAAATTCACTTTGTATCTCTAAGCTGAGCCTGTTTTGCCCTTGGTTGGCTGGTGTCAAACCACAACAAAACTTTTCCCCCCTCTGGCTTGAAGGAGCTGCAGTAGTGTCTTTCAGCTGCTTGGAGGTGAACTGAAGTCCAGTTGCGAGTCCAAGGCCAGAGAAGGGGGACCCATGGGAGCCCCAGGCCATCCCCAAGCCTTGAGGAGCAGCTGCACACTGAGACAAAAGGCTGGGCATGAAGCAGCAACAAATCATAAAATTGGAATTTGGAAATATGTTTTCTATCTGAATCCAACATCTTCCTGTTTATTTTTGATTAATTAGTGAAATCATCATAATGGCTCACCCAATCAAAAACATAAGACCTGCACCCTGGACTATGAAACCCCATTTCTTACGCCTGGTTGCTCCACAGTGTAAACAGCTATGTTTGGTTTAGCCAGAGACACTACAGACATTTTTATTAACTCAGAACAGCACTTGCTGAAATTGAGATAATATAAATTGAAGTTCATGTGATCTCATTTGGAAAATAAGCAAATACTCCACACCAAGTATTGTCAGCAAAAAAACTGTCAAAGCTGTAGTTGTTAGTAGATAACAGCTACAGGTTATTTTGTAGTAGATCTTGATTTTTTTTTTTCTCTGCACATAACTGAACTTGGTCATACTCTTCCTTCCAAACATATTTACAACTTGTGATGATAATGGCAGAGATAAATATTTACACATCTTCTCTAAGGCAACATGTACAGGAATCAGCAAGTCATCATGCCAGCAAACTATCAACAATACCAGATGGCAGAGGATTTCTTTAATGCTTTCCATTCCAACATCAGTCATTCCCTGCTGCATTATACATGTATGTTGAGTCTCATCCAAAATCCATCGAAGGGTTTGAATACATTTGGGCATTGTTTGTAGCAAAACATATTTTCATCCCAAGTCTTCTCATGCCACCAAGAGGTAGCATACCTCCCCAGAAGAGAAGTTCCAGCAAAGGACTTTGTCCTTGTGACACAGTGCTGCTGGAGCTCTGAGTGACACTTGGACAGTGGCTTTAACAGGTCCTGTCTGTTTGCAGCCACAGCAGAAGTCAGTTTGTGACCTTGGGCTTTAAGCAGGCAAGAAGAGAACAGCACCCTCATAAAATTATCTGTGCATTGTACATGCTGTGAAAGAAAACATATAATTTTTTTGAGAAATTTTCTAGACAGTTTGGAAACCTTAGGCTTAAAAGGCTAACATGGGGTTTACATATTACATAAACTGTTAATTGTATTCAATTCTTCCCTTCAAGAGCTAAACACAGAAGAGTTTCTGTTTATTTGAAAAGTAGAGATAGCATTTTATCAACTGCTGACATGCCTGGTCTTTGAAATATGACATCTATCAAGCCAAGTTAAGCTACACTCTTGCAAGAACAATTCTTATTTATTCCATTCTGGCATCTAGGCCAGGAAGAACTTGAGGAAGGCACTTTTTTAACTTGTTCCACCATTTGTTCCTTCAGGCTACTATCCCATTGACTCCAGAAACCTGAGAATAGCTGGTGACATCTGCTCAAGGTCTGTCCTGGAATAAGGACTAGAGCAGTGGCTGAGGTGTCATTCAGTCAGCTTTTCTTACGCCACTTTCCTGTTTCCAAAGCAAGAGAAGAGAAAAGCCAAAAGAACAATTGCAAGGTAGTCAAAAAAGTAACAAAGTCAAAGCACATTTTACTTATTGATCTGTACAGTCACATATCCAGGTACAAATCTTCCATCATGTTAATTAAGTAGAAAGGGAGTCAGAAAGGTTAATAATAGGACAGTACACAAGACAAAAAGAAATTAGCCATGAAGCGATGCCTATCGATTAGTTTTATGTTCCACAGAAAGACTGCATGATAAGAACAAAGGCTGAAGTTCTCAGAACCACCATATTAAAATAGTAATTTCTGGTAAAGTAAATCAAAGAGGGCTTCCAACATCTAAAACAAAACAAACAAAAAATTTGTGTGAATATATTTAATTATCTAAGTAACACAATTCTAATTTATTTTTAGTGATTGATTCCAGAGTCTATCAGTCAGTGACATGTGCATCCCAGGCTCATTTCTTTATAGAAACTGTTGAGTCATGTTTTCAGTGTTGGAGACGGGCTTCTTCACCATCAACAGACAGTAGCTTTTCCACCACTCTCCAGCTTTTGTCCTAAAAAGTCCACATGGAGCTGCCAAGTTCAGCCATAGCAAAATTCTGCATTCTTCCTGAGTAAATTTTTATGTTTTCTAAGTGTGCTGCTTAGTGTGGGGCTGTGTTTTGGATTTGCTCTGAAAACAGGGTTGATAATGTGGAGATGTTTTCATTATTGCTGAGCAGTGCTCACACACAGCAAACGACTTTTCTGCTGCTCCCTCTGCCCCATCAGAGAGTGGGCTGGGGGCATACAAGGAGCTGGGAAGGGACACAGTAGGGACTGCTCACCCCAGCTGACCCAGAGGATATCCCATACCATATGGTGTCATGCTCAGCATGTAAAGCAGGGGGAAAGAAGAAATGGGGAACATTTGGAGTGATGGCTTTTGTCTCCTCCAAGTAATGATTACGTTTGGTTGAGCCCTGCTTTCCAAGAGATGGCTGACCACCTGCCCATGGGAAGTGGGCAATGCCTTTTTTTGTTTTTTCTTGTGTGCACTGCTTTTGTTTTACCTATTAAATTGTGCTTATCTCAACCCTCAAATGTTGTCATTTTTATCCCTTGGATTTTCTCCCCCATCCCACTGGTCGGGGAGTGAGCAAATGACTGCATGGTACTTAGCTGCCAGCAGAGGTTAAACCACAACAATAAGAAAAAAGAAAATATTAAAAAGTTAACTTTTGCTCCAAGTCTTATTTTTAAATAAAGCAGAGACAGAAGCCACCTCTATAATCTCATCTGTAGTGCAACTGTAAGGCTATGATTTCTATGTTAAGAAAATACTGGAAACTGCAGTCTCAACACTGGTCATGTCTGATATTTTGATTAGCAGAAATTTTAAAGCAATCCTAGGTTTTTATACCATCCCAAACACTGCCAATTACTCTGCCTCTTTGATTATATTTAATAAAATCATGCCAAAGAACATGCAGTGAGAAAGCATCTTGTAATATATCAGTACCTACTGCAAGAAGTACAAGAACCAAACCTGTAAGATATCACATCATCTAAGAGGAATTGCAAAATTATAAATGTCGACAGAGGATTGCAAACTGAATACAGTGTCTCCACAATTATGTTCTTCCTCTTTTAAATGGAAAAATAGTAACAAACGTAGAGCTTATTGGTAACCCTGAAACAGCATGAAAGGGGCCAGATGGGAAAGGCTGAAGAGTAAACAAGGAAGTCAAAACTTAAGCTCCAGTTGTTTTCTAGCCCAAGTTAGCACAAAGCCTTATAGTTTCTGTGGAAACTCTTCCATTTGGCACCACAAGAAAAAGTTGCAGTCTCAAAATGAGAAACAAATCAGAGTATTAAAAAAGAAGTGTAAGAAATGTTAAGGTACTGAAAGCAACTCAAAGTTAAGCAACTGGTTTTAAGAAAGAAACCAAAGATGCATGTTTAAAATGTATTATACTTACAAATAATTATCACTTCAAAAGTGGAAAGGAATGAGAAAACTGATGCCAAAAAAAGAAAAAAAAAAAAAAGGGAGAAAAAAAAAAAAAAAAAAAAAAAGGAACATGAAAAGTCCCAAGTGAGATGAAACCAAAAATATTGATGGGCAGATGAGGAAAGTTACTTTTGTGCAAAGGCCAGGAAAAAAGTTAGTAATTTGAGCAGAGAGGAAGATTGTTTCAAGTGCTTTATAATGAGTAAAACTAAAGGAAGAGGAGAATATTTTCTTGTGAAGAAAAATGAGAGTAACAGACCTTGTTAAACTTCAAAAAATATGAGATATATAGAAAGAAATGAATCGACATTGGTGACAAAATGCAAAAACAAGATTATGAGTCAAATTCTTAGTGTTGCTAGGATAGTTTATTAGTGTTATTAGTGTTTCAGGGATAATCATAAGATGATCCGTTCTAGAGAGTCCTTTTTTCCCCCCCAGACTCATTTTGCACCCTTTACCCCAGGCTGGAGCTGGGTGAAGGCAGTGGTATGGGAACCTCTCCTCGAGTGACTGAACTCTGTATTTTGTGTAATTGATTTCCCTCAAGCTGAGTGCCATAACTCTTGCAGTGCTTCAGTGCTGCTAAATTGGATCAAGTGGTAGGATATCCTTGAAGACAGAAACCTGGAAACCTGACCAACAACACAATTTCCTGTTTTCTTTTCCTCTGAAATAGAGGATACTGAGTGTTGCCAAAACAGAATATCAAACAAGTGGTTTTGACTGAGTCTGTATAGGAATTCCTTTGGGTTACGAAGGGCAGAAAAGCATAACAGTTCCCTCCCAGACTTCCCACATTATCTGTCCTTTGCTTTTCCCAGCAAAGCAAAGGTGTTCAGAAGGAAAGCATATGGAAATCAAAATTAAAACGGCAGGAAACAAAACTTTATAGAAACAAAAGTAATAGGCATCAAATTTAATTCTGCTGTAACAAATACTATTAACAGAAATAGAACATGCCAAAAATGTATTGTATTAAACTTTAAGAATTTTGAAGATGACAAGATGTCTATAAACAAAGTAAGAAAAACTATTTGTACTTGTTTGAAGAGCCCTCACTATTTCCTTCCTGAGGGAAGTGAACAAGCCAGTCATATCCTGTGTGAAAACTGTCTACATACTGCGTTCTTCCAGAAATGAAATGAGGAAAAAAGGTAAAACCCCCTGAGCATTTTTTACATCATTTAGTTAAATTAGTTAGAGGACAAGGCAAAATCACTCACAAGAAGAATAAGATGTCAACATTTGGAAAAAATTCATTAAACTTATTTTGATTACCCATGAATTGAGAAGATTTATGTTCTCCGTAGGTGTTTATAAACAAAAATAAAAAGGGTGCATAAGCACATAGACACAGAGTTCCTTATTCCTGAATTACTCCAATTTCTCTCTAGTTTTGACAGAAAGTTTTGTCAATTGAAGTGTGCAGCAACAATCAGCAACTCATATTAGGTATCCTATAGTCTCAAAGAGCAGGAAACCCAACCATCCTAGCAAATTCATATTATTTTTCCATCGTTTTTTATTTGATTGGAGAAAACTTCCAGAGTTCATGGATTTTTCAAGACAGACATTTTTAAGAAACACAGAGGTCAGTACAATTGTACTTTGATTGATGTACTTCAGAAATTGCCCTTCTGAAGGACTGACTTTATTAAATCCAGTCTTTATTCTGTCAAAGTGGCATTTAGTTAAAAAAAAAATAAATTTGCCTTGCCAAAGCTGACAGGGCAAGAACCTCTATTCATCAGTATTTTTCTCTTTAAAGCTACACTAACAGAGCTTGCTTTAGTCAGGATCCTGGAAGAGAAAGCCTGTAGACCTTGTATGTCTCATCCTTGGGCAAAAGAGAATCAGAGACTAGGAACCTAGAGTATAGCAACATGAGATTTTGATGGTGGTTCAGTTAAATAATTCATTAGTTCCCTTATTCAGGTTCAGCACAATGTCTTTTGGGTGAAGGAATGATTGAGTAAACTAATACTTCTACAAGGGTGTTTTCCTTGGATATTTTTGAGTGTCAAAATCAAAACCTTAAAAAGCAAAGGTGTACCAAATTGAGATGAGAAAAAGCTTAAATGTGGACTGATTCAACTTATTTTAGTGATTTCACGAATTTGTGATATTTAGCTCTTTCTTAATGCCTAGGTAGGGAAAGCAAAAATCAGTTTTGACCTCTTATTCATGGTTCCAGTGCCATGCCCACTATGACCGGCCTGTTATAAGATCAGGAAAAGACCAGGAGAAAAACAAATTAAGGAAAAGAACAGTTAATGTACCTAGCAGAAAAAGACTTTGCTAACAAGAGAAGTTATTTTCTAAAAGGAAGCACCAGAAAAAAAAAATTTAAGATATTCAAGAAGGCACTGTAGAAATTAGTATGCATTTCAGTACTCAGGTAGGCCTGAAACAGTTCATCTTCAACATACATCATTCTGTCCCTTTGAACCAAATTTGTTAAACAATTTACTCCCTTTCTTGTTAGCAACACCTTAAAATAATTAATATTAGCATCTGACTACAATCTGAATTCACAGAAAGCCCATTGCATTACAGCACAAAAGTATGGCAGCAGAATAAGGAAGACTATTGCTTACTTAAAAGATTTATGATACATGATGTAATTAAGGATGCTATTTTGAAGTGCTATCTATTTTATTTCCATACACAAAAGAATATATGCATTTTAGAAATAATAATCTTAAATAGTGAAATCTTCAAAACAGAAGCCTGAAGCTACTTGATTCCAGAAACTATACAGCCAGATAGTTTTGACATAATTGTACTGCCACAAGGGGTTGATGTTGTTGGATCTCAGTGACTTCACCATGCCCTCCCTCTTCCCCCCGCAAAGGTAGGAGCACAAAAATGAGAGAGATCTAAATTATTACAAATACATATATGCACATATAGATACAGAATTCCTCAAGATACCATTCACAATTTATCATTTTACCAGAACATTTTAGGACTGACACTAATAGGCAGCCAAATCCTTCTCACCATGGACTTTTGGAAAAAGACACTGGTGTCTTCCAGAACCACTCAGAAATTTCTATTTACAATATTCAGCTGCCTGCACAGATGACTCCATATAATTCTCTCTCTCCTATGATGTCCTTTCTAAATTTTATTAAACTTTTGTTTTCAGGAAGTTTTTTTTTTGTTTTTTGTTTTGTTTTTTAAAAATCAGATTAACATAGATAATATTACAATCCTGATACAAATATCACCAGGGTTTATAAAGTCTGCCAGAGTTTCTATACATTTTTGGTGGTGTAATAATGAAATAACCCATATTTGGGGTTTCTAACACTGCAAGCAGTAACTTATATACCATGTACTAAATGACATCATTTGTTTCCTCACTGCATATTGTCTAGACACAGCCATCAGAATTTATAGTTAAGTCAGTGTTCAAACATGAAATACAACTGTATTCTGCATCACCAGAGGAGCATCCTTCACTTACCAAAGTTATTGATTCATGGCCATCAGTCCATTCTTCTTATAATGCTCACAGGCTTCAGACTTGGCTTTTTTAAATTGTTGCTACAATTGCATATAGACACATAACTCTAGACTTAACTTTTAACTTGAAATTCCTCAGTGGCCTACCCATCTACACTGAGTCATTTTGCATCTTCTAATATGCTGGAGACCTGCTAATCAATTTATGTTCATTATTCAAGTAAAAAGGGCTCAAGCATACAGACCCACTTGTGAGACGTAAGATTCAAGTATTTCACTGTTGTATTCAGGCTTTGCAAGTGTAAGATGCCCTGTGCTGCAGGAGGAGTGCTCAGACTTCACTCTTGCCTCCATTTCTTCACTGTTGTTACCAAGTCTGCACTTCCCTGTTTTGCAAGTATTAACCTCACATTTCAAACCAAGGAGAGCTTGATCTGTGAGGTCAGTATATTCCTTACATAGACATACTTCTATTGCTACTGAGATAGTTTGGGAAATAAATCCACTATTATAAACCATCAGTGTCTTTCCTTGGAGTTTGTTGAACAACCTCACTCTCCATTGGAAGTAAGTAGCCCATTGAATGAAGGAAGAGCACAGAAGAGAAATGATGCCTCTGGAACAAGTTAGATTTCTATATTCAGTTTAGTTCCCATTTATCCAGGTCATGTAAGGATAGAGGTCATGACCCCCAGGGCACAGGTGAATGCCTCAGTATGTTCAGCCTCTCTGCTAACACTGACTTTTTCTTTAGATACAGGCTCATTTTGTGTATTATTAATGAAATTTTAGTCCAGAGGGTAGTGCCAAAGATCAGTAGATCTTCCAGTTGTAGCTCATGCTGAATCTTTAGGCTGAGTAGCAAAAAGACTGACTCATTCCAGCACTGAAGACCAAGGGCATGCTATATAAATTTGAGTGCCAGTCTCCATCCCTGTATGAACTAATTCTCTTTTCTTCCTGCTTTCTCTTCACCTGCAATCACCATAGAAGATGCTCCAAAAACTCATCAGTGAAAGAACCACATTAAAGGCAAAAACAAGTAGGTGTTTTTCTAGCCTTGAACCATTCTACAAAAAGTCACAGAGTCAAACCCATGTGATTTCATGCATTTCTAATTTCAGGACAGTTCGAGTGTTGTACTCTGACATGACCAATAAAGATTGTAGGTTCAAAGTTTTCAGTCTCTTCCAGACTAACAAGAGATGAAGTGGAAAAGCAAGTATCAGGGATAATAAAGTTTAAGTCTGCACAAGTATTTACATCTGCAATATTCAGATAAGCTTTTCTGGCTGTGAGAAGTCTAAAGAGCAAATAGACCAGGTCTTGGAGGAAATTCTACTCTCACCACCACAACAGAGAAATGGTTCTACATTTCTATATTAGGAACAGCCTGTTTTCCATTGATGAAGGCAAACTGCTGTGGCTGTGACTCTTGCATTCATACTATAGATTGTATTAAAAATTCTTCTTTGCAGAGTAAGTATCTTAAAAATCAAAATAAGCTTGATTTTTGAAAGATTGCTTGACAGCTCTAAAATTTCAATCCCTACCAATCCCACATGATCTGCTGTGTCTAAAGTGTCACTGCTCCATTCAAGTTTTCACCTGGAGTCCAGGTAATCTGAGTGCCATGGAAGCCAACAATGGTCTCTCATCTGTTCCTGGGGCATTCATCAGCTGATCTTGGTTATGCATTTCATTTCTTAAACCAGTGTCTCAATATTGTTCTGCAAGTGATCAACCCCTAAAGATTTCAATAAGGCTCTGCATGGAAAAAAAGTTTTGCACTCTGTACTCAGAACTTATCAATACTTTTGTTCTTATTCTAGTCTTATTACTTTGCAGTGTATTTTGATGTATGTGCAGATCCCCCCAAAAAATAGACCTCAGGATTGGTACTTGCATCAGCATTAAAAATAAAACAAAATAAAAATATGGTTAATATTTTTGTGCCCCAGCAACATTTCTTCAACATCAGGGTGTATTTCAGGATACCACTTTACTTTGTCAGTGTTCACATTTTGTAGGTCATATGTTAAAAAGTAGCAACACATCAGTACTATGTGGAAAGCTTTTCTTAAGTGAAATCTCTATATTGAATTCTCTGCTTTATATACAAAAAGATTTATACGACAAACACTGCATAATAAATTTTAAACAATAAGTCTCTCAAAAGAAACAATATTGTGAACAGCAAAAGGAACAGAAAAACAAGGAAGTGTTCTCTGTTACTGCTTTTCTGTAGGTTAACACTGAGTTCCTAATGTTTTCATAGCTTACGTACCTTTTCCTACCATTTGTTGGTGATATGAACAATTTTATGTGAGTCCTTTCATTTATTTTTTTCCAAAAAACCAGTTGAAAATCCAAATTCATTGACAATAAATATAAGATTCTCAAAGCTGCAGCTGTGGAAGTGGAGTACCCTGGTTCCCATTCGACCGTTTTAATGTGTAAGAACAGAATTTATAACTAGAAAATGTTCCAAACATTTGTTGCAAAGTTAAAAACATTACCATTTGATTCATATATTCACCTACTTCAGCCAATATAAAAGGTGCAGACTCCCACTGCATTTCAGTGGTCCTATCACAGGATACAGAGTGTCAATTACATTCAGATATTCTCCACTTGCCATGACTGTGTTTTGTTCTTGGCAAGTGAAAACATGATGAAAACCAAATTATTCTTCAGAGGTTGTGAAAGTCATAATACGTATGTAGTTCAAAAGAAATCAGATTAGCCACTCTTAGAAGGTATTTCCTAAGTGAAGAACTATCCAATACTTAAGAAGACTTGTAGGCATTAAGTGAGATTCCATTAATTAACTGCAGATGTGTCCCCTTGTTTATATTAGACAATCCAAGGCAGCTACATTCTGTATTTTTCATCACTATGAATTTTTGGAAAAATTCAAGTTTCACGATGCTCACAAAAATCGACACTTTTGTGGACCTATTCTACCTACACATAACACCTGCCCAATACAAAAACAAGCAATATGCAGTTCCTTCTTTACATATGACAACAACCCAGAAAAAACCAGTCGAGGAGCCACAGTGATAGGCACCAGAGAGCACAGCTGACAGACACACTTTGCAAAGCCTGCTCTCAGAGCAGCAGCTCGGGCTGCTCTAACTTACACAAGAACTGCAGCATCTCCCATGGAAAGCTCCTCTTTCTGTAATGCCAAGGTAACAGTCTCCTGGACTACCCCCGCCATGTGCTAGAGGGTTCAGGAGACACAGGTTTTTTTTAAAACAATCGTTCTTTTCTACCTTTTATCTGAACTAAAAACTAATTCCTATAATGCTTGCATGACAGCAAAAATTCCTATGTTTTCCTTATTGGGTCTTACAGTTTAATTGCCACATGTTACATGAGTAAGTAGACACAGATTTGAGGAAAGAAGTTATATAAATGCATGCTTACCAGCTGGTGCAGAACGTGAGCAGTGAAGTTGCAAACCATGACAATCAGCACATGATTGACTGAATTTGCCTTGCTTAAAACCTGGCTTGGAATCCTTTTTGCTCTCAATTTCATCTGACGAAATCTTATCCAGTTCAATTATAACAGCTGACATTTTGATAGTTTCAGTAGACATCAAATTAAACACAAAGCTGAATAAAAGGAGAAGCGAGTTTTAGTTCAGGTTGCCCAAACTTGCAGTCCAAAAATAACTTCCTATCACAAAGGAAAAAAAAAAAC
>VZTR01026391.1:22982-42486 GCA_013400775.1 Chaetops frenatus
CAGCAGGGTAAGTCATTCCTTTTTGATTTCTTTCCTAAAATGAGACCAAATATCAGCTAGGCTTTAGCTTGTCTGACAACTTTTATTTCATGCAGACTGTCAGGTACACGTGTTAAAAAACTCCCGGTGACAACTCTGGTTCCCCCCAAAGAGGCTGGGTTTGTTCTAGGAAGTTCTGTTCTACAGGTGAATCTGGAACTTTCTTTAATGTTAGGCAGATAATGCTGCCTCTAGGAGTCTTCTACATCTGTGTGTGGTTACTCATTCCAATTTAACAGATTTAACCCCATTTTTCTAAAAGAACCTATAAAGTAGCTTCATTATACACTTCCGACTGTGTTAAAAAAATTCTTACAGCTGTTTCACTGAAAGGGTCTTCAATCTTCCTTCTTTGAAGAAAGGACTTAAAATTTGGCAGGATCCTTTTCACTGTCACTATGCAGTCTCACCCTGTGCAGACATGCTCTAAACTTCTGAGAAAAATCAGGAGTTTGCACGTGCTTGATGAAAGCTTGCTAGAGGGTATCAAGCAACATTCTTTACAGAGCCTGTTTTCACATTTTGTCTTTCAGACTGAACAGAGCTTTTCCTTGCAACAGCTCCTCATGGCTGCCAGAAACAATTATGGCACTGGGCACTGGAACAGAAAAGAGGCAAACAGTCTTCCTGTGTTCTCAATGTTCTTCTTGTTACACACTCAGCTCAGAAAAAGAATCACTTGGGTTGGAAGATGCAGTGCTCCTGAAAAAAGTGAGTGAAAAGTGTATGGGGAGACTCGACAGGAGAAAAGCAGAAGGGGCAAACTGCTGGGAAAAGTGTGAAAAATATTAATTAGTACTACTAATTCCAACTTAGTACTACTACTAATTCCAACTTAGTACTACTAGGTACAACTACTTCCCACAAGAACCTGGAACAGGACACACAGCTCTCAATTTTCAAGACTCCTCTGCTGTAGGTATCCTGTTGGGAAAGTCACTGCTGAACTGCATGAGTCTTCCTCATGCTGTGGTCAACCCACAAAGGAGATGGCAGCTTACAGCTGTTGCCAAATACTTCATTTGAAGACATGCAAAAGCCTCTGCTACAGGTTAATAAAATCTCTATAATACCAAGATAGCAGCCTGTGTAGCTCCACCTAAGAACAATTCTGTTCTTCAGGAAGGTCTTATTTCCTTTCCTGCATTCTACCTTGTCAGATGGGATGGTACATTAAAATCTAGATAAAACATGACACATGCTGCAAAGTCTTACTCAAAGTTTAAAACAGATCAGCATTACCTTCACCTGTACAGTCTTTAATTGCTTCCTGTGCACATAAAGATTCTACTTCATTTTTTTTAACGTGAATATATTTGGGATCCCTGTTTCATTCAATAGTCAGGAAGTATAGTGTTTAGGGAACAATTAAGGCCTAAGCTTTGAATAAGGACATTGTCATTAGACTTCTGCCACATTTCCTCCAAAAGACAGACAGTACCCTGGAATGAAGCAAAATCAAAGATTGGTCTTCTCTTCTGAATGTGAATTTAAAAGTCTCTGTTGAGCTGAATAAGATGACATCCCGAGGGAAGGAACAGCACTCTAGCTCTTGAGGGAGCAGACTATGTCAAGAGAAAGGTGAGGGATGAGAAAGCAAGGTCTCACTCATGCTATGGAAGACTGCTCTGTTGGAACTGTTCCGCCTCTAAAATCTGCCAGAAGACCTGAATTCTTACAACAGTGACATAAGTCAAGAAGATCTCTGCTTTTCACACTTCAAGCTCGTATGAGCACCTCAAAACCATGTGAGCAATCAGGCCTGAAGCCTCCTGCATTCTGAGGAACAGGCATTCTTGACAAAACAGGATTTGCTCTCAGTCTTTCAAGTACATAGTTATTTCTGTGGGGGCATAGAAAGGAGCTCATTTCACAAAATAAATTATTTCTTGCTTGCAGGAAAGTCATTTAATATAGCAGCAATTGCATAGAAAATCCCACATGAAAATTAGTTACTCAAAGCAGGGTTTGGCTAGAGGTCACAAACAAAGCAAAAGGGGAAAACATTGATTATGCAACCACAAAGCTATGCTGTGTTGTCACTCTACTGAGGTATATTTAACTGGAGCAACACAGCTCCATATACGGATAGACAGGCTTGCCTGAACGACAGACACTGTGCCCTCTGGGACAAAACACCCTACTGCCCAGCAGGGCTAGTAAGATAAAGTATTCCTGAATTAATTAAAAGAAACTTAATGCCCAGAATTTGCTGATATTCCTATAAACAACAGGTGCATGCTAGGAACTAGGATGTAGGGCTACAGGAACCTAAAAGGACTGAAACATCCTCAGCTTTCATGTCAGTTCAGAAGCATCCAGGAAAAGAGGCTCTGCTTTTCTGCACATTTAGTTGGGAAGCAGATGAATCCTTAAATCTTCACCCTCCACTAAAATCTGTTGCACTAGAACATAAAACTACAACGCGTTTTATTTACACCTTGAATAACGTTGGAGATACAGAAAGGATTCCAACCCTGTCGGACAGCTGCAATTACACATCATTTCCTCACAGAACTTAACTTGAAAAGCACAACCAGCAATAGATTTAGTAACCTACATGACTGAGACAGCAGAAAATATTGCAAAGAGTCCTGAATTCCCAGAATATTAAACTTGTGAAGGACTGTCTTCATGTCTGAGGATGGTCCAGTCTGCGTAAATGTTGCTTGCATGGCTCTTGGCTCAACAGAGGGACCACAAACATTGTATACTATGGAGCCACTCAACATAATCTGAAGAGAGTATTTCCTTTAGTGTAGCTGCAAAATACCATAAATAGGCATTCCCTCTGCTTCCTTACAAAGAACAAAATCTCAGACTTGGCTCAATAAGACATCTGCATTACTTGGGGAGAAAATCCTCTTCACTTCTTTCCTACAACTATGACTATGTAATAGAATCAATACTTTAAACCAAAAGGATGAGTCTACATGGTGCTCATTTTCTCTGACTTCATTAGCTGCAAAAAAAGATTACAACACTGTGCTGAAGTAAATTTCACTTCCTGTGTGCCCTCAAGGAAAAGTTAATTCACAGCAAGTAAGGGGACAGAGTAAGATGGAAATCAAAGGGCTGTTATAACCACTCCCAGTCCTACTTGCCCCAAACACTACACGCCTTAGAAGCTAAGGAATTTTTTTTTCTTCTTCTGTCAAGTGGCTATTGACTTGAACAGATTTACTTGTGAAAATTGTTTAGGTATATGTACTACAGTAATAAGGGATATGCATGCACGGTTCACTCTGATGCTGAGACAATTGATGCCTACTGCAATTGGTAAGACAGGAGATTGAGTGCCCATAGCTATTCAAAACACAGTGTTGCCTGTTCTTTCTCCTTTATTGTCTCTAAATTGCTATAAAAATTAATTCATATATCAAAATAACACTCCTGTAATGAACATGTAACATGCAATCCAGTCCCAGATAAAATGTTCCTTTGGTTTTGAATAAAGAAAACATTTTCATCTATTTCATGTTTCTCTTCCTTCAGACAACAGTTGAAAACAATTAGCAGATAAAATATTTCTTGCTCTTTGCTCTTTATGTGCACACACCATGGACACAGTGAAGACATTACACAGTATTGATGCCAGTAGAGACTCTTTAAGGGCACCACTCATTGCTGGTTTCCATCTGGATACTAAGCCAGGGACTGACTCTTATCTGCCTAATAGTCCCTCCACCAAATCAATGCCTTTCACAATTTAGAGGCAAGAATGTTGTAGAAGTCCAGAGAGATGACATCAGTAGCTCTTCCCTTGTTCACTGAAGCAGTTAATCCACCCTTGAAGGCTGCAGGATCAGTCATGGACAATTGGTCCTGGATTAATATCTGGCCTCAGTGAAGCCATGCTGGCCATCCCTAACCTAACTTCTGTAAAATGTTGCACACCCTGTTGGTGTTTTAGTTAAGGATATACTTCTGTCATTTTAATTTAACAAAACACATAGTACTCAGATGTGTGATACCATTTTCTAGCATAAGACTTCCAGGAAATGTAGCTTTCAAGCAGAAAATATCCCAGCAACAAAGATTATGCTGTCTGATTGTTCTGTGTGAATAATGTGAGATACTACAGAGGATTCATTGGTTTTCAGCAAGCAGCAGACTGTTATAATACACACCACCCAATCATTATCTTTGAGAGCTAGTGAGGGGTGACTAGGATTCTGGAATTGCTGACAAAGCTACTAAAATGATCTTTTATTTTGGAAACTGAGTCCTTGCACATACTGCAACTGAAAAGCTTGTGATTCTTTTATAGGACTGTTACTCCAGCAATGCCAGTGACTGAGTATATTCTGCCTGTGGTTGTGATTTCATAAAATCAGGGTAAAAACTCTGAGAATAAATTTCTGTTAGAAAACATGAATACAAATAGAAGAATCTAGACCAAATCTTTGTATCACAGCAAGATGCAAAAATTTTGACAAACCACTGTTCAATGGGTAACCATGACCTAAATTCCTCTAGTTGAATACTTTCTGCAAGCCAAACAAGGAAGAATTTACCAGTGTGAAATATACCCCTTCTCAAACCCATTGGCTTCCTAGGACTTCATTGTCTTATCCATAAAGCTTTACACCCTCTTGAAATTGCTTTAATTAATAGTGTGTGTCTGGTACCCAGTAAACTGGTTCTGCTGCCATCTCCACTGCTCCTGTTTTTTCCACAGTGTGGAACAGAATTATCACTGCTTGTTCTCAGTTCTGTGCTACTTTCTCTGGTTTTCAACCAGCTCCAAAGATGTGTTGCAAGCCTTTATTGCCTCTGATTCACCATCTTCTCATACATCATGTGTAGTTTCCTCATCGTATTTATGTATTTATTTCCTTCACTATCCTCTTATTCTCCAGTGCTTTATAGCCTCCATGAACACTTGGAAAGACATGAACCCTGCAACTGTTCACTAAATACACTTTATAGCTAGGTTTTGCCTCACCTAAAGTTTATCTATTTTTAAGTATGCCATCACACAGTCCTACAACATGGCTGACTGTAATACTCCAATAAAATTCAGTTTCACTAATGCATAGTTACCCATAAGTAATCAGGGAGTTTGGTGCTGTTCCTGTTAGATGCTTCGATTCAGTTATTTATTCCTGAACAAAACTCTTCTCTGAAAGTTGGTATGTGTCTAAATTATTTCAGCTGTTGCCCTCCCTTCCACTTTTGTCATCATCAGTCATCCCCAAATATAAGACATTGGGGAAAGCAAAGGAAAACCAAGTCAGGTGAAGGATAGTGCAGTAAAGTGAACAGAGCAGAAATAGAAGGGAAACATCAGACTGAAGAACATGGGAAGAAAATTGAGGAGGGGGTGAACACCAAAGGAAGATGGAGGCGAATCAGTGTGAAGAAGAGAGCTGAGCATGGAAGGAGAAAAGAAGGCAAAGGAAAGAAAGACTTGGGGAAAACACTATTGCCCTAGATAGCATAAAGATTAGACAGTAAGAAAGAACAGGCAAAGAAGAGACAGAAAACAAAGATTAATCAAGACCAAAAATTAAAAGCCCTGGGGAGATGATCTGTATCAGAAACAAGGGGTGTTTTTAACCAAAATTGGAGATGCCTGGAATAATGGGGAGCACTACAGACCAGAGCAGGACAATAAATAGAATAAATACGTTAAAATAAATGAGCACAGAGTGACTAGAGCAGTTGTGCTGCTGTACACTCTAAACAGGAAAGAGGTAAGTTATGAATGTAAATCTGGTGTTTCTCTACAACTGAAAAGGAAAGCCAGATCCTGAAAGGAGTTAGTATAAAACTAAGATTGGATATTATTATGGGGTTTTTTGCTATATGCTCTTGATACCTCTATTTGCTACAGTATATTGAATAAGGATAATAAAACCACAGAGCTCTGCTGTCATCACACAATGATACATGGTAACATTAAATGTACATTTTATTTTTTGGTATATTGCTCCTGATTGCTTATTTCAGCATTTTGCCAAGCTATAGTCTGCCCCATTCTTGCTCAACATTATAAATATTTTTAGTGGAAGTGGAATACACTTCAAAAGATGTGATATTATTGTTTTATGAGGCACTGGTTAGACCTCATGCTTAGTTGGGCCCATTTTCCTGCAAAAAGGCAATTATTTTACAACATAATGGAATACATGGGATCAGTTCAGCTTTTGAGATAATTTCTTATGAGAAATTGCATGTTGGCAGATGCACTGATTTCAAGTGAGGCACCCATCTGCATCTGAAAGCACAGGATTCTCCAACAAAAAGAAACCTGCAAAGTAACCAAATGAGACCCTTTGAAATTTTATTGTCAATTTGACAAAATATACTTGGTTCTTAGGGTGCTTTCAATGCACAGGGCTCGGTTATTACCATCATGCTCATCTTGCCAAAGGAAAAAACACAGAGTGACTTGACAGAGGGCACTTGGCAGATACAAAGCCTGAAATGATACCATGAATTAGTAAATCAGCTTTGTTGAAGTTAACATTAAAATTCTAACTAGCTCCTACTGTCCCGGGGCTAAGCACAGTTTTTCTGTCAGTTTGCCTATCAATTTATCAATCTAACCAGGAAAAATGACCGTGGCCTAGTTCTTTTAGGAACAGGTGGTAACTCCCACTTGTAGCATCCTCTTTGCAGATTATTGAAAGGACAACTAGCCATTCTAGACAAGTGGCTGTGCTGGGAAAAGGAATGTATTGTGCCAATCTCCTTTTCTGGGTGGACACAGCACAACGGTTGGGCTTCAAGCACAGTTACATATCCAAGCAATGGATAAGGTGCTTGTGAGGGCCGTGCATGCCCTTACAGGCATTTCCTAGCTCCTCCTTGGCAAATGCAGCAGGCCAGATGGAACTGTTCCTTGGGCTGCCAGTTGGACCACCCTGGTTTGTACCAAACAGGATTGTAAAAAACCCAAGGGGATGGAGAAAGTCTGAAAATTAGCAACTAAAAATAAACAGGAAATGAAGGCAGAACTGTTTCACATGGAGTGCCATAAGTAAATGAAACAGAATTGTCCAGTTGGAATTATCAAAATTATGAATTTAAGTAAAAACACTGTGAAAAGTGGAAATAATGCCAGGGCAGAAGGAAAAAGAAGAGCTATGTTTAAACAAAAAAGCTAAACAAACAAGGCTATCTCTAGAACTACACCTGGATATCTTCAATGTGAGGTAAAGGAATGCATGCAGAAGTATGGCATTTTGAAGGTCTGAAACATGTTAACTTCAGCAACTTTCCTGCAACCTCCTTTGGAATTCCTTATTTGTCACAGCGTAGTCTGATGCTTTAGATTTTTTTCCTTTAAGTAATAGCTTTGACATACTAAGGCTCAGGCCAAGTACATAATGGAAGCTTGTATTCTATGATTTGTAAGCGTGAACAATTAGATAGGAGAAAGTCACCATGTAATAACAAGAATACTTCACTTGTTACCCAGGATCAGCTAAGATTTAATGCAGATTTTTTTCCAGATGAATGTTAGACACTGTCAGTCTGTGAGGACATATCATTTTCAAAAGACATTATTTAATGGAAATGCCAAAGAGAAATAGCACCACCTACGATTAGATAGTACTGTTTAAAGCAACAAATCAGAATAACCTCTCAAAAAACACAAGGCACAATCCTCTATTGCCAAGACAAAAACTAGATGATCTACACACGGCCTTCTTCTGTAGGTTCTGGTACTGCAAAGAGCTATGAAATTGCTTTCTGACTATTCTATTTAACAGTGAAACCAACAAAACGTAACACAGAAAGCAAAGCATAAAAAGGTATTATTTACACAATGTATCATCTACGCCAATATTGAGATACTGAGTAAAATACTTCAATATGCAAATCTTTTTGGTATTTCAATCATCTGAGACCTTGAGACACTAAAGGCTGTGTTTTATAATTTTGGAGTTTTACACAAATGCAGGCACTGGAGCACTTTCATCATCTAAACAGTTCCCCACAAAATTTAAACACAGTGAAGCACAATCAAGCCTTATCAGATAGCTTATTAAGTAGGACTTGCTGGGATACTTGAACTGTTAGCCAAAACAACACAAGCAGCCTGTGTTTGTGCAGCAGGCCAGGAGCCTTGAAGCCTTGCTCCTCTGCAAGGTGAATGCCACTGAGTAACACCCTGATCTGGGGAGTAGGTGGGGAGCTGGGGAGGGAAACAACAACAGAACAAGAAAAAGGAGGTACTCCTTTTCTGCAGGGACACAGGGAATGCAAAGCATCCAGGACAGCAAACTGAAGAAGAATCACTTCAGAGTTCTTCGAATTTGTGCACTCCCTACAGCTAAGCTCAGCAAGAGGGTCAGAGTCTCAGGTGTTTCCACATCATCTCTTAAGTCAGCACTTTTCGAGGCACCTGGCTCTGAAGTGTCACCAAAGGAAGGACCACTCAGTGCTCGTGCTTATCTACCAAATCTCTTAAGTTAACAGGTGAAACAGCATAAGGTTTCTTTTTTATTACTATTACTTTTTAAGTCCCATGGCTACAAGTGTAATCCTTTCCTGTTTTGTTCTGCCTTATGAGCACCAACAATATTTCTATATTTGGAATTTAAAGTAATGGGTAGAAGACTAATTCAATACAACAGAGGCTGGCTAACAAAGAGGACATCATAAGACCATTTAAGAGGGTGAAAGGAAATTGTATCCTGCTTTAGTTGGCAAGCCAGTTGGTGCCTCAGACATCAAGGACAAAAATCTGATTCTGTCACAGGTTTCAATGAAGCTTTTTCTTCTTTAATTCTTCTTAGAGCACAGACATTTCAAAAGCTAAGAATTTTTCAAATTTTCAGTAACTGAGGAATTTTCAGTTTCATAGAGAGTAATGTTTTCTTTTCACAAATTTAAAAATTACATTAAGACTGAAAAAACGAATAAGTTAATGGATCTACCTACTAATTTAACATTTTCTTAAAAAAAAAAAAAGTCTTTACTAATTTACTTAAAACTATTCATAAGACAAAACCAGGAAATCACCATTTAGAATATTATCTATAGCTCAGAGTTCACACCAGAGTTCAACAAGTCTCAATTACTGCCCAGAGATGTTTAATTTAATAATAGAAGGAAGCATGCATTTTCTCCATATACAACAGTACCCTTATAAATGTTCCTTCTACAGTCTCCATATTTCCTTAGTTTATTTAAAATTTGCTCTCATGTTACTCTATAGACTACTGTAATATGAATTAAATCACAAAATCGATTGCAGATTGCCACTGTGCTGGGCAACATACAAATACATTTAAAATACAAATGGGAAATTAATTTCCAACAGGCTTAAAACAAAGGACTAGAGTTATATTGAACTAACTTACATAATAAAGATTTTTAAAATAATTGTATTCAGCTTTCTCTTTCACTGTGTCTTATTCCAGTACCATGACTGTAGTAAGTAAATTTCCAAAAGCAAGTGATTCAAACACTGCTTTACCCATGACATCATGTGAAAATAAAACTAATTTTGTGCACATTGTACCAAAACATCAATGTAGGTCCTGCAAATAGTGTTCTGTAGCAATACTCATCTTTTTTAGTGTCAGCTAAAGTGTTTAATGAAAACTAATTACCCATTCTCTGTATGAAGCATCGATGGAGTTGGCGGTGGAATCACACTTGGGTTGCAGCATTCCTCACCATCTCAGCCAAAATCCACACAGCCAAGGGTGTTGGCTACCTGTAAAGCAGTGATTTCATCATTTCCAATTGTCTGCTTTCTACAGATATGTAAACAAATCAGAGCATCAGCCAATACGGCTCTTTGGAAAGCTGCGTTTCCACAAACAAAGCAAATTCAAGAAATTGCACCTCCACAGTAGTTTACATTTTATTTTGAAAATGTAAAACTGTAACTATGAAAAAGAAGGAATCTTTATCATTCATTTGAACAGGAATATTCATGTGCTTATGACATATATTGAAACAACAGATCCTCAGTTCTTTTCCATCAGGACAATAATAAATATTCCACAATGTTTATAAATATGCAGACTCATAAAGCACTAAACCTGTGTGACAAAGCACAAGACCTCTCAATTTTTGTTGTTTTATGTTGAAACAGCCTCTCAGAGTCCTTGATACCAATGAAAAATGCATGTTTATTACATGTAATAATTTAATAACACAAACTGCAGTGTTCCTTTCTATTTTGTGGGTTGCCATACACAATGACTGTGTCTTATACGCCAAATGAAGCAACGAAACATTATTCTCATTTGAACACTACAGAAAGTTACAGCACAGCCTGGCTAAATAACTTTCTGGGAAGAGCTTAGGTTTGGGAGTGGAAGAAAGATTTCCTATTATAAACAGTACTTAGCAGTTAAGAAGTGCTTTGCATTTCCACAAGGCTCCTCTAACAAGTACGTAAAGATTGTGAGCATCTTACAAGTAAGGTCACTGAAACGGGCATCTTTCTCTAAGAAAGATTTAAAAATAAATGTTTTCTCAGGTAAGAATCAGAATGCACTGCAGTGGTTTCTGTTTCAGAGATAACCAGAAACCATGGCTTCCTCAATTGCTCAAAAGTTAAATGGTACATGAAACACTTTTATTGTCCTATCAATGCATGACTGAAGATATTCTGTATTAATGTAACATTACTGAATATAAACATACACATAAATATGTAAGTCAACAAATACTGTTTAGGTAGCTAGCTATCACCTTGTGCTCACAAGAAATAAAGTATCAGCTGAAGTTCTCCAGAAGAGAAGGATCTCCACAGTAATGGGAGGATCAAGAGAGAACAATGAGTAATGACTTTAAACTGATAGAGGACAGCTTTAGTTTGGATACCTGGAAGAAATTTTTTACAGTGAGGGTGGTGAGGCACTGGATCAGACTGCCCAGAGGAGCTGTGGCTGCCCCCTCCCTGAAGTGTTCAAGGCCAGCTTCGATGGGGCTCTGAGCAACCTGGTCTAGTGGGAGGTGACCCTGCCCATGGCAGGGGAATTGGAACCAAATGATCTTCAAGGACTGTCCCAACCCAAACCATTCCATAATACTGTGATATGAAATCGAGGGGAAACTGTTGAATGGGCTCTGGATCAAGCCACAATGGAGAAAATAATGCATATGTGAAGGAACCTTGATTTCATGAGTCCCTTCTCTATTTTATTACTAATTGTTGTTCTTTTTTTTTTAGTATTTTTTCAGTGCTAGTCTCATTTTATTATTATTCATAAATTTTAATGTTCATCAAATAAAAGATATTTATGTAGTTCTACCCATCAGTGAGTGAACTGATGCCTGCTTTTTGAGAAAGGATGTAAAAAAAATTCATAATTAACCCATTTAAATGGTACACCTTTTCAGAATTCCCTCATCCTACTAGGTGGATCTCAAAATACAGTGTGGAATCCTATTCCAGAAATCTCTAAATTAAGGACCAGTATGAAGGAAGAACAGGACTGTATCCCCATCAAGGTATTTTTCTAGAGGTGTCCTATTTATGTCCCACATTACTCCCTCCCTGTAGGAAAGCAGAAAGATAAATAACTCATAATTACTATGTTATCCACTTGAAATTACATTTTTAACATCTCATTCAAATCAGTATTAAAACTTTAAAACTCTGTCTCCTATCCAAAAATACTGGAAAATTTAGAATTATTACCTGCCCACTCAGCTCTGTCAAAACAATTTGATTGTGCAGACTTCCAGAATAGTTCACTGATTTCTTGGTGCACCAGCACTCTCAGGGAACACGCAGCTGTCACTTAGAAGTGTTTCCCAAAGTTTTGTCTATACGGATTGCCTCCTCCTGAGACATGCAAGTGCCCCTGGTGTTAAAGTTCAAACCCTTTGGAAAGCCATGCTTGGTGGAGCGATACACAAGCCTCCCAGAAGAACTGAACATTTGGTGTGAGGTTCTATAAAAAAAAAACCACAGGTCCAGAGAGAACCCACACAGTCCCTGTGCTCCTTCAAGCTGCCAGAGGCACAGCATTCAAATGTCCTCAGAGCTTTTCTCCCTTACATATATTCAGATAAGTTTATCATAAACAGTTCCACAGAAGTACATCTCAGACTCTGTATTAGAAAAAAAAAAAAAGACTGCTGGAACAAAGAATTTCCTCGTGAACATCCAGCTGACCCCTGAGTTTCCAAAAAATGTTGAGTGGCAGTAGACACTCATCTGACTCCCACTGATACTTGACTGATTTGCTAGCAAGATTCAACAACTTGTCCATGACATACACATATCCTGCAAACAATGTATTTCCATATTACAAATCATTAAGTATCATTATTCCACTGGATGGGTCTCAAAAAATTGATCCCTCATGAAAGTCAACACTATAACTGAGTGGTGACCTATACCTACTAATCTTGTCCCAAACAGAAGGTAGTCTGTAACTTTGCATCATCCCTGATTCTCTTTTACAATTTAAGCCCTATTCTAAAAAATTATATGGGGGTAGGAGAAGTTAAAAAGCTGGACTAGTGATGACTTTACATCATTTTTTGCCCAAATTAAAACCTAATCTCTGCTGTAAGGGTTAAGTGCAGTCTGTTTACCTCATTCAGACAATATCTAGTCTGCAGTGACCATTCCTTGGGAAATTAGGGATTCCCTCACATCTGTAACAAATTACATGGAGCAGTACAGCTCATCTTTAAAGTTCATTTGATAGTGATTGTAATACATGCCTTAAGGTTAGGATGGAGTGCTTAACTCAATCACTTGATTATATACAGAATTTCAAATGCTGCAGAAAGCCAGGCTGCATATGGAAGCTCTGGGATTGAGGACAACTCACCTGGAAATCAAGGCTGTTATTGTTCACATCCTACCACAGGCAGACCACATTCATAGGGAGAACACTACTGTCTAATGGAGAAAGAAACATGCAATAGACTAGAAGGAGTTTTCTATTAGAGCTGTCCAGGAACAGATGGTTCCAGCATCTGCTATTGTGTCTCCTTATCCTGGGTAATTTATTTATTTTTTAAAATGTGGTTCGGCCTTAAGTTCAGTCAAAGTTCATCTGGCATCCACATCAGTTTACATCTTTATCCAAGGATCTTCTTTGTTCATGCATCTTACAGTCAAATGAAAGAAATTACTCACACATTGCCACCTGTGTGTGAACCCACCACCTACTTAGATTTTCTCACCAAAGTTAATGGTGAACTTAAACCTTTACCTCAAGGTCTGAAGAATTTACATAGTCCAATCTGTCTTTGAAGACCACATTCCTGGAAGAATAGTATCAGGCTGCACAACCAGGGAGTCCCAAACCCTAACAGTTTGACAGTACTGTGTGCAGACGAAGCAGCTTTAATAGCCTAAGCTGCTGGCCAAGAGAGAGCTGCCATTCCATTTTAATTACTGGGAACCTGAAAGTGGATTTTTGGTTAGAAGTTCACTATTGTACATAATCTAAGATCCATATGCCTGAAATTTGCTGTGCATCACAGGAATGTGAGGAGGGACAAGAAGCCCAAACCGACTGACTTCAGTGATGGGCTCCCAAGAACAACCAAAGAACAAAGCATCAACTTTTTACAAAATCACCTGCTTCCTCCAGCTTTTTCTTTGCATCACTGGGACTCAGGCTACAGCTTTAATCCTCTCCAGACTGACCTCATCCGGTCAGGATTCAGGCTGGTAACACAATGTTCCCAATGCCCCTTCAGAGAAACAAGATGGAAAAATAAAGAAAAGAGAGGGTAAAATTTGTAACCACAGGTCAGTGGAGGCTGGACAGGCACTTGGAAAAGATGTCCTGATGCATATAGGAGACTACACAGAAATGCACACGAGCCTGCAGAGCTCATGTGGGATGCCAGAAACGTGAGGCAGCATTCAGCACTGCTCAGAATCGTTTCACAGGGCAGACCTATTTGGGACAGGCTGTCAGCACAGGGCTGAGGACGAGTGTCAGGTACATCACTGCTTTCCTCCATGTCCCAGGGCCCGGGAAGCTGTGAGAAAAATGCACCAAAGAGCCATTGTAATAGAGCTGAACTCTCTGAACTGAATTAGAGACATCTTTCTGAAATCTGCATCACACATATGAATTGGACACATGCTGTTCCAGCAAAATATGGAGTAATGGCTGCTGATTCCACTTTTATTTTCCACCTGGGTAAGAAAAGGTTTTTTTACTGTTTGTAAAGTAGCCTCAAGTTAATGTAGCATATATGCCTGATACGCAGCAATGCTGTATACGGTGCCTTAGAAAGTATTATACAAAAGCTACTATGAAGAATTTCCCCAAGCTTCCATATCAAATAGGAATCGACTCAGACTGATCTATGGAACAAAGGGAAATGCACATGCAATGCATCAACACAGGGAAAACCTGTGGAATCCTGTCTGACATCCCAGTAACTGGGCAGCTTAGAGCAGAGCCTCATGACCGTTTACTTGTAACACTGCCAGGGTACAATTTCCATCCTCGCACTCAGCAGGCACAAAGAATACTAGGCACAAATATTTAAGTCCATTATTTAGTTCTGGCATGCACAGTATCACTTGTTTAGAAAGATCTTTATTCCTTTGGTAAGTATTACAAGCATTTCAGAGTTTCTCTGTTGACATCTTATGCAAATTGTCCCTACAGCAAGTTATGGATACTTAAAACACTGGAGCAAGGCACAGCATACATGCAGCTTGTAAACTGCAGTACGGAGTGGGATTACCACAGTCCCTGGCAGGAAAGAAAGATTTTTCCCACAGCAGCTCCCATTGTCTCTTTGTAACACACATAAATAGAGACCCGCTGTTGAGGTGAATTACAGCAGGTAGTGAAAGTATGCAGGCTATAGGCAAGAGGGCCTCTTGAGTCTTCATTCCCTCACAAAATGGTTTGCTTTATCTGCCTCCTAGTTAGACCAGCCCTCATTGCAAGACTGAACACACGTAATTGAAGGTTTGCATTAGCAGCTGATGTGATGTGCTAAAACAATCTGCAGGTCTTAATCCCTGATGAGCCAATCAAGTGGAGTTAACATCAGTCCAATACTGCTTTTGTACACAGAGGGGAATCAGGGGTTTTTTTAAGTCTTGTGCAGAGAGGAGATGCATCCGTTTACAGTCTCAAATGGTCCAGGTGGCTTCAGCTGGGTTAGATGATTTCTAAGAGCCATGGGGAAATCTGTGGTAAAGGCATACCCTAAAAACCTTCCTGTGACTGTGTTGGCACCTATTTTCCCATAAAAAATATCCCAACAAGTCCTGTTCATTCATGCTATACCAGCTTTCACACCTTGTAGTTGTGGTATGCAAAGACAAGCAACATGCAATTCTCAACCCCATGAAATGATGTGGGCTATAGTATAGGGTGGGTAGAACCAACCAGAAATGTTTTGACCAACTGAAAAAATTCTGTTACATCACAAACAGAAATATAAGCAAAAATATAATGGTTTTATAAACTTCTGACTAACCATAAGACATTTTAATGAAACCATTCCAGCAATTTTCCTTCTTCATTACCAGAGGAGCTGCCACAGTGAGTGGACTTGTGGAGTTCACAGCTGTGGGGAACTCCTGCCATAAAGACTGTCCCAGAGTCAGAGTTTCCTGATATTTCAGTTCTCTGCCCTGAAGCCACAGGAGCCCCAGCCCTAGCCAGAAAAAACTCTCAACTTCACTTCTAATGGGACTCTCAGGACAGTTGGGCTTTCATCCAAAAAAAGCCAGAAGCACAGGAGCCCAGACTGCCAAACCCTGAAACTCCTGCCCAAGTCCTCATTCCAAATTTCCAGATTCCTGTGTCTCTGTCCATCTAGCTGACAGAAAACAGGGAGATGGGAACTTAACATTTCAGGAGCCGCAGCTGAGGCAGAAGCCTCAGAGCGTGGACTCTCAAGCTTGGTGTTTTTTAAAGTAATTTAAACAAACTATGTGACCTTTAGAAAGATTTTTCTCCTTTCCTCTCTAAATGAAACATAGAAAATTTCAAATTAAAGGGTTTTTTTTTGTTTTGTTTTGTTGTTAAGAATTGAATCTGGAAATGGAACTCTAGTTTTGAGCATCTACAGCACAGAATCTATGACCGAGTGTTTCTTACTGGTCTATGATACGGAGTAATCCCAGTAAGACTACAGAATTTTAGAATATTTTAAGTTGGAAGGGACCCATAAGGATCATCAAGCCCAATGTCTTGCTCTTGATAGAACTACCTAGACAGAAAAGGAGCCATTGCCTTCATAACACATCCTACAGTTTATACAAGGACTCAGTGAAAAGTGTAATGGTAATGAGATATGGAGAGATTTCACCCTCATTTCATCTGACTAGTAAGTGTTTCTGAAAAGAAAGAAAAAAGCTTTTTTCTCTTTACAAAATAAATGTGTTTCAGAAGTTCAACTCAAATTCCAGCTAAAACAAGAGTAGACTCACTCTCCCAAGGGCTGAAGTCCACCTGCTTTATCTAGTTGTGTTCTTGATACAAAGGAGGGATGCCTCCCTAGTAGTACTGAAATACCATAATTTCTCAGAATATTGTAATTTCATAGTATCACGATTTCCAAGCCTGCTCCAACACTGCAATATTCATCCTCATGGCATGCCAGGTATTTGCTACCAGTGAGGAAGGTTGGATTTTATCCCTGATGAAAACATATCTCACACTACATGGGCTTAGCTTTTCACAAGTGAGGTGACATGTAAAGTTTCCCTGTGAAGGTTTCCATATTCTTCACAAGAATATGAAAATCTGTGCCATAAGACAACATCTGTTGGTAGTTTAGGAATAATTTGATGCTACTGTTTGCTGGTGCCATGAAATCACTTTGCCCAGCTTCTGCTCCTGTCTGCAAACTCCTTTGATAACTGTATTTCCCAAAACTGACTCTAGCTGCTACACGAAACTACACATTTCCTCTTCTGTTCAAACTGCTGGAGAGTTCATGGACCTAGAATCATAGAATCATTAAGGCTGGAAAAGGCCTCCAGGATCACAAAGTCCAATGTTTGACTGAGCACCACCATGCCAACTACACCACAGCACTAAATGCCACATCCAGTCGTTTCTTTAAACACTCCATAGACAGTGATTTCAACCCTCCCTGGACAATCTGTTCCAATGCTTTAACCATTCTTCCAGTGAAAAAATTCTTCCTGATGTCCAACAGGTTTTCAAACCTGAAACTAAGTTTCTTGGTGCAGCTAAATTCCCTTGCAATACTTTTATGACATAAAATAACTTGACAAACAGTAAGTTCAAGTACAAGCAACGATCGGCCTCACACTGACACATTTAATCCACACGATACAGGTACCCAAGGACATATCATTATATACATAATAATACAGATAAATAAAGTAATGGTGTAGCTAAGCACAGTTTGCTTATCTCCCAGGCAAAACTAGAAGAAAATCTAGCTACACTCAGTGTGGCAGAAACAGATTCTCTTTTTAAAACTCTCTAACCCTTTCACATATTATTGCACTGTAACCCAAAGATTCTTCCTTATATCCTACAAAGATTCTCATCTCCAATGAAGAAATAACAGAATTTATTCAGCTCACTTATGGCATCACCGTGTTTAATTATTTCTAGCAATGAGCTTCATGTGACAGAATCCAGGTTGCCTTAAAAAACTGACGTGTTTATTATCCATATTTCCTGTGTGTATGTTTTTACTTCGTAAGTATTCCCTTATCTCTGTTTATCTGAGGCTGGAAGTCACCTGTAGTTGACACTCTGAACTGGCACAGAGTAACACTGACCTTAACTTTGCATTTTTAAAATTAAATTCTGTATCAACCAAGAAAAATACTTCATTAGAAAAGAAGCCAACTTGCACTTTTAAAGTGGAAAGGAACATTAGATTAAATCAGGCCTTCTTGCACAAAACCCCAAGAATCAGCAATTTCTATTCAGAGGTTTTAAAGAACATTCAACCTTCTTCAAGTCTTGCTTATACACCTTTACATCACCCCACCACTACAGAGCTTGAAGTTCTGAACACTTTATATTATACAAGGTCAACAGTACATTCCTCAGAATCTCTGGGAAATGTCTCCATCACAGATCCATGTAAAACTTCTGTGGAGAGACAGATCTTCACAAACTGTCAGTTCTTTCCTAGTCTGGCAGCTTGATCTAAAGCCCATTTTGGGAAATCTTTCTCTATCTAATTAATACACCTCAAACTCACCTCCTCTGAGAACTGGTACATGTATTTATGCCCACACAGGGAAAGAGACACACAGACCTCCTGCTCTGTCCTTAGATCACTATAGTTCTGCCAGTGTAACCACCTGTGAGGGGTCTGCTTGGGAATAAAAGTGATTTTACTCTGATACTGTTATCCTGCTGTATACCAGAATCACTTCCATTTCAGAGTAATCTACGCAATACCCCAAAGCAATGAAAAGGGCATGGCTGCTGTCGTAGAACTGCACTGCTACAGTTCTACCGTTGTCAGGTTGCTCATGGAACAAGTTTGTGTGTTGCAAAGCAGAACTATTCTCTAAAACTACAAAGTAAGGATGCTGTATTAGCTGAATACACCCTTACTTCATTCCCCAACATAAGTGATGGGGCCCAAGCTGCATCACAGGCCTGAAACCTTGGTTGGGAAAACCTTCAGTCAAATGAGAGTCAGTGGCAAGACAAGGGGTAGGCCCAAGTTAAGGAAGGACTTGCCTTTAAAAATGCATTTAAAGGGAGAGGAAAGAGTCTTTGTGTCTACTCAGTAATTTATCTGATGTGCTGTTTATCCATGCCAAACTCCTATTTAGTTAAGTGCGGTTGTTTAAGAGCTCAAGAGTAAATATGAAGAGACTCATTTTGTTTGGTGAAAAACAGCAACAGGGCCTAGCTGGTTTAGAGACACCAATGCACGAGAGGAACTTCGTGCAATACTTCTTTCCTTTTCTCCCTCTTTGGGTAAAAGCCAATTTTTCCTCTATTTCTGGGATGAGCAGCCAGTCCCTGGTACAGACACCTCTGACTTTCATTATCCAGCTGCCCTTCACCTCCAAGTCAGTGGCTGTAGCTGCACCTGCAGGTGCACCTCAGCTGCCTCTGAGGCCTTACCCTGGGCTGGGGTTCTCTGAGCTTCCATTTTGTTCCTCCATTTCACCCCTGTTGGCCTTTCCGTTTCTGGCTAGCTCCTGGCCTCACAGGTGCTTTCTTGCCACCAAGCGCCCGGTACTTGGATCTTCCTGCTCGTCCCACACGCAGGTCTCCCGTTCTGGCACACCGGGAGGCTGCTCACCCCTCCACATGCCTCACTCCCTCACAGCTTTAGGAATGGCCACCGCGCCACTACACCAACAAGCCGTTCCTTCGTCATCGCGCTCGCACACACCAAGGGTCTGCGGCACCTCCGGGGTCAGCCACGGAGCCGAAGCCCCGCTGGGGAGAAGCCACCGGGAGCTGAGGGCAGTTCCCGCCGTCGACGCCCGCCCCGCGCTTGGCCCCACGTCTCTGGAACCTTCCGTGGCGCTTGGGGATGAGCTGTGGGGGCAATAGGCGGGCGCGGGCGAGCAGAC
>VZTR01026391.1:43531-93585 GCA_013400775.1 Chaetops frenatus
TGTTGTGGCGGTTTTTTTTTTTTAATTTTTGCGCCGAGCCACGCACCGGCCGCGAACCTGCCCCGTTCCCACGCGGGTGGGGGCGATGCCGCGGCGGGGGGCGGCCGCTCCTGCCCGGAGGGTGAGGGTGCGGCGGGAGCAGGATCCGGGTGCGGGTCTGGCGCTGCCTCGGGAGGCGCGGGGAGCCGGCGCAGGTCCGCGCCCGGAGGGGACACGGGCGCCCCGCGGGGGGAGCGCCGTGCCGGCTCTGCCGCCGGCTCTGCCTCCCGGTTACTTTTTGTCCGCAGCGCCCGAGTTTCTGGAGGCGGCCCCGGCGCCGGTGCCGTCCCGGTGCAGCGGGGCCGGGCCGCCCGCAGGTACCGCTGCTGCCCGGGCTGCGGGGAAGGGCGGAGGAGCCGGGCGGTCTCCGGGCAGCGGCAGCAGAGGGGCTGTGCGCTTGCCCGGCAGTGCCATCCGGGTTGGGTTTTTCCTGGTGTGAAAAATCGTGTCCAGTTTGCTCCACACGCTTACTTCGGGAGGGGGTTTGGATAGTGGCTGATGCCGGTGTACCAACATTCCGTGATCTCCGGCCGCCTCGGGGCCCGTGTGCTACTCACGGTTGCGTGCATGAGCGGCGAAAGCCCCCCGAAGTGTCCGCTGTGGGACCGCTGTCCCCCGGATCTCGCCCAGGGACGGTGTCTCACCAGGTGCCGTGAGATGCTCTGCCTTTCCACATTACCTGGCAGCCTCTCTGCCCAATTTCAAGCTGCGGTCATGTGAAGGGAAGCACCTCCTCTGCTCACCGATTTCTTAAAATTGTCAAGTTCTCTGCATCCTTTAGCAAGTTATATTCTGCTTATCAGCCTGTTGCTTAGATTTTCAAACGCGTGGGTACCCAACCAGGCAGGACCGTGTTTGATAAGCTGTGCTGTGCTGGCTAGGGCTGCATCCGGGGGTACGCACAGGAGGGAAGTTGCTGAATAATGTCATTAAGAATCACTGCGCATGAAATAAACAATCAGGTGCCTTTTTTTTTTTTTTTAAATTATTATTACTCTTCCTTTTCTTCCTTTTTTTTTTTTTTTAAACATTTCATTCTCCTTTAGGTTTAATTAAGAATTCCTCAGTTACAACTCTCTAGTTGTCAAGGTCTGAGAGACTCTTGGAAAACTTGTGTTTCAGTCTTGCTGGCCCAAGCATAATAAAAAAAAAAATACCCAGCCTGAATCGAATTTTTATGCTCAGTTCACGGTAGATTTCACTCCATTCTCATGTAAACAGCTTCTACGAATCAACATATGTGTCTGGGTGGTATCTCTCACTTTGTTTTGTAACAAAAAGCCATATTGCATCATTTAATTTGCTCAAGTCATGCAAATAGGAAAAAATCAATAGGACAAAAAGGGGTCGACTTATCCTCCTCCCCACTAAACTGCTGCCCACACACAGAGTCCTGTTGCTTATGGCAAAAGAATAACAACAACACCATTGTGTTTGTTAGTTGGTTCACTAATGGGTGAAACTGGAGAACATCATTCTCCTTCAGTCCCCAGCTCTGTCCAAATGTTCATGCCTTTTGAGGGAGCATTTGTCCTACCCCCTCTATTCCCAGATGAGTGAGAACTGTCTTACTGCAGGTTTTCAGCTGCAGATCTCTCTTTATTCATACCATATGCAGCAGCAGTTTGAGATTCAAGGCAGATATATTTCTTCACGTTGTCTAGAGACAGTGTCATTAAGCTCCTGTGTGATAATTGAATTAAACTACAACCACACACAGATAACCTGAAAGATCTAGCTGGAGGGAAAAAAAAAGGAGAAAAAAAGAAAAAATATTAAGGACTGGAAAATATGTCCTTAGTTCACCCTGTTTGCAGTGTCTTGGTGGCATATATGCTACTGAGATTATTCAGTGCTTAAAGACCCTTGTAACTGATTGAATGCAATAAACTGGAAGTTCAATTTTGGTTAGTTTTCCATCCCCAGGCAGTTAAAGTGTTTATTCTCTTCTTGATATTACTTTAAAAGATCTTCTAATTACTTTTCAATGTGGTTTTTTTTCTTACTCATGGTATTAAAAATGTGATGTAAATGTGAGGAAGTGACCATATATGCCACAGTCCCTATTTCTGAGCTGTTGAACCTCTTGTATTTTCTTTAAAATATAAATGACATTTTTTAAGGAATGTTATTTTACAGGGTTGTAAAATCAGCCTTTTTTTCACTGAAGATTAATTTTATGAAACTCCCAAATCTGCTTTACCATGTCTGATAAACATATATGTTTTAAAAAATATGCCAAAATACATGTCATTTATAATTGACAGAATGAGGTGGTCATTCTGTAAAAGACATGGCAAAGTATTATGGTATACATTTGAATGTAACTTTTCTAAAAGCACGTATTCTTAAACTGTTTTCTACTACAGTTCCAAACCCAGCTTTTTTAAACTCCATCATATACCTACATGATAGAGCCATCAACAGGAATCTGAGCACTGCCATCTTTAAAAAAAATTTAAATAAGCATGCTCAATAGACATTCTAATAAGAGCTTCTTGGTTTAGATGCTGAGTCTATGAAAATTTTTGACAAAATTATTGATCTGTGCTTATAAATGTAAACACCACCTTCAGTTTTGGGAACAATAATAGAGCTACCATGTAAAGAGCAGACAGAACATTGCACTGGCCCAAGTGAAATATTTGCATCCTGTTGTTGACATTTAACTCTTTTATTTTTTCTGGCAATATCCCCTTGTTTATGAAGGGCTACTACATCCCAGCCAAACATTGTAATACCAATTTTTCTAAAAGTTTGCTTACAGCCTGACAGGCAAAGAAGTCCTCTCTACCTTGGATGGTTTCACAGCCAAGGCTGTCAAGGAATGGGTGAAAAGTAATTGTTTTCAAGTGTGCCCTTTTACAATCATTTGTTTGCTCTGGCTCTTTCATGAACAAAAGCTATTGTTGAACACATCCAACTAAACAAATAACTCATCTTGGGGTCCCTTTAACAGCTGCCTTAGTACAATGATCTATTTAAATATTACCCTAAAATTGAAACTGAACTCTTTAATGACATAATCCAGCACTATAATACAGAGGAGGCATATGTTCAACTCAACAGCTGAACAATCTCGTCAGCACATGATTTTTAGACATAAATGCTGTATATCAAAAATGGCTTAACGCAATGACTTATTTCACTGCTTTTTTCCTTCTGTTAGCATCAAAATTCTACTGCCTTTCTCCAACTAGATATGACAGAGTACACAAAAGAGATGACAATAGTAATCATAAAGAATTTCTGTCTATTGTGTCATCTTCTGTTTCTTCTTCCTTGCATTCTTCTTTCTGTTGATAAACTGATTTAGTATGCTGTGCTTTCCTGTGCATTCCAGGATTTATCTTACCTTTAGTCTACCCGTTTTACTTTCATGTGGCTAGAGATTAAAGGATGATCTTACAGATGTTGTAAATTAGTCAGCAGCAGCCATAATCATTATTAGGCATGTTGCAATAAATGTTTGGAAGTTTTACATATTTTCCAGAGCACAGTTAGTTTAAATCACTGCAGTTTGATGGTTTCACATACGACTTTAAAAATTGAAGCAGGAAATTAGTTTACATTTCTTCAAAAGACCAAAGGCCATTGTCAAGTTAAGGGTCATTTTCAAAGTAGACATCCAACAGAAAAAGCTTCATTTAAATAAGTATTTCAGAATCTGCTTAGAACAGGTTTAGTATACTCCAGGATAAATACATTATCAATTTACTGAAATTCAGACTAGAGACTTGTCCTATCTCCAAACCAGTACAGAGTTACACATCAGACCTCACACAGAGAAAATGTTACCACCCTATTTTGCTTGAGCATTCTAAAAGTTAAGTAACATTGTACTTGATTTTCAGATAATTGATTGACTCTCATTCCTTAATCTTCCGATTAGCTATTATATGACCAAGATTCATTCCAGAAATGACATGAGGGGGTGAATTCCTGTGGTTAATTCCTGGATAGCAGCTGCTCAGGGGGATTAGGATCCTTTTGTCTTAACTTTGAGGACTGAAATCTTGGCAAGCCTGTATCACCAGGCAACGTCAATTACGTTTTCCACAAGAAACAGTAAATTAGCTTTGCCATCCTGTAATTTATTCCCCCTCCACACCCGTTCACAATGTGTTCTGGAGTCTTCCAGTAGAAGTACAGTTTTCTATCTGCATCTCTGTAGAGTTAATTCAATAAACATACTGAATATTTACCTAGTAATACCTTGTGTTTACTTGTACTTCTAAACACACCATCACACTGTTACCACAAGAAAACCCGAGATGAACTCCCTGATGAAAACTTCAGAGACTTCTGCAAGCCAGGTGGTACTGCTGCATGTCGGCAAGTACTTTGAAGGATCTGTACTCACAGTCCTTTGGTGGAAACACCAAAATGGGTCATTTCATCCTTACTTCAAGAGACAAATGACATGATGTTCTTAACAAGTAGCATTTATGTATAGTGTTTTTGCTCATCCCCTATTGGCTTCAGACTTTGTCCTGTTTGGCAGCCAATGACTTGATGGAATTATACAGCCCCCTTCCCTGTATCAGAATCACAGCATCCCTTAGGAAGGTCCAGCTAGTGCAGAATATTGCCTCAGCAGCATGGATTGCTGCAAGCATGTCAGGTCTCTTCTCTACTACATGGGCTGCAATCCTAGGCAATATTCAGTCGAGTTCAAAGTTTTAGTTGTTATGTATTTAGGTTATAGTTTATAGTAGTTATCATTATATTTTTAAGTTCTTGTCTTCAAGATTTACCATATTTCAAGAAACTCAAGAAAGAAGACTAAGGTTGACAATTCTGCTGCTATGGCTCAAATGAACAATCTAATAAAAAGAATATAAACTTTTTCAGGGGAGAAGAACCTGGGATTATGGAAAAAAATCCCCAAAGAATTCAGGACTAATGCAAACCTTTTGCCATATATGCAACAAGCAATTAATTGATTACTGTCTTAAAGCTTTAAAGAAAATAAATAAAGACAAACTCTTCACAAAGTACGTGAGACAATTATATTCTCAAGAAAGGTTTGAAGGGAGATAATAAACTATATGTGGCACATGTTAATCACATTACTGTCCTGCAGGTGCTATGAAGCTGAGGATAGTTAGACAGCAGATAGTCTGAAGAACAGAACATTTAATGCATTTAGTGATCCTGGCAAACCTGGAGGAATTCTTTTTGAAGCCAATGGCAGCACATCCAGAATAAGGGTAGAAGCCAAATGGTGTTCTTCTAATCAGTGGTCCAACTTCCAACACCAAACTTTGGTGTGCATTTCAGATGGACTTTTGACAATATATGTATGGGAAGACTAAATTTTCCTGGATAGAGTGTGCCTTCTAAATTAACGTTTTAAATAGGATGTTGTTTAAATGCATGGGCCATATACTGTGTAACATTTTGAATACTTATCTGTTTTAAACAACTGAAAGTGCATTTCTCTCAAGCATTTGAGGCCTATGTAATTATGCCCCTTAAATAAAAAGCTGAGTTCAGACCTGTGTTATCAAAGTACAGCATCCCATACAGCTGACCTATGAGACAGCAGATTCAAGCATATCAGGAGTGTTCCTGCACTGAATAACTAATTTATCAAACGTAACTTAGATAATTCCCTTCAATCTTACCTCACAAGGGAATGGCATTGGAAAGTCCTTCTGCAAATCTGCTCACAGATATGGACTATAGAAAAAGTAACAGTACTTTCAAATGAGGGATTTGTAAATATTTACATATTCTACACAGTACAAATATTTACCACATCAATATGTCTTAACGTAAGTGTCTGACAGTCTTTGTTTATAACTGCATCACATAAATAGCAGAAACAACCTGAGCTTTGTTTTTGCACTGGGGTCAGATTCAGTCCCCCTCAACAGAGGGAACACATTTCCCACTGCCCACCATTGGGATGAATGATCAAAAAACAATCCATGTGGTTAGCAATAGATTAACAAAGTGCACTGCATTCAAAAGCTAATAAAGACAACTACGCTGTTTTCCATTATTTTTCACAATTTGATGACATTGCATTCCTTAGGTTCCTGTGTTTACTTAAACACATCATCAGTTGTGGTTTCATGCCTCTTTAAGTGCTATGGATACATAATATATGCCTTTTTTTTCAGCACAAAGTTACAGTTTCCATATTGATACAAACAAGACATTACAAATTCTACTTTTTCACTTATAATAGATATGTCTGAAAACATACAGGGTTTCCCACCTCCAAACAGTGTGCATTAGAGATAGCAAAGAGCAAAACAGCATTTAGAGCATGAAAAATCCATGGCACCTGCTGAATTCCACAGCAGTCATTTCAGTATCCAAGCTGTGGTGTCTTTCAAGATACACCTATTTTACAAATACCTAGATATGGTTTTCCTGATATGTTCTGATGGTAGAATTTTAATTTTTAGTCTCTAAACTTGAGTAGGCCACCTTACAGGTTAAGTTTTTATGTACTTCTTGTAAGGGAAGTGGGTAGAAGGCCTGCTGCTGTGACTCCCTCTTACATAAATGATCCCTCTGGTTCAGAGATTGCCTATGTGATGGCAGGCATGGGTCCTTAAAATAACTTGAGTACTGTTATTCTTATCCAAGAAGCAAGGTCAGATAAGAAATTTTACAGAATCTTCTATAAGAAATCAGAGAAATTAAAATCTCACTGTACTAATCCCATATTGCACATTTCATAGTAATACCTTTTGCACATCCAGAACGGTGACACGACAGTTGATGTATTGTATGTATTGATGAACTGTATTGGTTCCACTAGCATTATTTATGGCATTAGTGCATGCCATCTTTCTTTGTGTAAGATGGGGACACAGGTCACACGTTTACTTGTCTCTGGTTTGTGGCTTGCAGGTCCCTTCTGTGACCAACAACACAGAATGTGCGAAGCTACTGGAGGAAATCAAGTGTGCACACTGCTCACCTCATGCTCAGAACCTATTCCACTCACCTGAGAAAGGGGAAACTCCTGAAAAAGAACTAACGCTTCCCTACCTGTGCAAAGACTATTGTAAAGAATTCTATTACACCTGCAGAGGTCACATACCAGGTAAAACTCATAACAAAATACGGGGCTGAAGGATGTCCTAATGTGTTGGAATCACCTGAGTGGTTATAGATCCAGCTTTTAACCAGGGAAAATCCCCATTGATACCCAGGGGAATTCGCCCAAGCAGAGACAGATTTTCTGTCTCCACAGCAGATCTTGTGTAGGGAGGTAAATACTTTGAGTGCTTTCTTGCCACCTTCCCGTTAAACTTGCCATGAAACACACATGGTTTGATTGTTGTCAAAGGCGCTTCAAATGATTACCTTTACTGAAAAATTAGTGTGTTCATACTAATCATGCAAACAAGCAGCTGGCCATCCAGAAGGCTATTCTAAATAATAGATTGCTTTAAAATGCAAGAAATAAAAGGTCCTGGCCATTTGCTGTAGCCTCTAAAAGCTGATGAGTAAAGTGTTTTTTCTGGTTTTGTTACCCTAGAAACCGATGTTTTTCCCCAGGGTTTAAAGCCCATTGAAATCAAAGGGCCCTATTTGATAGACTTCTGTGATCTTTGAATCACTTCCAGCGTGCTGTTAACAACCAAATTCTTAACTTACCTAACACTTCCTCACTGCAGTCAGTGGAGTTAGCTGGACATAACCAAAAGCAGAGTTTGCCCTGTGTTGTCTGAGGCAGTCACCAAATGTGTGCTATCACTTGTAACTGTATCAACAAAATAACCGCAGAAGATGGCTCTTCTAGAAACACTGTCTTAAGGCACTATTATGTTAAATAACATCTTTGGTATTCCCAATAGTAAATTATTTATATGTTTAAGACTGTCATTTCTAAACTATGCTTTTTTCCCTGTCCAAACACTACTTATAAACAATGCCACACAGGAGAAAATAATTAAATTGGTTAAGATTTTTTTTTTTTTTTTTTCCTAAACTAGCAACACTGACTGGAAAAAAAAGACTTGATAATGAGATGAAAAATGAATTTGTGAATAGTCACTTTTAACATATGAACACAGCTTTGTAATATAATATAAACATGTTTGAGTAAAGGGGATAGTTTAAGTGGATGGGATTTGGAGGATGGTTTTTTAATTGCATGTGTACAGTGTGTACTTGTTTTTTCTGAAATCCCAAGAGTCCAGGGATTTTTTTGCAGTGTTCTTTTATTGACTTGAGAAAACATTTTGAATTGACTTACTTTTTCCCTCTACTGTGGTTTAACATGTATCTCGACCCATTCAAATATGAAAATATTATTATTGTCTTTATAAACTAAGAGATGTTTCTAGGGCTTTCTCAAACCAGCTGTTTCTTGCTCTTTATCACATTCCCCAAAGCAAAGCAGAATAGATCACAGTTGCCAAGACTGCCTGCTGAACAGTGATAACAGATTAGATATTTTAAATGTTTGGCCCATGTAAGAAGTCAGCACAAAGACATTTTTGACATGAGTTTGTAGCGAGCACAAATGATTTTCATATTCTGCAGAGCGAGACCCTCAGAGTTGTTTTGTGAAATTCTCTGTTTATGAGGAAACAATTTGTTTAATTGAAAAAAGTGATAGAGGGAAAAGGGGAAAAGAAGGAGGAGATGGAGGGAGGGAGGGAGAGAGAACAAGAAAGGGCTGAGCAGCACAGGAGCTACAGCCACAGGAACCTCGCTCCTCAGATCAACATATGTGGTGACGAATGACAAATTTATTTTTCTACAAAGTTTGTGTATATGTAAAACTGCTGAAGTGCATCAAGATGTCAAGTGCTTTTTGTGACCACCCAGGTTGCCTTGAAAGATAACCAGATGAAAGCATAACTTTAGCACTGGGCAGAGCACTGTGCTTTGCAGGAAAAGTGCTTACATACTTTAGCATCAGTTAAAATAAGATTTTTCCTGCATCAATCAGATGCTAATAATCATTCCAAAAACTTGTCCTGAAAGTAGGTTGTACTAACAAAAACTTGTTGCATGCTTACACACACCAACAGGATTCATTTGGTGACTTGTCTGGTACTCATGGTTGTTGATACCTATTCTAGGATTTCCCAAAGGTGTTAATTAAGATTCAGGTCCCTCTTTTTGAGAAGATGGCGTATAGGATTTTAATATAGTTTCACAGTCTTGTACATTCTGAAATATAAGTAAGTAAAATAACTTATTTGGGTGTTCTGTTTTCCTCGTGAGACTTGTATATCCGTAATAATATTTATTGTGAAACAAAGAAAAAAATAGAAATTGTGGAAGCTCTGTTTTCAGCTTAGCCTGGAGGATTTTACAGAGTTGAAAATTAACAGGCCCCCAAACCCAAGGTCTCTGGCAATGATTCACTGTGCATTTGTTAAAATGTCGAATAATTACTCTTCCTCCATTAGGCAGTGCTAATTGTTTCTGAACACCAATACAATGGAGTTTTAGGAAATTGCTGACTACAAAAATAATTTTATCTCTTAAGTCCTGCACAAATGAGAAATATTATTAAAATTTTAAGACAGCAAGCATCTTTTCTGGGATTGAAATTTTAGCAGTACATATTACCAAGAAGGCTGAGAAATTATGCATCAGGTTTTTTCATGAGTTAGCTTCAAAAATTGATTTATTGTTCTGCCTGCTGCAAAGATGAAAACTAGCAGATCCTTGGTTAACTCTTTTGAAGGCAGCAGTTTGCCCACCAGTTACGACCATATCAGAACTTCCACTGACTTCTTTAGGAATATTGCAAGGAAAAGTGGACCATATTCTTTATTCAAGCAGAATAATATCAGTAGCTGTTAGGATTGTATGGATGTGCAGGAGGATGTAATGTTTCACAAAGAGTATGAGATTAGAGCCTCCCTGCTTCATTCCAGATAACTATTCTGATTATTTCTCATCTAATCTTTACTGCAAGCCTCAGTTTAAGTGACTATTGATAAGGACACTCGAGTTAAGTCATTTAATGAAGTGTCTTCAGTCAATATGAATTTTAAGTTTTCCCTTTCCATAAGGGAAGACTGTCTAATATTTATTATTAATATAGCTAGTAAAGAAAGGCACAGCTGATTCTGCATTTAGACAGAAGCAGAAACTTCATCCATGTCATTGAAGTGGCATATCCTAAGGAACAAACCTGTGCCACAGCCGTGGTGCCATCCAGAACATGGGAGAGATTTTAAGCTATCTGGCCTCCACTATTCTCATTTGAAGAAATGGGTTCCAGATGATTGTGGGTGAATTCAGATCCAGTCCTAGATCTGAATCCAGGAACTACCAGAACAGATGCTTGATAGGATTTTTCAAGGACCAAACAGGGTGTTCCAAAATGTTGGAATTCTAGCCCAAAATTCTGGAATACTTAAGAAATTCTACAATTCACAAAGCACTTCAAGAAGTTCTTATATGGCTGATCAATAGTCACAGTCAACACAGTCAACCTGCAGAAAAATAGTAGTGGCTAGCAAATTTGCTACTGATAACAAGGGCATGAAGGGGATCAACCCTGGCCCTGCCTGTGTGCAGGACCCTGCAGTGTCTGAGAGGGAGAAAAGGGTCACCACTCACTTGAAAACTGGTTGGAAATGATGTGAGCTACCAGTGGACTTAGTACATTCTGAAACAATCCATATAAAACCATGCCTTTGATTTGGTTTTCACTGGCAGTTGAGAAGAGAGGAGAATGTGGGGGTTTTGTGAACAATTTCACATCGAGCTGTGAAAGGCGCAAATCAGGAAAAAACCCCAAAGCAGGTAAAGGCTGCTTTGACACAGCATTGAACTGTACGCTCAAGGTCACAGCAGAAACAAAGCAGGTGAGCCTGACTTGCAGATGCCCTCACAGGCAGTGCAGGTTTACTCAGAGGAGTGGATGATACTCAATCCTGTGTGCAGTGCAAACAGGAGGGAGTGAGTAGGAGCTTGACTTGCTGCAAAGACTGGCACACGGGCTACCACAGCACTGGAGTTGTGTGTCCAGGAGAAGAGGCAAGGGGATGGGTAATCAGGGAATCCAGCAAAGGGCAATTTGGTGAAGGTAGGATAGGAAGGGACATACAGTGTGAGGAACAACTGGCTGCAAATACAAGTGGAGAGAGGAGGTGGGGATCAGCTGGGAGCAGTTTTCCTTTGAAAAGGCTTTTAATCTTGCAATTTATTCCCACAGTGTTTTATAAAGGCGAACACAGAAAGCCTTCACTGTAGCTGCCTTAACTGAAAAGCCTGTCGTTGGATTCTTGTTTGCAAGACAGAAAGTTTAGCATAGAAATGCAAGCCTGCTCAAAATCTGACACTTAAACATGATGTTTAATCTTCCTTTGTGATTTCAATTTGCTTTGTTAACACAGGCATTGCTCTGTCAACATGTACACAGCTGGTAGAAAATTTGTAATAATATGTATGAGTCTTTTAAAATAAATTAGTAAGTACAGAAATTCACAGAGGACCAAGGGTTGCAGTCCCTATTACTTTTTTTTTTTTTTCTCCAAACAATTCCAGTGCTATGGGGCACTTGTCAGGGACCATTCTCCTGGACACTGTACAAACTCTGAACAAAATGGCAAACTGTACACTAAAGACCTTACAATCTAAGCATGAGAAAAAAGATAATAAATGGCTACAAGCGGATAGAAGAGTAGAAGAAAATGTTTCTCTAAATGTCCTCAGTGAAGCTGTTAGTAGGTTAAATGGAGCATATATAATACGTGGAGATTTTTTTTTTTCTAAATTACTATGGTTTTTATAGAACAAAATAGCAAAATTCCACCCTTAATGCACAGGTGAAACTGTATTTACAGAGGTTACATTCCTTCCAGTAATGCAACATTTTTCATAGTTTAATTCTAACTCCACCTTTTTATAAGCACTTCTAATGAAAATGGTCCATAAACCTTATCCTTACTTGGAACCTGCTGGTGGGTTTGCTAAACAGCAAAAGGCAACTGCAGTGCACCATACACTTTAGTGCATGCTAAAATATTTCATGAGGCAAAGGGTCTTACATTGAAGAAAAGGCATTGCACTGAGTCAAGTGAGTTTGCATCTGATTGTTATTTGAAATGGACATCTACTGAGTGAAAAACACGATCACAACCTGCTCTGGGGTTTCCTGACTAAAGATAACACTCAAGCCAAGAGAAGTTTATCTTTAGTTCATGGTAAATTGTATACTTGGAAGATTCTAGAAATTCTTAGTAATCATACACCTCTCATTTGCTATTGCAGTTTCTTGAATGACCCACTGTGCCTAGAGAAATAAATTATTAAAGACAAACTCCTGTATTCTGAAGTCAAACAACTCAACAGCAAGATTTTAGATTACCTTTGATTTTGGCATTATATCTACAAGCCTTGGAGTACTACTCTGTGATTATATCAGAGTTCCTCTTCAGTTGTTCCACTTGAAATTACATCTCCCATTTTCTCCAAATAACTACTATAAATTAAAAGCAGCTCCTCAGAGATGAAATTTGCTGAAGTTCCAAATCACAGTAATTAAACTTTTACACCACAACACACTACCATGTGTTTCCAGATATTATTTTATAGAAATCAAAGGCAGGCTTTGTCGTGTCATTTTTCCAATATTTTTAAAGGAAGATGTATACGAAAAGAAGTATAGTTGGGCGGGAAAGGTTTTGCACTCCACAAAAATTCTGGGATCCAAAAATTTTCCTATTCCACATAAGGAAGAAATTGAACTCTTTTGAAATTTTCCATGAAGAAAGCCACAGAAAGACCACCCCAGGATAGCTAATAAAGTCGTTGTTAGGACATTTACTTGGGAAATGGGAGACTTAGGGTCAAACTCTTGCCTGACAGATGAGGGGCATTGACCTGAATATTCCTCTTCCTAATGAAACACCCTAATTATAAGACATTGGAGTATAGTGAGACAAGGTTTGCTGTCTGGTTCTGTCTTTTTCATTTAGACCAGAAGTTTGAGCTCGGACCAGAAACATCATGTTAAATAAAATTTTGTCAAAACTGATAATGTTTCTGAAAAAGCTTTGCTTGTAAGAAATTGGCATTTTCCAATGAAACACAGCTGTCCCTGATCAGTTCTTATTGTACATTGTAAGCCAGAGGTTTTATGGCCAAGATCTATGGATTACTGCATTATTCACAAGTGGTAAAGCCATGCATAAATTAGGCCTCTAATTCCAATTAAGTGCTAATTCTGTGTATCCTGTGAGTTATGTCCTGGACCACAGTACATCCTAATACAGTTGCCAGTAATGCAAAAAGGAATGAAGGTAACTTAAGACATATTATCTTAACAACGTTCTGGTAAAATAGTACATGTATAACTAGCCAGGCTCTGTCTTCTTAGATATAATACTCCTGATTAAAACCTGGATAGAAACAACTAGAAATAGGTCTGTGAACAGAAATAGACATCTTTTAAATGTCCCGAAACATAATGGAAGAAAGTAATAGCAATATTGGCAGGGTTTTTCTTTAAAGGCTCTCATGTTATCAACTTGTTTCTCTGGGTCTTTGAAGTCATTCCCATTTTAACCTAAAACCTAAGAACCACCTTTTCATCCAATGCAGCATGAGACATAACCTCCTTTTCAGGGGATGGGGCTGAGGAAGTAGACTTCACCATGGGACACTGCTCAGCTACTTCAGTGCTGGGAGTCAACCAGAGGCCAGCTGGTTGGCAACACAGTGCAGTTTTCAGCACTATTTCCCACTTTTCACCTCTCCAACCAATGTCCTTTGCTGGCAGCAGTCCACAAAATTTTTACTCCCTGTCTTTTACCAAAGTCTTTACTGAGATTTTGTCTAGAACTAATCACTTTAAAAAAGCAAATTAAACAGAAGCTGCTCAGATACGGCAGATACTGCACTTGATTGATAGGGTTAAAATTAGGGAGAAGTGCATCACAGCCTCAACTCTGAACTTTGTCTCTTAATTTTTTAGTGACTAAACTGTTGTGTCATTTTGAATGAAACTTAAGCACACTGAAAATGAGGTTTAATACAAATACAGATGAATAAACTGTAAAAGGCAATACTCTGTGTTTATACATTTGTGTTTACTCAGAGCAGGCTTTTTGTTTGCTGACAGCCCTTTGTTTAAAATTACCTCTTTTTCCACTACAATCTATTTAAAGATGAGTTTTGATGACACAAAACTGCAGACATGACAACACACTAAATATTTGTATGCTCTTTTGCATTTTTAAGGTTTCCTCCAAACTACAGCTGATGAGTTTTGCTATTACTATGCAAGAAAAGATGGTGGTGTGTGCTTTCCAGATTTTCCAAGAAAACAAGTGCGAGGGCCAGCTTCTAACTCCCTGGACCACATGGAAGAATACGACAAAGAGGAAGAGATCAGCAGGTTTATAAAGATAAATGCTGTTTAATCTGAAAAAAAAAAAGCCCTAGCAAAGCCTGTGGTTTTCACACTGAAACACTTCAGTGTGTGCTTATGCTGAGCAGCTGTGTTTTCCAGATGTGACTTTCTTTTGCTGCTGCTAGTGTATGTCAAAAGAGAAAGTTACATGAACTTCAGCACTTCTGTACCATTTGATATTTGCCTTGCTGAAAAGGTGTTAGATTCTTGCTCTGATCCACCCTGTGGATCTTGGTTATCATCCAGCCCATGGATCATTTGTAGTTCTGGGAAGTAATCTGTACCTGAATTTAATATTACTAAACAACTACAATACATTTATTAGTAAAATACTTATGTCATGATCTTCAATTTATTTCATTTGTGGGTGTTGTTTTTGTGAAAATAATTGAATTAGATTATTCCATCATAAGTCGATATTTTAAAATGGGGTTTAGAGGCCAGATTTTATCCAAGTGATGAAATTTACTGTGTTTATTTTATAGTAGAAATTTGGTATTTCTAAATTATTCTCTTCTTTCACCAGATTTTTTCCCTCCCATTGCTCTACATTTTGGATCTATGTTTATTTAATGTTCTCTTTCTTGTATGCAGACCAAATTTTGCTAAAGTGAAGCTCAAGCTGATTTTCTGTATTATGTGCTTGCATACATGAAAGGAAATAATTTGCACACATTAATATATTTTAAAAAATTTAATCTAAACCTGTTTTTAATATCATTGCAGAGCAAGAATTTTATCTTTTAGGGGTGTTGCGTCATGGTTACGAGAAAGAAGAAAAATCTCACTGTTTCTTTACATTTCTTTAGAAAACACAAGCACAACTGCTTCTGTATTCAGGAGGTGGTGAGTGGACTGCGGCAGCCTGTTGGAGCAGTACATTGTGGGGATGGATCCCATCGCCTCTTTATTCTTGAGAAAGAAGGATACGTGAAGATTTTCACTCCCGAAGGCGAAATACTCAAGGAACCTTTTTTGGATATACACAAGCTTGTTCAAAGTGGAATAAAGGTTGGATTTTATTCTTATCTCTACCTTTTTATATTTTTAGCATGGAGATGGGGTAAATGGCAAGACTATTTTTTAGTTATTAATTAAATTCGAATAACAAAAAAAGAGTAATGACAAGGGACACCACGGTTTTTTCTGGCAAAGAAGTGAAAACTGGTAGGCGGAAGGGAAAACAGAACCTTGTAACTCTTATCAAACATTTTTCTTTCCCTTCATTTTTATTTTCTTACTTTAAATTCAAATGAAACTATTCAGCAGTAGCATTCCACAGCAATATCTTTGTATTTTCATCCTTTGGGCTCATTTCCATCCCATTGAATTCAGATGAGTTTTGCTGTGGTGCCAGTGGGAGCAAGTTTGGCTTAGGGCCTCCCCTGCCCTCCGGGTGCTCAGTGATGCCCAGGGAGCTGAACAAGGAGAGGGACCTGGGAATGTTCAGAGATGTCCTGCAGAGGAGCAGGGGTGTTCATTCCCTCTTGGCTCGACCCCAAATGTAGCACAAGCTTCCCTGGGTGGGAGGTTGCTTTAAAACTGTATGTATTGGAGGGGCACATAAAAGTGACTGACCCTCTAAATTCAGACACGAGGGCTGGTGGGCTGAACAGCTTCCATCTGTTTACTGGGAGCACTTTCATGGTCAGGGGAGTGAGTGGGGAATGGGCTCCGATGGGAATATGTTGGAAGGTGGAGGTGAGAAATTACATCTAGTTATGGGGTAAGTACCAATGGGAAACTCAGAAGTCTGTGGGAAGATATTTGACTTCGGGAATGTCAAGTGTTGTTCCGTGTTGATTTCTTGTTACAATTCAGAGTGGTAATGCAAATGAAATCCAGATATATAAAGATGTCTTAAGTTGTAATCAGGTTATGCCTAGAACAGTCAGGACTATATATCAAAAAGCCTTCATGGATGAAAGTTATATTGACATACTCTTGACAGAGTGATCTTAAATAATAATTGTGACAAACTAGATCAGTTTAAAATGCATAGCACATGTTAACTGATAATTTTGTTACAGCTACAAGGGCAAGAGGCCAACTAGGATAGGTTTGTCTGAGAGGAAATAAAAATATTTCTGGAGGTTAGTTCTGATTTCACTAATATATTTCACTCATCACAGCACTGGCAGTCAGATAAGGAGGAAAACAATATTCAAAATCAGAGGAAGAGAGGTGATTGCATTATGTAAGAATAAGTCATGTTTCCCTCCTAAAAAGAGGCCTTTTTTTTTTCCTCTAATGGATCTACTGTTCATTGTGTTGATGAAATTCATTTGGAGCCCCTACCATTGCTGTGAGCAAGTTTGTGGGACTTCTTCATGGGCCCTGCTGCCCTAAGCACATCAATAGGATTGTCTGGACTTCCTTCTTATCCATCACTCCTGGGAAGGTCTGTGGATATAAAGAGGAAGTCAGTAAGAAGAATAGTACAACTCTTTGACTATGTTTTATTGGTCCATTGGCTTTTAGTGTTCATTGAAGCCATTGAGGTTCTCTGCTTGAAAACTGTTGCTGCAGTAAAATTCCTGACAGTGACATTATTTAATTTTAAGGAGTTCAAATGAAAAAGGAGCAGGGATAATTTTATCTGCTGCCAGTATCTCAGAAGGAATTAGCACAAGTGTGGAGAACTTGCTATTCTCTGCTATTTCATAACAGAGATAGATTCCATGAATGGATGATGGTGACTTGTGCTTCTTGGTGGCCCTACTGAAGAGAAAATTAGATGTAGGATTCCAGAAGATTAAAAAAAAAAAAAATTAAACAATCTTAAGAACCAATTTTTCTTTGCACATCTCCCAATTTCTAAAACCCTTTGACAGCACAGTTAGCAGGAATGCTTTTTTGGTCTTCTATTTTTTAACTTAGTTGTCAGAAGCCATGAATGGATTTTAATCAAGAATTTGCTAATTCAACATTCCTCCTTCCCCATGTCAGGAATGAGGTGACAAAAAGAAGCCTTGTACCTGGGTCTTCCCTCAAAGCTGAACAAGGACATGAGTGAGACATGGACCTTTAACACATCTAGGCCATGCACCTAGTTCAAATATTTAGGAATATGTAGCCCAGTATAGTGGAGAAAATACTGATTCCTTCTCCTAATATATCAACATACCCATTAATATTAATATTGCAAAGTATTCTGAGTGTATACAGAAGAAAAGAATAAACATTTTACCCAAAAAAACCCCCAAAACACTCAAACTAAACGTCTACTTTCCTGTATTGGTGATTTACTGCTCCACTATGTTGTGGTGAAGAGAGTTGTTAGTTGCAGAGCAACATTTTACAGCTCTTCCTTCAAAGTTATGTAGCAAAGACAATTTTTTAATGAAAATATTAAAGCCTGTTTTTTCTCTCAGTTGGATTTCCACTACTGTTATTTTCTTTCTGTTTTATACTATTGCCAAGTAGAAAAGAGGCAGAAAGTTGAAACGAGCAGCTATTGAACTAATAATGGTAACACTTTGATTTAAGTGGCATGTAAGGAGGAGACCTTCATCAATTATCTAGAAAATTTAGACCTAATGTGTCTGAATCTATTGTCAAAATTTAGACAAAATAATTAAAGGCTCCAAAAGTATCATGTAAATCTGATTTTATCCTGTCAGATGGAGGGGGGGAGGAAGTGTCAAAACTTTCTAAATACTTGGATTTAATGATTTCTTGAGATGTAACAATGCTGAATATGCTGTTATTACAAGATCAGTCCAGTCACCTTGTACTGAAGAAGGTATCTAACTTATGGAAAAATGGTCAATGCTGTAGCAGTTCTCTAACTTTTCATACTCCTGTGTCTGTATTTTATCTTATTAACTGTATTATTTCCTAAGATTTGGAAACCTTTAAGGTAGTAGCAGTCACCATAAAATGTAGCACAACCTATTACATCAATTTTCACTTACTTTCTTCTCTCCTGAGCCCAAAAACCTGTAGTGGTCTAAAATATATTGGTCTAAAATATATTTTTCAGAAGGGAAGGCATCAAGGTATGGTTTGGCAACAACAAAATAATTAGGAGCTTACCACTTCTCCTGGGAATTAAATCCTATAGTCACCTTTCAGAATACTTTCTGAAAAGCTAAGTAGCTCTAGGGCTGCAACTGTTAGTCCTTAAATCATTTTTGTGGTCCTTCCCTATAATCATTCAGCTTCCCTGAATCCTTTTAAAATGAAGGACCTCAGAATTGTACGAAGTAGCCAAGTTTACATCTTACTGCTGCCAATGTTAAAATCAAGTCCCTGTATTTAGAAGGTCATTTTCTAGTTATAAATCCACTGACTGAACAAGCTCTTTAGGTATGGAATTGCAGCAGGGCTTCATGTTCAGTTGCTCGACATCTCTTAAGTTATTTTCAGTTTATTGCTTCTTTTTTGTTTGTTTGTTTTCTTTTCTTTTTGACTGTGACTGAGCTCTGGTGCAGCTCTGGTGTGTATCTGCTGGCTGCAGGGTCATAAATGGTGCAGCCAGCAAGAACGGCTGCACTCTGCTGCACTCTGCCTCACACAGTGCTGGGAGCACAAATCCCTGCAAAATGGGTGTCCTTAAATTTGCCATTATGCAATTACCACTTGCACTTCTATAGAGATTCAGGGGTTTTTTTGGGTTTTGGGGTGTGGTGGTTTTTTGTTGGTTTTTTTTNTTTTGTTTTGTTTTGGTGGGTTTTTTTGCTGGTAATAAAATATTTCTGGTGCATTTCTTGGGAATACTGTGATAAAAGGCAAAGTCTCTGAGGAAGGAAAGGGTAAGGCAGGGCAGGGGAGGGAAGGGAAAAGGGACAGAAAATCTCAGTTAAATGGTATCAGAGATCACTGTTGAGAACATTTGAGTTAAACTTGACCTCTGTCACCTTCTTCTCTGCTCTAAGACTATGGTTCTCCTTATCAGAAACACTAAAACAGAAACTTCCCCTAAGCATTAGGCCATTGTCACCTTTTTAGTTCATCTTGCTTTCAAATTAGTATCAGTAAGACTACTTTATTTTTTAATTCCCAAAGTTTTTAAAATGCTATATTCCTGTATAATTCCTTATAAATATTTTAACAGCCAGTTCTCTTTGCAGGGAAAAAAAACTCAATAGAAATATCTGAGAATTACTTTAAATCTATGCTCAGCAAATTTCCAAGTAATAGCCTTTAGATGAGTTAAAAGTTAGATATATCTCTTACTGTGTTTTGGTAGGTTTTATATCACAGCACAAGTGCTTTGAGTCCTGCAGGGTCTTATTAATGAGTGATCCAGGTAGGAATTTTCTGTGATGCCATGGAGAGTGCTGTGGAACACAGTAATTCATATAGCTCACAGTATAGTATAAACACAGTTCAATATAAAAGAATGGGAGTAGACTGTCAGGCATTAAATATGTTAACTGTGCTGCTCTGAGCCAATTACTCCAGAGTTTCTCAGGATCAAATGAGCATCTGGTCACCACAGGCATCTTTTTGCAGGGATGCATGATTAGTAATGAAACACTGACTGTGCCTTCATATTTGTGTCAAGATACTGGAACAGACTGCCCAGGGAAGTGTGGAATCACCACCCCTGGGAGTGGTCAAAGGATGTGGCACTTGGGGACATGGTTTAGTGGTGAACATGGTGGTGCTGGGTTAATGGTTGCACTTAATGATCATAGAGGTCTTTGGCAAAGTTAATGATTCCATGATTCTGTAACGTTTAATCCCATGAATATGTACTGCTCAGGTCATTCAACATACAATCAAATAAAACATTTTTTTAGAATTGCCACTGCCTCCAGCACTGGCACAGCCTGTTTCAAGAAGCTTATAAGAGGTTGGGCTGTCTTTGCAGTGAGGAGTGGCTGCAGAAAACTGCAATAAACCAGGGATAAAAGCTATTTAAAACTTAGTGGGGGAATAGGATCAGATTGTTCATGTTATTTGCTGAATTGCTTAGTTCTGTCACCGATAAAACTTCTTATATATTCCTCTTGACTGGATGTGTACATTTGGTTTTGCATCTTGTTGATGTACAGAGAGATCTAAATTCACACCTACAGTGTCCATTGCTATCCACAAGATTTATGTTATTGACAGAATACCCACAATTCGTATAATCCATGCTACTCCTTCCATCCAAGTCCAGCAATTTCAATTTATTTTCCTCTGAACACTTATATGGATGAGACTGAAATCAATGAACCTTTCTTGAATTTTTTGCCCTGACATCACAGCAAGCTGTGCTTTCCTTCACTAAGCACTAGCCTGTACTCTCTGCTCCCTAGAAAGCTAAACTTACAGTGGCTACTAAATTCATTACCAGTTAGTCCCAAAAGGGATTATTTTGATGAATGGAAAGAAAGGGGAGCAGTGAAAGGTTGTATTTCTCTCCAGGCTGCACTGGAAGGACAATTGAGACATCCTTCTTAATTTCTTCCTTCTTCAACCCAATGGGCCTGCAATTCTTCAGAGTTACTCAGAAACAAACTATGAAAACTCAGGAAAGTAAATTCTCATTGTTCTACCAGACCAAGCTCTCATCTCTATATGAAGAACAGGGATAGTCCTCTAAAATAACAGGGATAGTCCTCCAAAATAACAATGCTGAGGTACAGAACATAAGTATGACGTGTATTCTGTGATGAACAGACCAAGATTTAATTTTCATTACATTCTACAATTCATTCCACCAGTGCTGAGTGCAAACTCTATTTGCTGTCCTGCTCCTGTACTTCTAAGACTAATGAAATTGTAAATCTATGTAAAATATGTGCATAGGCCCAGGCAGGGGGGCTAGGTGAATAAAATAATTGACACATAACAGTGATACATTTTGGGGTATTCTTGGGTGTCCTGGAACTCCTCTTTCAGTGTATGAAAATAGGGACTCTAGCATGTCTTTGGTGAGAAACTGGAACACCACATTGCCTGTGCTGCAAAAATGACAAGACAACCAATACAGACCTCGGTTTTCCCCTGAAGACTGCAGAGGGAAGTGATGAAATGAAGACTATTTTTCAGCAAAGGATTTGCAGGTGAAGTGATGTCAGGTCACAGGACATGGACTTTCTCACTCATCCAAGAGCAGTAGACCTGTGGAACAATAGGCATCATTTTTGAGGCATTTTTTCACCCCATTTGTGACCTGCCCACTAGGAACCACAATTAATTGCTTTTAAACATCTTGGCGTAATTGGAGCAGAAAACTAAGAAATAACGGTTAAGGCACGCAAATGGCCAAATGTGAAAAAATCAGGACATTTTAAAGATAAACCACATAGAATATCATAGGTTATAGTGACCTTAAACAGCAACAAAACAGACACAATGCACACAGCACAACAGTCTGCATGAGAATTCGGCCTTCTTCTTGAAAAGGAAGATTTTTTTTCTTAATCAGTCATAAGTTCTTTTTAATTTTCGAGAGGGCAGTATTATTGTTGTGAGGACTTAATATACTTCAACTGTATTCAGAAACTGTAAAATACTGTGTTTTAACCAAAGATTATATAATGACAGTGAAATATGCCTGGATTTCTCATTAACCATTTGCAGATTTTGGTTCTAATCCTAATAGGGGCACAACAGGCCTTTGAAAGAGGCTGTATCTTAGCACTGTATAGCTCTGTTGAAAATAAAGTTTCTTACCATTCTGAAAAGCATGTGCCAAAAGCTCTAGAGACCTCTATTTTTGTGTGAGAGACTGCACTAGATAACCATACTTGAGCTAGCAATTGTGAAACAGTGCAGTGGCTCTCAGGTTGTAAGCCAACCAGATGAAGAATTGCCAGTTTATTCTAAGGAAATTCGAATCAACAAAACAATCGTTTCTGTTGATTTTGGGTAGCGTGTCTCAGATTTGAGGAGCTGAGAGGGGAAAGAAGATAATACTTTATCATTTTACATGCACATGTGTAGATTTTAATGTTCTGTGTTTCCTTGAGAGGAATCCCATGGTGCCAATTAACCTAACTTATTCCAAAACAATTCTCTGTTTGGAAAGAATAATTTTCATTGTGGGTGTTCCATGAAATTGTATGCCTCATACCCTGTTATTACTGAGATGTGTGCAGTGCAATTGAGAATGCCAGTTTCTTTTCCATGCTCTGTATAGATTATAGCTGTATCCCACACACAGTGCTAGATAATCCCTACTTTAATTTTGTTATGTGTACAAATCCTTTCTGAACATTTAGCGGTTTAAAAAATGTAAAAATCCATCATCTTCTGAAACTACATTTGTTAAAACCAAAAGCTGAATTTAGAAGTGATCAAAACCAATGAATAACATGGCAATTATCTAATTAAAAGGAAATTATTGCGTTTGCTGAAATATAACAGGCAGATCATGATAGCCAACACAAAATGGCAAAGAAGGAATAAAGTTACGCAGAAAATTCCATGGTTTTTAGCCAACACAGTTTCAACCACATGTTTTTTTTTAATGGGAGGAGGTTTAACAGTCCACTAAGGCTCCAGGATTCATCATCCCTTTAAGCTCTTGGACACCCCAAAATCTGTAATGAGGTCCTAAGAATCCTTCAGGGAATCCATGATGTACTGGAGCTCCCAAAGCCAATCCTGTGTCCTTGGGACTTCTCTGTGCTTTCTTGTCCATCAGAGCTATGATTTCCTTTTGTAACCTCCCTTGTACTGTGCCACATGGAAAAAGGGTCCTGTGTTTGTCTTGAAAGAGGTGAAAAATTGAGTAACACATTTACTTTCATAGTTAATACAGCCCAACTGCTATTCCTATATATATATTTCCCCCAGATGCCACAGAACAATTTTCCTTTATATCCTCTTACACACATTTTCTCACAAGCTCTTAAGTCCTATTTCTTAGACAGGATCAGCAAGTTGGGCTGAGGGAGGAACACTTCCTCCAATGGAGCACTGGTATATTATCATGTTTTCCACCCATTTTATCCCCTCTGCAGTAAAAGTTGGACAGATGATCTGCCCCTAATTAATGGTTTATATATAATTTTAGCTTTAAAAAGCAGTCAGAACTAATTTTTCCCATTACCAAAAAAATAAAAATCTCCAAAAGATGAAACCATTTAGTAGCTGACACTTATTTTTCTCCATTGTCAGTGTCTGTCTACATTCTCATATTGCTGGAATTTTGAAAGAAATTATTCCATAAATCTCAACAAAGTAATAATCTCTCTTAGATTTAATTTGGAAAATGGAATATACAATCTGTGGGAGAGAGGTCGCCAAAATACTTTCAACCATTTGTTTTTAATTTACAGCAGATACTTTCTAAAACCTTGATCTATCTTTACTGGCTTTGGACTGCAATCCCTACAGCTGAATTGCAACAACTTTAATTTATGTAATAATGATTATTTTTATGCTAACTGAATGCCTTGAAAAGAAATAAAAGAGTGAGTAAATCACACAAAAACTTCTACATTTTTGCATTCTTAAAAATTTGGTGAATCTCCATCAGCTGGATTCTCAATCATTGTAACAGCCCAGAGACAACACTCAAGTGGTAGTAGATGTACAGATCTGAGAGATGCTGTAGTGTAGAAGTATTTACTTGAGTCTTAAAGAAAATACATACTCTCCATAACAAACTGGGTGCTTAATTATTTGTAATGAATGGAAAATGATATTGTACATGTCACAGAGGCCTAGTTGAAGACGTGACTAAGCACCACTGACTCCCTTTATCAAGCTGCAGACCATGTTTATGTCTGTTAAAACCTTGAGCACTTTGAAGACCTCACCAAATCAATGGATTTGAGAGACTGAGAGATCAATAGATTGGAGAGAGGCAATGTGAAACAGTGGCAGCTTCCATTGCTGCTGTTTTCCTTCCCCATAATGGCCTTACAAGATATGAGAGGACAATATTATCAGGACAGGATTGCTCCAGTGACTTTTTGAGGAAAAGAGCAAGAATTCAGTGCTCTCACATTACAGGCAGGTGTGTGCCTGTGTAAATAGGGCAGAAGATCAAATGAACCTTAACAAGCTACCCACGAAATTACTCTGGTTTGCCCCTTGTATGTATGTATGACTTACAGATCACAGCCCTGCCAAACATCATATCCAAAGTTTGAAGCAGCAGACAGATCCAAAATTAGGGAATATTAGGGAACTGTCTCTCAGAAACCAGCCCCTGTGGGGTTTTACCCCTCTGCTAGTTCTCCCTCACTGGGACAAATTAAAACTATTTCACAGACAGGATCCATGTTTCTCCAAAGGCGTGTGGGGCTGGGAAGGCTGCAGGTAAAATTGGATCAAACCCTTTATTTACAAATACTTGGTAAAGAAATGTAATGGATTACTTAATTTAAAAGTAGGGCCATTCTTGAAGCAGAAGCATTCAAAACTGTGGATTTTTTCTGTAGTTTAGTGAGTCAGCATTTTGTAACTTGCAACATTTTACACTTCTTGTAGAGATACATTCTCCTTACAAATTATATGGTCCATTAAAAACTTTTTCTTTTAAGATAGTATATTAAACTTATTTAATTTATTTGGTACAAATAAAAAACCAAAAGGAACATAGTTCTATGTAATCCACCTAATCCTCTAATTTGTATAAAATGCCTATTCATTTCATCAATATGTATAAATTTTATTTTATTTTACTATCTGCATAAATCTTTCAACTTCCAGGAGTAATTATTCTAGGGGAAAAAGGTAGCAAATGACTAAGGGAAGTGAACTTAATTTGCTCCTTAGTAACCTAGTAACTTTTGAACTCACTTTATATGAATGGTCAAAAAAACCCTGAACAAAATACATGGAAGAAAATTACTCTCAATTTGGGCAGAACTAAAATTATTTTTAATAAGGCCTGAGAATTCCTTTATTCAATAAAACAAAAATGTACTTTTGACAACCCATGAATAATTTAGATGCATTGAAACATAATGAACTAGAATTCCTGGTACTGAATTTTATTGATTTGATTTCCTTAAGTGTTGTAGTTCATCAAAATAGAAATTACCGATGATTTCATGAAAGTGAAGGGAATGTCTTATGCACGTGTTAAATGTTCTAAATATGCACTGAAGGTGAGGTTTTTGGGAAAAAAAATACGAGCTTTTTTTTTAAAAAGATGGATTTTAAAACAGAGTCTGCAATGTGCTGATTTGCTCAGCATATGTGTCTACCACTCAGCAGTAAGCAGTGATAAAACAGAAAGTGCAAAGGGTATTGCTGTGTTATAGTATCACTGTGTCTGGAGTATTCAGAGAAGCTCCCAAGGCTGGACTGTACAAAACCTGCACTTCTTCCATTATGTTTCCTTGTTTTCTGTGTGAATTCTGCCAATTTACAGAAAGGTAGAATAGTGTTTTCTTAATGCTGTCCTCAAGCACACAATTCTTCATTTGACCAAAAACTAGTGGAGTTAGGATTTGTGTTCAACTGACTGAAGGTCTGAGTCCATGATACTTTGTTTCAGTTGTAGCTGTTTGAAACTTTATCGTCTTAATTTTGAGACTGAACATACACTGTGTTGTTCTAATTGCACTGGCTCTTTGCAAAGAACTTTGTACTGTATTCAGCCAAGTTACAGGGTTTCCAAGATCATGGTCTTGGCTCAGGATAAATGGAGCCAATGAGCTAAACAAATTCCTGCTTTCTTGGTTCTTATAGTACGAGAAAAATGGAAAGAGCAGGATACTTTTACTGCTTTGTACAAGTGAAACAATCCTGGAAACTGCAAAAATGTAAGTTAGCTGTGTTTATGTCAGAAAGACACACTCTTTTAGAAATTATTTTTAGCTTTCTTTCGAAATGTGAACCACAAATTATAACATTAATGAAGCAAACCTTTCTTTCTTGGCAAATTTAAGAAAAGTTCAATTTAAGATAATCAGTTTGGGATTTTAAATAATAAAGATTTTGAGTCTAGTACAGACCAAATATTGTGCTCTAATAGCATGTAATAGTAATAGCTCTGTGTTGAACAAGGATACACACATCTATATTTGTTTCAACTTCTGTTATTGAGAATGCTTTTCTAATGAGATAGATTTTAAAACTGGGGTTGAAATAAATGAGTAATGGAAAAAAAAAGAGAGAAGGGACTTCTAATCAGGAAAACAGTGTACATTCTTTCAGAGTCATGTTTATAAGTTCAGAGAAGCAGTGGATCTAGTTCAAAGACAAACCATATTTCAATCTGCTTTTCAGAACTACCATATAGTTCACTGCTGAAGTTTGTTTTCAGCTGAATCTTAGCCCAACAACAACAACTGATTACTTGAGATACATCACTGGGCATCATCATGAGCTTTCACTTGAAATTTCTATGAAATACTGAAAGAGCACATCTAGTCTTGATGCAGATCTCGAGCAAAATGTATGAATTGACTCAGGAAGTTAACGTGGTTGAGCCACTAAATAAAAGCGACCATAATATAATTAAGCTCAACATCCTCCCATGGGAACCTACCATAAGGTAATAATATTACAGTACTTTTCAAAAAAGGAAGATTTTTATATTGAGGAAGTTAGAAATAGCCTGAAGGGGAAAGTTAGGAAATTAAAATCCATAGAAGCAGCATGGAGGTTCTTTAAAAGTACCTTATTAGACTGAGGGAAAATATGTATATACTGGAAGAATCAGGAATCAAGAAGGTGAGAAATATTACGAGGTACAAGGGAATGTTCAGGCCCCCAAAAAATAATAATCTATAATAAAATGGAAATCCAACTCAAGTGGCACTAATAGAGCAGAATATAAATTCACAACACCAGAGTAAGGGTTATATCCTGCCATTGTTTCACTGACAGAGTAAGTAGGAGTTTCCCATAAATATTAATGGTAGAACAACATTCTGAGGTTTGAGAGGAAATTTAAAGGACAAATAGGGAAAAATAAAGAGAATTTTTAAAGACATCCTGATAAAAGAACTTCCTCAAGCTAGGTGATGATCTTTGGCAGAGGCTGGTTAGGTGAACCAACAGAGTATAAAAGCAAAAGATAGAACTGGATTTCTTTCCTTAAGAGAAACTGAGAAAGCACATCCTATGGTTGGTGTTTAACATTTGCTGCTTCTCCACCTGTAGGATCAGAAGGGGGGGAAAAAAGAGGAGAAGAGAAACAATAGGAATCGTGGAAAGCACCAGCATAAATTACATTGAAAATAAGTGCTCTAAAGCAACTGAAAAGTTGAGGAGTTAAGATAATGAAGCTGTACCATTTGATTTTACAAAATTTCATCTGTGACTCTGGCTTTAAAAGGGCTCTGAAGGTGATCCTGCAAATAACAGAGAAGGGAGAACCCACAAAAATCCTAGATGAAAAATTAGGAGAATTGTGAAATTAGGTCAAAAAACCATTTTGTTTATACATTAATTTCTTGCCACAAACAGAATGCTGTCAAAGAATCTGTGAGATAATGACAAAAAAAGTAGTTTATATTTCTAGAAGTTTTTATGTGGTGTTTCTGAAGAAAGTGGTATGAGAGATCACTGCTCATGCAGTAAGAATACCCTGCTGTGGTTCTGACTGCTCTCAGGCAAGAATTGCTATATACCAATGCCTCTGGGCATATCTCCAGTACACTTCTAAATTAGGAGTGAAAAACAAATAGAATAAATAAATAATCCATATCTTTAAAATAATTTTAAAATGTGTAATCCTGTATTGCTTCCAGAAAATCAGCTGTTTTTTTTAAAAGTTCATAACTAAGTGTCAGAATTTGCTGGTGATACAAGATTGAGTGTGTTGGGAGAAAGTCTAGAGAAATTTTTTAAATATAAGTAGTGAAATGGCACAGTAATTCATTATAACACAAAGAATCTTTAAATACACAAAAAGCTCTCTCACTTTATTCTGTTCTACCCTGGAAAAAATATAAGAAGTGTCAGTGATAACTCCAAAAATCTAACCAACTATAAAAAGCAGGTATTGAGCAGTATCTAAAAGAGGGTTTGAAATATTTGGGCAATGGACACTGTCACTATTTAACTCAGCAGCATCCTCAGCAGTACAGCAAGATACAATTAAATAAAATAATGTTGAAAAGGAGTTTTGTTTGATGGCATCTAAAAATATATTTGATTTGGAAAAAAGAAGATCTAGCAGAAATAGGTGAAGTAATACATTTCAGAGAAGGCAATATTGCCTTTTCATTCTGTTTTTTCTTTGATGAAAAAGTTTAACTAATTGAATTGTCACGCTTAAAGGAATGACATTTGAGCAACATAATCACTTGTCTGTTACATGCTGCTGCTTTGATGCTTTTGTTTCAGCACCAATTAATGAAGTATTCACCTGTAGCTTTTCTACTACTATCATTTATTATCCAATTGTTTACAAAAAATACAGCAGCCACGTAGCTTTCCTGATAGGGCTCTCTGTCAGTAAAACTGGGTGCAGGTAGGTCCTATGTCTGCTGGTGTGGTAGCCTATAGAACAATCACCTTTAAGCTTTGCTTCAGATTCCTTGTCCAGAAATAATGTAGTGTTAGTGTTTGTTTTCTGTGTAGGACAGAACCAAGCATCTCAAAATTAGTTTTTATGTGAAACTTGAGGCTTGCTGCAAAGCTTGGTGACTTGGGAACTCATTTACTCTGTCAGACTCACATGTATGGCTGTTTTACATCAGGACTGGATGCAAGAGAAAGCATTTCCAGCAGCAACTAGGAATTGTCAAGATACACTTCTGGGGCTGCTTATAAAATTACAAAATATTGGTCACAAAATACAATAAGACAATTAAGTTCAGAGATGCAGCTCCAAAGGCACATATAAAGTCAATGGTCCTTGCTCACAGAGACCTGCTGTGCTACTGCCTGAAATTAAATAATGTTTGGTAAAAGGGACTCATTGCTCTATTTAGATTAAGGAAGTTATCCAGGATTTTCAAATTACAGATCGTAGTCCCTGTCATGAATCAAGTGCAGAATTCCTCTCCTGCTTCTTAGGAATGTTGTTTAGAAACCTTCTCAGTTCTTCTTTACTAAAAATTCTAGTAAAAACAGAAAAAGAAAAGGAGAAGAAGTCCATAACAACCATCAGAAGTAGCTTCATAGGTTAAATCTTTAGATTGGATGCGTGAACTGGGGGTTTCTTTACCAGTTAGGGTTTTCTAACAATACCTGCCACAGAAATGTTTTCCCAAAAATCCTAGACTAGCATAAAAGTCACAGACTCTCACAGAGGATTACATTTGGGATGTCATTCTCTAATCCCATTGCCACACTTAATGACCCCACTTGCAGCACAAGATCCCAAGGCCTTCTGTTCTCTGGGCTGAACAAGCCTGACTGTGGTGGTCTCTCTGCAGAGGGCAAATGCTCCAGTCCCCAGCCCTCCTTCACTGGGCTCACTGTGGTGCAGTGACACCACTGTGGTACTGAGGAGCTGTAGAAGCAGGTGCAGTGTTCTCTCTGCAGCCCCTGAGTGCAGAGGGGAGGGAGAATGATGGGTTTCTCTGCTCCCTGTGCTCGTTAAAGAGCCCAGTCTGTGGCTGGTTTTCTCTGCTGCCAGGGCACTCTGCTGGCTCCTGTTCAATTTGCTGTCTGCGGAGACCCCACACTCCCTTTCAGCAGAGCTGTCCCCAGCCAGGCAGTTCCCTGCCTGTGTTGTTGCAAATGTAATGGGATTTGGAAAAGAAAAAGTCTGCAGGAATCTGTATCTGTAGTTCTGATTTATTCCTTCTGGCTGGGTTATTCACTCAGAGGTAGCTCTTCCCCAACTCAACAAAGATCAAGTTTTCTGTTTAAAAACTTTAAAATATACAGAGAGCTCTCCTGAGATAGCTTTCTTATCCTTCTGTTCCTCTTCCCACCATAAAACTCATCAAGCTGCTTTAAACACTGTAAGGTTTAGACCTTCATATCAGGCTGGCTCCTCTATGTCTTAAGAATTGCTTTAATTCCTCAAACAGCAGTATTCAAATGCAATTTGCCAAGTGTAGGGATGTGCATCAGAGTTCAGAAATAACAGATGCTGTGATGCTGTTGACCTAAAGGCTGTGAACTGCACATGTGTATAGAAGGGTGTGAAAGAAGCCTCATCACTCACACTATTTCCACTGAAGACTGTCCTTTAAGGGGTTGATTTTCAGAACTCTTAATCAGTGCTGTAACCAGATACTTAGACTTGAATATTTATTATATACATAAGGCATTAAATACTTATTGTGATTTATAGCTTGGGTTAGGATGTTATTTTTAAATAAGCCATGTAAAGTACCTTCAATCCTGTCCATTCACACACACGAGGCAGACTCCAAAATCATGAAATTGGCTTAAAAGCCATGTGCTTAAAAAGTCCATTTGAAAACAGAGGGAGTGGAAATTCACTGCCTCCTTACTTTTTAGTTTGATTTGTGTTCTCAGACTTCTTCCGGCAATCAAGAAGTCTGAAAGTTTCAAATTAAAAAGCTGAAAACCTACTTGCAGTGCTTCATTCTACTAATTCCAGCTTTCAATACATCTCTTATACTTCACAAGGCTTGTAATTTAATTGCAGGCATTGGCCTCATGACATACTAAGATGTGTACACACAGCTATGTAGCTAAAAATTCCACAACATAATGAAATATTAGTGGTAATTAACAAGAGACTGGATTGCTGAGGTTCTGTGGCACGCCTGCAAATGTTTGAGCCCACATTCCTTCCATAGAGTCAGCTCTGAGGAGGCTCAGAAGTCCCTCATGCAGTGAGACTGTGGAAGAGCCCATATGGGCAGAGAGCAGGGGAACCTGCTGGTGTTCTGCAGAATATCTGCTTTGTTTCCATCTTCGTAGCAGAAAGGGCAATTTTCATATTACACTCATTACATTTCGTGTGTCCCTGGGAGATTTTCCTCTTTCGTTCCAAGAACAATTGCAAGGAAATATTTCTGAGTTTATGAATTTGTAGAGGAAGTGAATTTACCACTTTTAAATATGTTTAAGCAGTTACATTTTTATTCCTCAGATATAGCAAACTGTGTATAGCCTGTCATTTTTTCAGAAGTTATTGTTCTTTTTCTCCTAAGGGAATATGGTTTCTGCAGCCTTAGTGAGGCTCTACTAATTATTACATACCTCATACTTCTAAATATGTTAGAATATGTTCTTTTATGTTTATGTTAGCTATTTTTCTTTCAGAAATTGTTCCATTCAGTACTTAAGTATAGTTTGCAAATGTGTGAATTTCCTATTCCTTTTTGGAGGGGAGGGAGGGTAATATAAAATGCTGATATTTATCAAGAAATAATATATCAGTGTATTACAATATTTTGACAACTCTAGTAATATTTTCTACTTTGAATTTCAATAATGGTCACATTTAGCTAATGTCCATTCAAATGCAAAAGTCACCATGTGTAAATAATGACATCATTTAAAACAGATGCCCAAGTCATCCAACAACAACAACAAAATCAGGAATAATGAATAATATTTACTTAAATTTCAAGTTTATATTAAGTAATGCAATGTACTGTTTGAAAAAGTTGTCAGGGGTCTTTGGATTAAATTGGTCCACATCATTTGTGTACTGCATATCTTTGAAAGATGACTTGAAAGATATAATCCCAGTTGATAATTCCATTGCAAATTAACTCAGCTGGTAGGTATTTGTCTAAGACAAGGATGCTGATGAGCCAGTCATGCTGAAGCAACAAAAAGAGTCCATGACTCTTCCAAAATATTTTTTAAGTTTGATTCCTACTGTGATAAATGTGCATTTGTCACATGGAAGGGAAAATTGTTTCCTACCTGCAACAATTCCGATGATTACTTCTGTTTGAAGAGAGCAGCACTGAAAAGCACGGTTCCTTTCTTCATGTGAGCCCTTAGACTGGGGACTGAAATTGTGGTTCTTACAGACAATCACACTTTTGAAAAATTGCTACTGCTTTACTCCTATCAATCCTGGACTGTTCTGGAGTTTGGTTTTGTTTTGTTTCAAACAAGTTACAAAGATGGCTTAACTTCAGAGAGATTTTCTTAATGAAATCCATTCCACCCAGAAGGTATTCTCTCTAACAAATGGGAAACATCACTAAATTTAATCCAAAGTCTGAGTATATGGAAAGCTACATAGATGATGTCAGACATTACAAATATTATTTGTACTTGCTAGTTTACTTCAAGGGAAATTATGAGAGTGACATCATAATGATGACTGACTAATTTTTATTAGTGTTTTCTCTCTGAAACTGTAGACTTAGAGTTATAAAGAAAAACAGCTTTTAAAAGCCATATCTGTTATTCTTTTCTAACACTTTGTAATTTTCTTATTTATAAAAGATACCCATATTTTAAAATACCATAGATACTAACAGCTCTTATTCTACTCCTTTGACATGTCAAATATTTTTTGTCAAAAAGAAAAAAATATATTATTTAATGCTCATAAAAGATAGGAAGTGATCACATCTTCTTTAAAATTAATTGCTGCTTGGGTTGGCCTACGAACCTATAAACTCTGCTGGTAGAGTTGTAGCTAATTTCTTTACAACAGTTTCTTACTATGGGAATGAATTATGCTGATGAAGGGGTGATGACCAGCTTAGGAACAGTGATATGTTCCTGCAGTCAGCAAAGACAAATCACAGGGTGCCACAACTTTGGAAACATCCAAAATCCACAGAACCCATAGAGCTCTATTTTACAGCAAGAAACCTGGTAATGCAGGGTTGCAAAGGTCTGTTGGGTAATTTTGCTGAGGACAAGATCAGCTCCAGCTCTGCAGAGCTGCTCAGGTGCTCTGTGTTATCTTCAGAGCCAGAGACAGCAGCAGCCAAGGACACCAATAAAGCAGTGTCTCCCATGGCAAGGCAAGGAACATTTTTCAAGCCCAGACAAAGGGCATCTCTACAGGAACACTGTGACAGTCATCAAAGGGTGAGATACGATGAGTTGAGTCAGTAGGGACTCCACAACTAAAACCTGGTGGGTGGCACAGCAAGCCAAACGACTGTGGAGAAGAATTCTCCCTATTTTTAGGAACTTAGTACCACCAGACTGCATTCCTGGGCTCTTTACTGAGGACAAGATTAGGCCACAACACCACACATTTCTATGACCATATCAGTATCCTTCTCCAAATGCTCTTGCCCCATTCAGCACCATGCTTATGGTTGACCTCAAAGGCAATGGTCGTATCAGTGTGTTTATGGTTGAGCATGTTCATAGATGTAATACATATTAGGACCTTTGTTTATCTGTGAAGACCTGATTTCATCAGAAATTAATATTCTCAAAGTGCTTACTTACACACTTTAGGGTACTTTAAATGCTGTGCCCCAATGGAGCTATCATATTCATTAATTTAATATGCAAAATTCAGGGATGAATTTAGTATCAATAATCCATGCCAGACATCTTGGCATAAAGTGATGCATTCTCAGTCTCAACTCCCACATAAATATATTTACATTAGGTGTGCAAAGGCAAGGTTCACAATGTGACTCCTATGGCTGAGTTCAATTCCCACTGAAATCCCAAAAAGCTTTTGAGAAATTGCCCCCACTCAGTCTTTGTCACCCTCTTGCCTGAGCAATGCTGAGTTAAAGTGTCTAGCTGCTCTCATTTCATTCCAGTGCAAAGCAAATAAAGTTCAGCAAATAACTAAGGCTTGCTACCATCACACAGCATTACAAATTTTTGCTTCCAGAACATCCAACAGCATCTTCCATAAACGATGTATATTTCAATACAAAGATATCCCAAAACAACAGTTGTAGACCCTGTCAATGGCATCACTCAGCTCAGCACAGAAGGAAAGTTAGTTCTGAGACTGATTTGCAGAGCAATTCCAAAGAGAGCTACACCACCATGTAATGGGTCTATGCTCCAAGGAATGCTGCCCTAACCAGCCCCATTTGCAAATGATTTTCAGGATAAAAATGAGCAAATGATCTGTAATAGATAATAAACAGCTAATCATTACATCACACATACCACATCAATTAATCTAGATACATTTATTAAACCTCTTTTATATATGGCTTAAGTTAAAGCATTCTATTTTATCAAGGATTCAAAAGGATTAGAGTTTAATTTGTTATTTTAGTGTACTATACCTTTAAATTGTTGACATATAAGTTGTATAAATAGAAACATCATAAATCTCTTAAAAAATGTACCATAAATTTTTTATGTATGACCTTTAAGTAACAGCAGTCTGTTGCATAACTCTGCAGGGGAAGTCACATGGTGGAAACCTCATATTTCCTTAAATTTATGGTTGTTTCTTGGTGGTCTAATAGACTTCTTTTTTTTTTTTTTTCTAAAGTTGTAATCTTAGTAAATTGTTTAATGTTTGGTCTAATGCAGGTCAATGTAAGTTCTTATTTAGATTTATAATAGGAAATATATAATGTCAGATACCAATGAAGCCTGGCTAATAAAGTCAAGGATACCAGTGTTATGTTTCATTATAATGATGTGAAGATAATACCTTTAGCTGCATAACCACCATGTTAGCTACAGACCATAAAATAATCTTTATGAAATCTCAGGGTAAAATTAATTAAGAGAAAATTCTCAATTCTTTCTAGTAATTTCTTTCTTCCTCAATCAGAAGCATTTTTGATTGATAAACCCCCTCATCACCATTGTATCAGATCTCATTTACTGACACTAAAAGTCAAGTAAATGCTGAAGTGGAGAGAATTGGCTGCCTCATGTTATCTTGTTTTGTACTAGAAAAAGAAAAATGAGTGGAGTTTGGGCATGTGCCTAAAGGCTTGCTGAATTAGGGCCTTATGAAACAAAATTTTGTATTAAGGTAATGATCATTGTCATTACTTAGAGGAAATTTTACTGTTTCCAGCTCCAAAAGAGTTTGGTTTACATTCAGAGCAGTGTTATCAGCATCAATAGAAAAGGTCTGCCTCAAGTTAAAACATGCAAGTGAATATAAGTTGCGTGAACAAGAAGAAATTATTAGTGGTTTTCCACCTCCACTGAAATCCTCAGAATCCAAAACAGGAATTTACAACACTTGGCAGAATAAAAAATAAACCCCACTCAGAAATGTCAATATTTAAAATCCGTAGTACAACCATAATTTAATGAGTTCTTTAAAAATACACAGGGCACATACGTGAAGTGCACAGATTTCAAAACCTTTCCCCAACAGTGGAATTGAATGTTGTAAGCATAACAACATTAGTTTATTCTTTACTATGAAATAAATTCCTCTAGATAGTTCAAAGACCATTTATTTAAACCTTAAGATATGCAAATCAAGCATGTGTGTACTGTTTATATCCACTCATGTTCCACTTTTAAGGCTACAAAAACAATTACATTTGACGAGAATTTAATCTACAAGGCCAAGGGAAACTGTGTTCACCTAAATGGTGGATGCAAGTGTATGTAGTGAGTATATGCATAACATCTAAGCATAAACAGCTGGGAAAACCCAAGGCCTGCACAGTCATAAATCCTCCCCTGACAGGCAGATGTGCAAGGCAGATGTGCACGTTCCACAGGAGATGCAAGCAAAAGCAGTGTTTTGTGTGTCCAGCCTAGCAAAGGATGAGGGCAGGTTTAGATTGGATATTAGGAAGAAATTCTTGACTGTGAGGGTGAAGAGCCACTGGCACAGGTTGCCCATCAATCAAAGATACCCAATAGTGTGCCTTCAGTGTCTTAATAACATTTGGTTAAAGACTGGTCGTCCTGTCTAAAGGTCTCAGGTTCTATGCAAGTTCAGTGCCTACTAAAAAAGAATGGAAAATAAAAGAATGAGAACTATTTTTTTCTTTTTTTTTTCTTTTTTTCTTTTTTTTGCATTCAGACTTCTGAATAAGCACTAAAACAATACATGTTAAATAAATATCTCCAGGAGTGTTTAACAGTGAGAAATCAGATACATCAAAAATCTGCTGAAAACCAAATTAAGACCAAGATACCGTAACAGACACGTTACTGTCATCGAATGAGCACTACTCAGTTAAGGAACAGGTAATTTGTGTAATGAGTGTCTTTGAGCCTGGAACAGGGTTAATCCAGAATCTTGACAGACATGAAAGACTAGCAAACCTTTTATTTTCTCTTTTAAAAGAGCATTTAGAGCCTGAACTTAGAGCAAGGATGATAGTACTCCAGGCTAGTCTGGAGAAGAAGGCAAATGTGCACCAAAAAGACAGCCTGGAACTTTTTCCTATCCATGCAAGGCATTCATTATCCTCACAAATAACAGAAAAATCAGCACTGCTGGGGCTTTCACAAGTAGATGAGGGTGTCAAGGGAGAGGCAAAAATCCATCCCGCAGGCAGCGAGTCTTAGGAACCTCAGAATGCTGGCAATGGCTTCGTTAGAAACCAGAGAGCCTTCCTATGCCAAGAACAGACACTAAAATCTCAGACAGTTAATGCAAGAACAGGATAGAGAGGAGTGAGAATATTCTGAGATTCTGAAAACATACTCTCACCAAGTGTGGACTGAAAAGTTCTCAGAAAGGGCCAAATGAAATATTTCATTTCAGTGTTGACATTCTTTTAACTAAAACTAATTTCCAAACTGAAAACAACTCACTGAAATAATCAAAATTCCCACTTTTACACGTATTAGAACTGGATGTTTCAAGAATTTTAAACTATTTCTTTTTCTGCCCCCCAAATAGAACATGTGTGACAAGCAAACCTCCCTTTTTATCAGGGAAAGCGAGGACTTGGACAAATCAGCATTTTCCAATGCTGTCTTTATTCAGAGAGCTTCCAGCCATTTGTACTGAAGACATTTTTCATAGTAATTTACTGGTTGTCTCAGGACAAATGAGTTCTGAAGTTCTATGTCTGCATCAGCTATTGACGCACACAAACATATTCCTCCAATTATTCCATATGCATGCAGTGCCTCACCCTATTTCATTTTTATAACTGTGCATGCTTAACACATTCCTTCTTTGCAATGTCCAAAACTATCTTTGCATTCTCAACAAGAAACATATTTCTCATTCACACATCTTGGGCCAAACCCAGATGGTATTAGTTTCCTACAAGGGTATTTCCTGTATGTCTGAATTGTCAACACGGCTGTGGATTGCCATCATTCTCCTCTTATATACAGATTCTAGTCATGGAGAGCAAACCGTATATCCTCCACCACCCTGGTTTTTCCACTTGGCACATTTCATTAAAATATTCACGTCTCTCTTCAAAATATTAATATATTTCTCACTATTTTAGTTGCGAGCTAAAGACAAGACCTATATGAGGGATCCACAAAAAATGCTTGATTATTTTAGCTTCCTCTGGTGTTCGCAAAATATCTGTGGAAAAATATGGATATATCTGGATTTATTTACTCCTTGTTTTCAGTTAGCTGGCAAAACACATATATTTTTTAAGACTTACTGAAAGAACTATAATAATTTGATTGCTTAAGTCAGTATTGAAAGTCAAGCTTAACTGCAGCAGAGCAGGTAAGTTGCTCACTGGCCTTTCTGCCCTTGGGCTGCTCAGCTCCTGGAGCACTGGGAGGCTGATGGGATTGGCAAAGAACCAGGGAGAAAAATCCTTGGGCAGTATCAGAGAATTCAAATGCTTTTTTCTTCCCAGGTCCCATTCAGTGCCTTTTCAAAAATGTGAGAGTACAATGCTTAAATGTGTTTCTGACCCAAGTACAAACATTATGCACATGCATTTTTTGTTGAAATAATGCAATCATAACCTTTTCTGGATTATTTCTAGCTGTCTTTATATCAAGACTCCAAAAAGTGCAGTCTTTATATTCCAAGGAGTTTGATTTCAGATAACAAATACAGTTCCAGTGCTCACGCTCACACGTGGAAGCTTAAAACTCAGTAGCAGATGCTGGATCTCTAAATGGGTTTTCTGTTTGCATTTGTGCCAGTACGACAAGACTGTTTACTTTTTGAAACAGTTGAATGGCCAAAGAACATAGGTATAAACAATTTCAGTACTGGAGTAAGAAGACATAGCAGAGTGGCCTAGCCTTCATCCAGTGGTGCTGTTGTATGTCTGCTGGTAAGATCTTGAAGAACACTTACAGAACTTCTAAATACCAAGTCTGACTTTGCCTATTATATTTAGCTTAATAATTACTGAGAAAACCAGCAACACATGCAACCAGCATTTGCTTTGAAGATATGACACGTTATTATCAAAACTATGCTGGATGCTGATGTTAAATATAGGCCAAAATATGCCTCTCCATGCATCCAGATTTCAGAGTCCGAGAGTTCTTTGGATATTAGAGAGCAGAATAGCATTTGCTTTATTGCTAGGATTTGCACACACTTTTTTTGGCAGCTGAAAAACAGTGATGTGTTTCCATCTTTCAGGGCTTGCAGGGAAAGCCTCACATTCTACCTGGGGCCTCTGCCTTCAGGAGAGAATCTCAGACAAGATCATGGGTGGAATATAAGCACCAATTGCAGTTAATCTTTCATATCCTTGCTGTCTCTCTCCTGTGTTTTTATGCTACTTGGACTTCTATCCTTCAAATTGTCTCCCACTCCCCTACTAAAAACCATTCAGATAATGCAATTTTCCAGTTTCTTACAATAAGAAGAAAAGGAGATTTGAATATCTTGCAGAAATCACTTTAGAGCCTTTCCTAAGTACCTTCAGAGCCTTAGTGACTAAAGCCAGAAATGTGCTAAATAGAAAACCTTCAGTGGAGAAGACTTCCTTTATATTTTACGATGAGGATGACCATCATTTTGATCAGTCATGGAACTTGGCCTTTAAAACAGTGACAGAGCTCATAGTTTAATCCAGGTTATGTAGCAAACATGAATGATTATCATAGTAATACTTGGCAAAGAAACACAAATGGTGTGGACTGAAGGAAGTGCCTCTAGCCCTTTATTAATCTCTGGCAAAAGGTATCCTGTTGAAGGGGTGCTTTTTAAAATTCTTTTAACCATTTCTTTTGCAAGATGCAGACTGCTAGCAACTTTTGTCACTTGCTGAGCAAGTTTTAATATCCATTATCATGCAGACAGCAGTAAGAACATGGGGACCAATCTGAGTGGAAATCCAGAGCTTTTTTCCTTCAAGCTGGCTGTTGTTTTCTGTGTTCTCCCCCAGCCCCACAATATTTAAATACACAGCTCACGTGAATGTACCATTCCTTTTGCAACCAGAAAAAGCAAATACCTGCTCTAATAGGCGACAGTTCAGCATGGAGAGCCAAAGGAGAAAGGCAGAAATGTTTGTGAAAGCAATGTCATCATGGCATGTTCCCATTTGCATCCCTCTTTTCTCAAACTGGTTATTTTTAATGCCTGCAATTAGACAGATAAACATTTCTGGTTTTAATTTAATGCAGAGAGTATAATAATTACTGTTATTCTGTTCTGAATTATATCCCTAAATTTCCATATAAAGTGGTCATGGTAAAACAGCATGAATTTGTTTTCGATTATCAGAGTATAGAATTTGTTGTAGGTTCGTTCCTTTTACATAAGTACTGTTAAATTTGCTCTGTGTCACCATACATCCTCCTTTTTCTCCCTCTCTCAGCAGAAAAGAAAATAGGTCTTACAGCTCATTTTAAAGTGCTGCATACTTTTTTTGTGGACATTTATTAAAATTAGCACCTCAAGAAGACCTTCACATGATAGTAGGATTTTTATTTTTACATAGCATATTTTTATCCTTAGGAAGGACAAAAGTGACAGCAATGATTGGCTGAAATGTCTTGCCATAAAAAAAGCAACTTATGCATTGAATTGTAATTCTTAGAGTCTTTTGACAACTCTGTGCCATTAATCTGTATTTTAAACAAAATGGAAAATTCTATTGAGAGTGCTACTGAAAAGTAAAGATAAGTTTTATAGTGAAGGAATGAGAGCATGAGAAAAACAGAACAGATGGCTGAAAGGATCATAGTCAAATTAGAGCATTGGTAGAACAGCAAATCACTAATAAGATTAATTTATATTGTTTGTGTGTTCACAGAAAAATAAAGTCAGATAGCATCAAAATAGGGTGTAAGTTTAAAAAAGTCACTCTTGATTGGAAGAGGTAAAGCTACAGTTTTGGTGACTGGGAAAAAGGATTATGAGTCTCTTGTCATCGTGTCATGTTCTTGTGAATGTTGATGGAACATGGTCTGTTCTCTGTGGGGCATCATCTGAGCCAATTTTATTGGACTGCCCACTGAAAGAGAGTTGTAAAATTTGCCTTTATCACAGAAGTGGCATAGAAAGGTGGGTAAAGCTTCAGAGCAACAGAAAGAAGGAGGAAAAAATACAAAGGTCATCAAGTCTATTCTCTCCTGTTAATGAAGGATTTTCATGGTCAGTAAATTTCTCAACACTTACTGCATTCTCATTCACTGGAAGGAAGCTTTCTCACTTTCCTGGAAGGCTAATTCTGTAGCACAATAGACCTCAAACCAATGCAGCAGAAAACCTGTCAGGGAAAGACAGCCTGTAGTGGAAGAATGCTGAAGAGGAAAAGTGTAGGAGAGCAGATATGCCAAATAAATAAATAAAAGGCCAGAAAGTGGAGGCATGCCAGGGAACTGAGAAGGAGCATGCTTATTTTTTACCTTCCCATAGTGGCCTCCGCTGGTGAACCACTCACTGAGTTGCTGGTGGAATGTAAAGCTTCCTTGAAAATAAATCCAGCTGGGGACAGAGGTGGAATCACCACCTGTGTTCCCAGAGGAGAAATGCTGCTTACGGCTCAAGAGGCCTCTGTGGTGCAGGAAAGTGTGTAATTCACACCTTCCTGAGCCAGCTTTACTGAATGCAATAATCATCTGGTCTTTATTTGAATCTCCCTCTTCCGGGACTGATTTCCACTGTCTTCTGTTATTCCAATTCTCCTAAAGCAGTGCAGTACATCAAGTTTCTCAGTCCAGATGCAGACCTCACATGGGCTCATGGCCACCTCCTTGCGAGCACACTCCCAGCCGGGTGTCACTCTGCCCAAAACCTCTCAATTATTGGCTGGCTCTGGGCAGTCTCAAAGCTTTCAGCTGCTCCCCACCAATAATTGGGAGAGTTGGGAAAGCAGGATTCCTCTTGTACCAGAAGAGTGTGAAGGAGGCAAGCTGTGGGTTTGTGTTGGGTTGGCATCTGCATTTATAAGTTTCGTGTACTTTCTTTAGGAGGACGGGAAGGAAGAATTGTATTATCAGGGGACGAGGATTGTCATTTGGACTAAACTAAAGACTTGCCCAGCAGAACAGCAAAATCTGGAGTTGAGGAATTAAAAAAATAAGTACAGAGGACTAGGACTAGAAGTGAAAGGTCCTGCATTTAGTGACTGGTGTCTTCAAAGGACTGTGAAGGTAAGGAAAAGAAAAAAATGATCCCCCCATTTCAAAATTTTGTCTTTGCTGTAACAGAAGTAAAAGGAAAAAAGAATTCGGCTCTAAGTTCCAGTGCTATCAAACATCAGAACAGAAAACTTTGTGATGGATGCACTTTGGCCATGTTCAGCTAAATCCTGCCCTGCACCTAACTGAATAAAAAGTAACTTCAGTAGGTTTTATGCTTAAATTCCAAGTCAGAGTACAGCCCTTTAAGTATTATTTGTTTATAAATTTAATTGTAAGGCATTCCTGTACCTAAAGTTATTTTTAAGTCAAGTATTAAAATAGTGCATTTGGTGAAATTAGTAAAAAAATGAAGAAAATGTTTTAAAGAACTTCTTAGATAACTGCAAAGCCCTTTATAAACAAGGAAAAAGGGGGAGCTCTGCAACACAAGAGGAAAAAGGAAATGCTTTGGAGATAGAGTCTACTATGTAGACCATACTCAGCCATGACATCAGTGTAATTATTTTCCCCCAAGGTGAATGTCTTATGTTACAAATCCTTCCCTTGCCGGAGGCCTCAGGCCCCACAGACAGCAAAGCACTCGAGTCCTCAACACCCAAGAGGTCTCATAGGAGCTCTGCTCCTGCAGCCCAGACAACTTCACCTCCTTTTGTTCTATGTTTGCTGTATTTCCAGCAGTCAGGGGCAATTCCCTCCTGTGGAGCTCAGAACAGGGGGTGTGGAGTGGCTCTCAGGGCAGGGTGTACCCCTGCAGCAGACCTTGGCAGGCTTCTGCTTCTGCTGGAGGCACCTTTCTGTCCCGCGCTGGGGCCGCATTTCCAAAACAGCAATTAAGCAAACACTTCCCACTGAGAAGAATACCTGATACTGATCTTCAGCCCTCCTCAATCTCCTTCTGCAGAGTTCAGATGGTGCTGCCTGATAAGAGATTTTACCCTTCACCCATGTTTTTTACAAATAAAACTCCTTAAGATCAAAAACTTGGTAAGGCATATTGGTTATGCTGTTTATTACATAGGAAATAAACTAAATTGAAGGTGGTTATGTTACTTCAACAACTTACCCAGCATTTGCAGTATAAGAATAGATGAAAACAAATTATATAAAGATATTAGAGTTAAAATATTAAGTCTGTGTTGAATTTGCATATTTTAAGCACAGCCTCTTTTAAAAAAGGTTGTTACTCCTCCACTCTTGCAGCATGAGTGGATTTGTCCAGACTAAGATATGAAGTATAAATACCATTCTATACCATATATGCATATATAAACTGTAATAGTACTGTTAAGTATAAATACCATTATTTTATAAGTATTATATAAAGAGTGCATTTCAAAATCAATTTTAAAGGAAACCTTGGAATATGCTACCTACATTGTTTACTATTAAGCCACCCAGAGTAATGGAAATAAATGGTCATGTCTGGTTTTGCTTACTAGCATTAATTACTACTAAGGATATGTAATTAAGGGTCATACTTACAATATGATCTATTTTAAATTAAATAGTTTAAAATACCAGTTAAAGTCTTCCTGTATCTTTCTCTCTATTTACTATATGTAATAACACATATATTGACATAATTAAATGGCAGCCTGTCTTAAAAATAAGTGCAGCATATGTTTCTGTATTATAGGAAAAGTAAAATACCTTAATAATATAATAAAACTTCTGTCTATAATATCAGAGATATACCAGGCTACATTTGAAAGCACACAAATTGGAAGCAGAGCCCACTTCTAAGGGGTGGTTAGATGAAAATAACACCATTATAAAAATCCAGTACTCACATGCCTCACATCCAGTATTCACATGCAAGTTACTTCTCTTAGTGTTAAGTTGAAATACAAAGTGGATCATTTTGTGCACTTGTTTAACATTTTTACAAGTGTAAATACTTTATAACAGAAATTACAACGCAAAAAGAAGTATCAAAAATATCCTTCAGTTGAGAACACTTGCTGGTATTCTTTAAAACAGAACCTTTAAAAATGAAAAATATAGAAACACTTTGTTTTAATGTTTACTTGGCTTTTTACTGACTCTATAGAATTCTGATTAAATGATTTTCATGTCTGTGGACTTAAACTAGACCAAACTGGGGTTTAAAAGTCCAGAGTTCCTGGCCCAAGGAAATCAGTTTTGAAAAAAGTGTAGTATTGGTGCAGAAGGTGTCACAGCCACAAACAGGAGAGGGTTCAAGCTACAGAGCAGCACAGGCAGACATTGACAGTGGGAGCTGCCAGATTCAGTTACGACACAAATTTCACACTGGCCCCAGTCCACAGTATGTTTAAGCCTCATTTCAGCCAACCATCATTCTTTGTCTTCAACACACATCCCAATGGAATACACAGATTTGTCTCATTCTTCTTGCCCTTCCCTATACAACTGAGAAACATTAATGGTTATTCCATCAAATAATGCAGTGCAGAATCCCATGCAAGCTGCTTTGTTGGTGCTGGTTTCATCTAAAGGGAAACTTTCAAAGAAAAGGATGTCAGTAACTTATTAAGCTGCCAAGAAAAAGATACAGATATTTGACACAAGAAAGACTGTAAAGCCTGGCATGCTGGGTTCACATCAAAAATCCATTGATAAAAAAAGTAAAAGTAAAGAACATTCTATAGCGAAAGTCTGAAATTTTGTACATAAATCTTTGGTTTGATAGTACTAAAATGACTACTCCTAAGGGATTTTGCTGGATATCTCTCTATTTACCACACAGCATATGAGACAACACTACATAAAACTATGTACTTTCAGGCACATAGAGGGCATTTCAAAACCTATGGAAGTTGTGGCAGGGATTTGGTTGGGGAGAACAGGTTTGCCAGTTAGTGATAAAGTTGAAAATATACATGAACAATAATTTTCCAAAACCAGGAGAATTAAATATGGAAAAACTCATCTAGATTTCTAGTTGAACATAAGCCAGCTAATGGCTTGATGCTGCACTGATTTCAGTGGAAGGATATTCACAAAGTTCTTATTAAGTGCATGAGTAAATAGACTTTTTAGAACAAAATGTGTCTATCTGACTTTGAAAAGCAGCAGTGTGACTTTCCAAGAAGCAACAGAAACAATGTACAAAGTGATATATTGCAGTCTAACAGAATCATGCAAGACAGCAATGAGTAAAACTTATGACCTGATCCTACAAATGCAACTTGCCATAGTTACTACCTTGCAGGTCCCATGTTTCATCCATTTTTCAAGTTCTTGCTTCATGTGTACTTCATTAAAAGCTCTTAATTTAATTTTCACCTGTTTACGCTTTCAACAGCTTTGCTTTCACGCTGAGACGGCTGCCATGGCATCAAGCACTAAATAAAATCTTCAGCTCAGTAACAAAAAGATCTTTTCTTAGTAATACTTTCAATAACTCACCTTGCATGGCAGATCTAGTGTGACTCATTGACATTCTTGGGCCCTTAAATGAGTTGAACTCATCTCTCAGGAGAAAAAATAGGACTGTCTTTGTCTGGGCACAACAGATAGAATCATTCATCAGGAATCTTTGAAATATGCCTTCCTGTTCCCAAAGCAACTGATTTGCCTCCCTTTGCTTCAGACTTTATCAGAGCAACTGGTCAAAATTCTTAGAAACTCAAACAATAATATCTACAATCAGTTCAGACTCAGCTACAGAATTATTTTTGGCTCATAAGGGAGAAAGAGCTGGATTGGCAGTCCCTTCATCCATGATGACTGCAACTGATTTGGCAGCTCTTACCAGACTTTCAAAACTAACCTCTCTGATAAACCCCTAAAACTAAATTTTTCTAGCAAACAAACTAGCAAATTTTGTCTGCCTCTAAATTAGCAGGATCCAGATTTCATTGTACAAATCTGTTTGTATGGAAATCTCTTGACCTATTTACATCTCCATTTCTGACTCAGGTTTCTCTTTGGTGGTTGTGATTAAAAAGGAAGTACGGCAATCATGTTGAATTAAAATAAATTAAAGCTGTGCACTTTCCCAATTAGGCCCTTTGTGGGATGACTTTCAACAGGAAGACAGGCCCATCCATCACTCCGAAGTGCAAATGCATTTTAAAAGCTTCATTCTCTCTTATAATTTAATATTTCATAATTGGTTATCATGGGTGTGGTTAGAGTTGCAAAACATTGTCTCCTTATGGGTGCAGAGCTGGAGCACTTGAATCTACAACACAGTCACCAGTTCTAGTTTTGAAGGGCTGGCAAGCCCTGAGTCAAGCCCCAAAACAGCTATCACCTTGTGAATAATCACATATATGAATTGAATCTGAATTGTTAACTATGTGCTGTGTTTATTTCTACACCTCAGCTTTGCTCCCTGTATTGCCTCAAGAGCAACAAATAAATCTAAGTTTTGTTCTTCATTTGTACAAATACAGTCTTAGGCATAGTAATAGTACATACACTTTTAGAAGCTTTTTAGAAACCAAAAAGAAAACTACCTTCTATTTAAGTTCACAGGGTATTTGCATTGTCACAGTACATTACATGGATTGGATGCTTAACATATAACTGTACTAAACTTCATGGCAAACATAACAACAAAAGAAAGTTGTTCTGAGATTTTTCTATTTAAAAAAAATAATTAAAAAAAAAATTTAAAAACCCTTTCCAGTGAGGGACCGCATGTAAAACTATGGTTTCTCTGCACACAAACCAAGGCTGCTTATTACCTACAGTACACCAGCTATGATGAACAGACCACCATAGTTGTGACAACTGATGTTGCTGCCTCCAGGGTAAAACAAAGGTTTACATATTACACAAGCAATTTAACTGTTTTCTAAACATATTGCCAAGACAGTGGGAGTTGGCAGCCAGCACTATGTTTTAGGGTTTGGATACTTGGATTAGAAGTGACTGCTGATTATAGACCTTTTTATTCGTCTTCTACGAATTACAAGCAGCCTAGTAACCCAGCAAAGAATCCTTCACAGCACTTAAACTTGTCTTCATGGCTTCCCAAAGATTACATACACAAATCACTCCACAAAAGTGGCGTAACAGACTTGTGCATAGATAACTACATAAGGCAATTGTCTTGTTCTAACTCTTAAAGACTTCCCCAAAGTGAAATGTTTTATAATCCTTTTTGTGCAGTAGTCAGGAAAGAAATAAAAGAGTTTGGGCAAAGATTATCCACAAGAAAGAAACTTTTTTCTTTTGGGTTCCAGCTGAAACACAATAAAGAACATAATTAACTTCACAATTCTTTGTGTTTTTCATTTGACTGCAGGGAGGAGATGAAAGAGGACTGTTAAGCCTTGCATTCCACCCCAATTACAAGAAAAATGGAAAGCTGTATGTGTCTTATACCACCAACCAAGAACGGTGGGCTATTGGACCTCATGACCACATCCTTAGGGTCGTAGAGTACACAGTATCCAGGTATCAGTAGAAGTCTAAAATTCACAAACTCTGTATTTCTCAGCAACCTCTGCACTTTAGTATTTTTGATTTCTAAAATGAATACGAAGTTTACAATGTATAACCTTGGGCACCTGCAGAAAAACCATTGTGTATTTTATTTCAAACAGTAGTTTTGGAATCACAGTAAGTACACTGGTTTTTTTAAGACTTTTTTTTCAGTTAGTCTATCATTTTAAAATATCATTATTTCCTACTTATTGTGTATAGGCAGCAAAATAATTGTTTGTGAATGCTAGAAAATTAAAATTTCTCAGAAATAACTGTTAGGCATTTTTCCACCAAGTTACAATATCTACGTCTCAAAGTATAATTTGAATGACTCAAGCATAGTTTTACAAAGAAGAACAATGATAGTGAACTGTGAAAACTGTGTTTATATCTTTACCTTGCAGGAAAAATCCACACCAAGTTGATATGAGGACAGCAAGAGTGTTTTTAGAAGTAGCAGAACTACATCGAAAACATCTAGGAGGACAGCTGCTGTTTGGCCCAGATGGTTTCCTATACATTTTTCTTGGAGATGGCATGATCACACTAGATGACATGGAGGAGATGGATGGTTTAAGGTACAAAAAATACCAGTGGATAGACTTCTATTATTGTGCTCAAAGGCCTCTTTGGCTCAGCAGAATTGCAGGTGCTCCTGCAGTCTTTAAATATTTTTTAAGTATAAGGTTATACTTAAAACTCAGACCGGAGGGCAATTGTAATACTTAGTTTTAAATTAATGGTAAAAAAGAGGAGACTGAAACAGATTAATGATGAAGAAAGACAGAAAGATATGATTTTACACATCACATCTTTTTGTATTTATGAAAAGAGTTTTGGTGTTCTTCTACTTCTTTTTTCCTTCCTCATAAAAGTGAGTTAAAAACATTTTAGTTTCTCCTGTTTCATATAACAAGAAAGATCTGAATCTTTACAAAAAATTATCAACATCTCCATTCAAACAATACTTTTTTTTTCTCACTTGTTTTCTATATAATTAGTACTTGGATTGAATTGAGACTAGAAATCATTGAATTCTAGAGTAGGATCCAAAGTGTGACCAAAAAGCACTTTGTAATTACAAAGTGATTATATCCATAGTTATTCTAGATGACACACAGTATAATGGAGTTAGTAGCCTTATATTTGAAGCCATAAAAAATTCTGATGTTTGGAAAGTTGTTCTTTTGATCAAGTTGCTTCCCAACAACACAGTCAGAGGCATTTTAGTCTGCACTAACAAGGCAAGATATCTACCAAACTGAAACTCTGATAGGCTCTGCTACTCTTCCTTGGACTTGCATCCACCTTGAAAGCAATCTCTATGTGATTAATCAGTAAAGTGGGTCGTTTATTTTGCTGGTTCACTCTACCACTCTACCACTCTTCACTCTGGATTAAATCTACCAGTAAAATACTCCTGAAAGCGCAATTATTTTACCCTCCAACTCTCTCAGTGATTTTACAGGTTCTGTATTGCGCCTCGACGTCAATACTGACCTGTGCAACGTCCCCTATTCCATCCCACGGAGCAACCCACACTTCAATAGCACAAACCAACCTCCTGAGATTTTTGCACATGGACTCCACAATCCAGGCCGGTAAGTAAGTTTGAATTAAACTGAAATTACTCTGGAGCAGACACTGTTTCCAACCATACTTCTTCGATACAGTCAGGCAGCAATAGTCCAATAATAAAAGCACTTGGGAACTTTTTGAATCTTCCACTCCTCCACCTCCACACTTATGTCACAGTCAGAAACAAATGTACATTGGCAAAGGGGAAAGAAAAGAGCATGCACAACTACTACAAGTCGAGACCAAAATGACACAGTACAGGATTTCTTGTTTTAATTAATAATAAAATTACTACTTTTGTGAAAGAAAAGAGCTTAAAGCAGAGAGTTGGTAAAGTACAGCTGAGATGGGAATCTTGACTGGGGAAAAAAGGCACGTGGAAAACAAATGAGAACATCTGGTGATATCTAAACAATAGCAAGGAGGAGAACAATGCTTTAACTAAACAACACATAATTCAGCAAATTAGGTGGGTGGTAGTACTGAAGTGACATTTAATGTCATGGTTTGAAAAAAATCAGAAAGTCAAGTTGTTCAGATAAGGAGTTGATTCTTGGACTTTTAAAAAGTCCGAAATTCCTATACCATATAAGTTCATTTAGCTTGGTTAAGGCACTATTCTTTTCAGGTGCTATAGAGCAAACTACATTTTATCACTAGGGAAAAATAGTTTTACTTCCCATTACATAGAAATGGTGTAGGAATGGGAAAGTTGCATTATCTCCTGTATATAAATCTAACACATTTCTAAGGTATTTTGGCTCAGCATGGAATAGGTCCCCCAAATGAGTAGGCACCACAAAGTAACAATCATACTTTAAAATGTAATGCTTCATATTGATAATTATATGTTATGAACTCACCTTGCTCATAGATGTTCTCATTTTTGGTTGTTTCACAGGTGTGCTGTGGACCGGCACCCAACAGATGAGAACATCAATTTAACTATACTTTGTTCAGATTCTAATGGAAAGAACAGATCTTCAGCAAGGATCTTACAAATAATAAAGGGTAAAGACTATGGTAAGTTCTATCCAGGGTAAAGCTGCTGGCAACAGTCAGGTTCTATGTCCATGGAATAATAAATAGAAAGCAGAAGAGAATACAGAAAGGACTGTATAGCCATGATAGGCAACTTTCAGCATAGATAGGATAGATAATTTATCAGAGGAAAAGTTCTATCTTTTCAAGAGAAAACCTCAGTATACAAGCAGATAAAAGATGCAGGCCAAAACCAAAGTGAAATGACTCAACTTTGTTCTTGTTGGTGTAGAATATCACATAAATAAGATTTAACAAATTTGACAGTTGCTAGTCTGTCAAAGATCTCACTGTTTCTGCATATTTTGGCTCATAAAGAGAATATTTTGGAATATCAGGAAACGATGAAAATGTATTCTTAGTCTTTCACAAATAACCTTTTAAGACAGAGAATGGAAACCTCATGTAATGTGCCTCTTATAATGGAAAAAGTGAGATAGACAACAAC
>VZTR01026391.1:102028-125898 GCA_013400775.1 Chaetops frenatus
CACAGAGTAATCTGCATAAGATACTCACTTCTGATGGGTTATAGATAAACTCCAAAGCTCCTACTGGAAACTCTCTGTAGAAGAAGCCAATTTTGTTGGTGAATGCCCTCACCAACCCAGGTGGGCCATATGATTTCTTTCTGTTCAGAAAGTTACTATCCCTTAAGTCATTTGAGGGAATGGAAAGCCAGAATTAATGTCTAATTATGTTTAGTTTAGCCAGAGCATGCAAAATTCTTATCTCATTTACCTACCCACATGCAGTTACTATTCCCACAAGAGACACTAAAGAGAAATTAGAGCTTTTTGCGAATACCAGTCTAGAGAGTTTCACTTTACAGAAGTACTTCACAAAAACTCCTTTGTAACCACAGTGGAAAAACCTAAGGATTTTTTTCAATCACATCACAGCTCACTGACTGTAAAAGTTTTTGTTTTGGTTTCATATTTTTTTCCCCTTTTCTTAAAGTCTTTCTAGCATTGGCTATCAAGAAGTTCTCACTTTTTATCACTTTATAAGGAAAAAAACAGCTCCGTTTATCTTTTGCTTATTTTCTGGAGCCTGCGGGAAGCCTCTGCCATCCTAAAGAAAGTCACACATAATAGAGCAGCTTTAGCCCAGTAAGCCAGTCTCTCCCAATTCATCAGTCAAAGTGTTATGCAAGTGGCCCCCTAAATTGATAAATTCCCACAGTGCCTGTTGACCCAGCTGCCAAGTGCTCATGCAGCAGGTGTTGTTTTCATGACCACCCTGACAGTAATACAAACTGTTTAGCAGTTGCATTGACCTCTCAGCTATTAACATTGATACAGGCTTCACTAGGGACTAGTTTTCAAACATGACAGAATTTCTTAAGACTAGAGGTCATGAACAAGTATACCATATAAGAATAAATTTGATATGCTGCTGAGTTTAAATCTTAAAAGCCGTGAGTTTTTTCCACATTATTCCCATGTAGTAAATCTGGAGACAAGTAACGAGCTTTTGGCATCTCTCCCAGGACTAAAGGTATACTTTTTAATTTTAGAAGCTGTACCTGAAGAGATGCTGTATTTATTATATGACAAGTAGTAAATTTAGGTTATGACAAGGAGTGAAACAAATTTTTTTTACTTGACATTTTCCCTTATAAAGGAAAAAACCTCAACGACTAATGCACAAATGTTGGTGATATACTTAAGCATCATTGTAATACCTAAATCTTATGTGCAGGTAATTGAAGCATAACATTCCATATATTTTGTATCAGGATTTGTACAGCAGTGTCTCTTGTTTGAATCTGAACATCTAAGAATTTTGTCTGGCTTTTTTCCCTCACTTTAGTGGGGAGGTAGAGATTTTTGATATTGTGTCAAAAGCCTGGTGGAGGAATTGTTTTCTGTTCAGTACCATTGTTTTACTGCTGAGTTTGGCCCTACATTTGCACTGATTTACACACATTTGAGTTACAGACAGCACATACAGCAACTGAGTCATTCTGTGTGTTTAGTGGAGCTGTGAAGAGATGCACTAAAGAAAGCATGAAGTCCTGAGCTATGCCAGGATGAATTTTAATCTATTAAAGCATGTTTGACTTTTATATGCTTCTAAACTAACAGTGGAGGCTACTTTCTTCTACTAGCTATGGAAAGGCAGCAAAAATTATTTTACACATTGCACAGTCAAGAATTCCCAGCTCACTGCACACGTCAGCAAGGGGATCCAGCAAGGCTGCAGCCCCCAGCACAACTTTTCCTCCATGTTCCATACATTTAGAGTTGTTATACAGTTTCATGAAAGCCTGTTTTAACAAGCAAGATATACTGTACTGTACTGTATATATGAACAGCTCTTTAAGATAACTAGAATTGTACAGACCATATAAATAGTCATTATCAGCTACATTTTTGGCTGACTTTCTGCGGATGAAATAGTGCTTACTGTAAGAGTAATCAAGCTGTACCCTTTAGAGTTTTATAGATTGAGGGATACAAGGAAAAAAATTCTCTCCAGCCCAGAGTGTAGCTCCATCTATTCCCCTCCATTTTCCACGTCAGGAGAAGCACTGGTTATATAAACAAAATCACGGTCCTGTCTAAGTGCTGGAGAGATCAAGTCCCAGCAGTCAGTTTCGGGACTTATGTTATCTTTGTGAGATTCACTTCAACTTCTTCTGAGCCTGGACATTTCCACCCCTTCCAAGCCCTAAGAATGTAAAATGTGAGCACTGTGGGGCAGAGGCTTTCTCTCCATACGTGCTGGTCCCAGAGCAGCACTCGAATCCTGAGAAAGACGTGTGGCTTTTCCCAGAGCAGAGCTAAGGAAAACCAGCGATTCTCACACACGAGGATTCCGCCGCAGCTGCGTTTGTATTCCTCTTCTCCTAAGGCACCCTGCCAACCAGCATTTTTTCCATCTTTGTTTCTACTCCACCCCACCATTAATAAATATTATCCGAGGCTGATGAGTGCAAGTTATTGATTGATGGTAGAATAAAAGGCAAGGTTATATTCACAAGTACCGAGCGCGGTAGAAAACTTTAAATCATAAAAGTGACCAGCCATGCTCAACTGGATACAAAAAAGTGTGACTTCTGCCTTCATAATTGCATACAAAAAGAACCATATATTCTAGCACTATCATAGATAAATACTTCACATCTATTAATAAAATAAATCATTATCTTCCCAAATAAAATACCTCTGTGACTTATGAGGTCATTCTTTGCTAAAGATATGTGACTGGAGCTCTTTTCCAAGAGATGCTCCAGGAGCCTGAGGTTATCACTGTACTTGTGTTTGAGCAAGAAAAGGAGAAGCATCCCATTTAAAATAACTTGAAATAAATGGGCTTTAAATAGTGACAGATAAAGAATGTTGCGTCCTATGCAGTTGGCTAAACAGAAATAATTTCAAATGTAGATTTTTTTTCCAGACATAGGAATTAGAAGACAGATCTTTTTAAATTAAATCTGAACAAGTCTCCACTGAAAATCATATTATTTTCTAGAATCATTTCCCAGGTAGCATTGCAGGTGAATATTGCATATAATTTTTTAAGCACAGGAACTTTCTTAACCAGATCATATAAAATACACTCATTACTCATTATAGAACTGGAATTCCTTACCAGTCAAAAAAAATAATGCATTATATTTAAAAGACAGCTGTGGAAATATGTAAACAGTAAAACTGAAAGTGTTTCAAATATGCTGCACCAAAGGTGTCAAAACATGTTTCAAAGCCCTTAATACAGGACCTTCAGTCTGATTCTCAGAAATGCTTTGGAAATCAGGACTTGGTGCTACACTAAAGAAGCATCTACACATCCTTTCTGTCCCTAACATCTTTGGGCAACCAGTTCTTGCCTGTGGGTGTTTAAATAATCATGGTAGTAATTAAGACTGAGCAGAGAAAGTGCTATGCTGAAACAAACCAGTGGGCCTGTACTGTATTACTCTGTTTCAAGGAAAAATGCAAGAAACCCTGTAATGGACCATTAACAAGATGCATGCCAAAATGGGAGGGGGAAATGTAAGCCCAGTCAGCTAGTGAGTGACTTAGCTATGAATGCTTATTTTTTAAAATTTTTTTTTTACCCCATCTAATATTATATTGAATGGCCCCAAACCTACAGCACAAAAATATCTATTTAAAATCCTAGTAGAACATGGGCTTCAGATAACTTTTGATATCTTAGTAGCCACAAGTTCAGCTAGTTAATTTTATTTTCTTCAGCTTAATTTTTTTCCCTTGATGTTTCTTGTGATGTTGAAATGGGAGATAAACAAGAATGCCCAGTTTTTCTCCTGTTTTTCTTCTGTCACAGTTTTCCACACCTCCATCATACCCATTCTTTCTCAGGCTCTGAAAACTATCCTTTCCTCCACGCAGGAGTATCAGTCTAGGAATTTAATATCTGACTGGGTAATCAGTGCACAAGCTGCTATTCCAGCTATTTTCAGATAATTGGGGTGTTAATAGTGATGTCAGTATAATGAACAATGGTTTTTTCTTTTCTATTCTATTCTATTCTATTCTATTCTATTCTATTCTATTCTATTCTATTCTAATTTCATACAATTTTGTTTTGCTTTCTTTGGATTTTAGCTGGATACTTAGCCAAGGTTTCTCTAAGCTCTCCACAAAACTATTAGAATCTTTTCCCTGCTCATTTCAAGCTTAGTATATATGGCAGTAGTTCAGATTATTTCCTTGGGAATGAGTAATTTTGTATTTGTCACTAATTAGCTTAATTTTCCATGATGCTCCTATTCAATTACTTGATTAGATCACTTGGAAGATCCTGACATTCTTTTCCAAACTTGTACCTGTGCGACCAAACCTACAGCAGAGACAAAACATGGTACCTCTGCTGGGAACCTGTAGCCTTTGGATGGTCCTATCATCCAAAACATCCAGTATCAGAAATAGTTTAAGTCAGCAGAACCAGAATTTCCTTTGTGCCTACATTGCACAGACTCACCTGATGGTGAATGGCTGAGTGTGGAAGGCACCTCTGGAGGTCACCTGCTCCAGCAGCCCTGCTCAAGCAAGGAGTCCCACAGCCATTTTCCCAGGATCATGTCCACACAACTCCCAAGTATCTCTAGTGATGGAGACTCACAACTCTCTGGGCAACCTATGCTGGTGCTTGGTCACTCTCAGAGTGAAAAAGTCTTTTCTGATGTTCAGATGCTTAAATAAGCATCCAGAATGCACACTCTGAATATCATTCCATATGGAAAATATGGAAATAAAAACCCAGCAGTGTAAAACTGAATTTGTAGACAGAGGTAATACTTCTGCAAAATTATTACACATGTCATAATGTGTGACATAAAACTTGTTCAGGTTAGTCTTCTCTCTTTCTTAGGTAAATCTAGATCAGCTAGGAATGCAAAAAGACACCATCAGATGCTGCCTGCGATAAGCTGGCAGCTTTATGAAGATAAGCCTTCAGCAAGCTGGTTATGGCAGGTTCCTGCTTCAAGAATTCTCAAGGACTATTGCTTAATCTTGTGGAAGATCTCTGAAGGCAGTTACATGAAATAATAGCAAATTGCACTGTATTTTTCTGTACTGTAACATATCATCTCTGGGCTTACTGCTTTTTCTGAGGAAAAAAAAAATCTCATGATTTCTCCCACTGCTAATAATATAACAGAGAATCAGGCCTTTAATAAAAAAAAATCCAAACTTTTCTCGTTGGTCCCAACTTTTAACTGTTTGCTTGATTTGTATGGTTTTATTCAGGCCTTTAGTCCCTGAAGAATGCAGAAGAACAGCTCAGCCTGCACAGATACTGACATCTGAATGCTCAAGACATTGTCGGAACGGGCACTGCACCCCCACAGGAAAATGCTGCTGTAATCAAGGCTGGGAAGGAGAGTTCTGCAGAACTGGTTTGTATATAGATTCATAGAAACAAGTGAAAAAAGCAGTGGCATCTCAGTATTAGCTTTTAATTATTTGCTCAGAGAAATTTTCAGTATATGCCGACCTATATATTTGCCTTCAGTTCTAAGACAACCTTAAAAAATACTGATTTCATGAGTTGTAGGAGAGCAGTAAGTCTTAAGATGAGAGCAACTGCTAAAACATCTAATGCATTGTGAGCCAGTGCAGAATACAGTTGATAGCATAAATATGACAACAGTATTCTTTTTTTTCCCACCAACATATTCAAATGAAAGGAGATGCAGTCGATACATTTTTCTGTTTGGATATTCCCCTTCCACTTGCAATATTATCACTGCCAGTGTCAAAGAGAGGTGTCTTGTCAGGAAAGATGGTAAATCAGAACTGCAGGCCTCCATTGCATATTTTGCACTTCACTAATTTAATGCAGATATTTCAATTGCTTTTGAGCCTACCAAATGAAATAGCTTCAGTTTGTTAAAGAGAATTCTATGTACAATTTATCACAAAGTAGCTAATAATCAAAGTTATTGTGATCCATTATTACAGTGATTACATCAAGTCCTGTCTTGTTGCTTTAGCTTTAAAAAGTCACTTGGAAAAGTAACTGTGATCAAACTAAGTGTTTGTGCCAGCTAAGGGGTGAGGTGAATGAGCCTGGAGTGCTACAGCTGTGCCATCACTGTCTCAGGGGCTGTGGTCCTGTCTGAGCTGTGTAATTTTGCCCAGTGTAGATATTCCAGAGCCAGCCTGGGTACCAGGAGATGTTATTACCAAGATGTTGTTCCTCAGCATCAGCAGAGTCCTCTGACTGGGCATATTTGGTCAGTGAGTTTGACCAGATGCCCACACAGAGATGTTAATATTGTGGCAGTAGAACTCAAAGGAATAGCAGGGACTAAGAAAAACAAGGATACCACAATGGACCAAGGATAATTCAGGTTGGAAAGGCACTCAGGAGGGCCCTGGTGAAGCAGGGTCAGCTATGAAGTCCTTAGAGGCTGCAGTGTACATTTCAGCAACCTCCAGGCTTTTATTGGTGAGCAGGAATAACTTTGGAATTAAATGAAATTAATTAATCACTATTAATATATCTTACTGGCAAAGATTCATGAGCTGACCATCTACAACCCAGCAATGATGGCAGGTTAGAGAAATGGATGAGGTAATCTGGCCAAATATCCTAACTTCAGTTATCCTTATTTGTCAGTCAAACCCTTCCTGCATTTGGAGAATGAGACCCATTCTAAAGCCTTTGTCCAAGTGGAACTTAAAAGTAAAAAATGCCTCCAACATGAACATAAATGGGTCTTGAATAATCTGTTTTGTTTAAAAAAATCACAGCTTTATGATAGATAATTTAATGGACACAATGAGCAAGAAAGCCACAGAAAATATGTAGGCTAAGGATCTTTCTTCCCTGTATCCCACACAACAATTAATAGGGATGTTCTAAGTTGGACCTCAAGCTACTATTATAGTTTAAGTAAGAAAATTTACCTTATGAGTTTCCTTTTCATGTAATTAAGGAACTCATGGATAAAATCAAGAAGCCTATATTTCTATAATGTATTATAAATATCCATAAATCCATATTAAAGTTCATTGCAGTAGATAACATTAAACTTGCATAACACCTGCAGAAAAAGAAAGATACATTATATACATTATATATATCACAGTGCTGTGACTACTCCAGAAGAAAATACTTCCACGACTAAAGTTATTGATTATAATTTTGCTAATACTGGCTGCAATTTAAAGTAAGAGCTATATTTGAAAAACTGAAGCAAGCTGATTAACCTAGAACCCCATAGATAAATCATCAGGCATCTGCTAAAGAGAGGAGAAAACTTTGAAACTTTTATAACTGATAAAAGTAGTTGAAAAAAATACCCTGGCTCTTTTCTCTCTAATAGGAATTCAATTTTGGTCCCAGCATTAAGTGATTCAAGAGCCAAAGGAGTGCATCTCTAGTCAGGTGTAGTCTGCTTTGCTAAGGAAAATGTGCAGTGCAAAGGAGTTTGCCTGAGATACCTAAATGGAATCTGAATATGGGAATCGAACATTTAAAAAAAAATCTGTTATTTGACTTTATCAGTCTTTCCCAGGTGACATCCTCACAGACATACAAAAGCACTTCCTCCCCCTAATATTCTAAAGCTATAAAAAACATGCTTCCAACACTCCTAATATTTCATCCTTTCTATGCTGTTTTTAATTTATATACTTTATCATTACAAGGTTAGAAAAGCTCTAAATGAATATATGGTGTATCTTTTGTGGTTTGTGATGTTCTAAACAAATTAGAAAATCGCTGTTTTTTTCACCCACAGCAAAATGTGACCCAGCCTGTCGACATGGAGGTGTCTGTGTAAGGCCCAATAAATGCTTGTGTAAAAAAGGCTATCTCGGCCCCCAGTGTGAACAAGTGGATAGAAACATCCGAAGAGTGACGAGGGCAGGTATCCTTGATCAGATCCTAGACATGACATCCTATTTGCTGGACCTAACCAGCTACATTGTATAGTTTCTGGGACTATTTGGAAACTCCACTTCCAACGGGCATTTGTTTTGAATCCTGTCATTTTTGAAAGACTGTTATCCTGCAACAAACACCGGTGATTTGATTTACTTTATTAATTTAAGTGTAATGCCCACAAATGTGCAGAAAAATCCCTTGTATGTGTGTAAATATTCCTGCACGTCTCCCCAGACGGCCCCATATCCAATATCTGCACACATACACACGCAGCCGCTACCGCAAATACGGTTTTGCAGAGAGTGGAATTTTTTTAATATTTATTTCTTCATGAGAAATAGTTTACGAAGCAATTCCACTGTAAAACACATTTTCGTCAAAGGACTTTCCTGATGTCTTAATGGATTCTTTGACACCCCAGGAATCTCGTTCCTCTACCTATCTGATTATAGCAGTGAGAAAGCAGTTCCCAAACATCGCTGTATAAACTGCTGGACTTAATAAATTCCAGTTGTAACAGTTTCTAAGGTAAACTGAACTCCATCATGAGACAATATTTCAGAACTGCTTAATGCATTCCTATCTAGGCAATTCATTGTAAGACTGTAACCTTCACTTTCATCAATGTAACTCTATTACAGAATGTTATTTCTTTATCTAGCATAGATGCAAAAATCTGGTTATCGCAGCTTAATATCAAGATTTTTTCAAGTGTTTAATAATTAAATTATATTCGCATATTTCAAAATCAGTCATCCTAGAAGGTCTGCTTTTTATCATATATTTTATTTAATGATGAGCACTGGGTTCATGTTACATATTTATATTATTTTATTTTATTTTTATAATATAGACATCACCTAGATGAGACGGCTTTACCATGTCCTGTAAAATACTAAAGTTACATTTTTCACCAACTTAATTGGAAAGATGGGGAAAGAGAGAGCAAACACACATACACACTTCAATGTGTTGTGGATCTAATCTAGAAATGTACCCTTGTGTCAACTTGCGTTCATTTATGCCGGATGAGAAAAAAAGCAAATGCCCACCAACCATAATAAAATTCCAGCACGTGTTAAAAGTGTCCATAAAGCGATTTGCACTGGAGCAGGACAGTGTGAGAGGTGGTGCACAGGCAGACTCTGCTGATGCCACGCTGAACGGTGCATCCCGGGGGGAGAGCTCACACAAGCACTGCTGCCTGTGTGTGGTGTCACCTGTACAAAGCCTACGGCAGTTCTTGCCAAATGCAGTTCCAAATGCTCCTTGGAGGGCCAACAGCAAACTGAGTCTTTGTAAATGTATCAATAAATGTGGTGTACACGCTGTAGTCAGGTTTTCCAAGGTGTTAATTAATAAGATGCATCTGCAGAACTGGTGCCCTCTCATCTCCAGCTCTACTGGCAGTTTCTTTGTTCACTACTCACCAACTATCAGGTTTCCTTTGCACTACCTGCAAACTATCTACTGCAGCTCTTACAAAATCTTGCCTAAGAAAAGAAAGCAGAGCAGCCCCAGTGTGCACATCCTGTGGTCCTTAGTAGCAGCTGCTCATGCATCAAAGATTGACAACACTTCAGCCAAACAGATCTAAAAGACTTTAACCGTGTTACTCTCCGATAGTAAAATCACCTCTCTAGGGCAGCAACAAATTTTCCCTTATAAAAATTGGTCAGTCTTCATTTAGTAAGTTTTAAATCTGAAATTACAGCATAACTGATACTTGCATTGCTGTGTCTCCCACATTCCAGCTCCGAGGAACAGACAATTACATTTGCCTTCCATATATGTTTGCCTGGGTTTCGAGTGACCTCATGCCAAATGGAAATTGGTTGAGAAATCTTGGTTAAGTGCTCAGAGAACAATGGTCTGCATTAAAAAGTGCATGCATAATTTTGCACAATGTATATTCAACTGACAGTCCATTGAAAGACATCTTGGGATTAAATGAGCATGAAGACCAAATTGCCCTCTCACCCCAGAAAAGGGTGGTCCCTTATAGTCACACGAACACTTCATTGGCTAAGCAGTGTGACCAATCTTAAAATGAACCCTGTGGTAGCATCTGTAGGTTAATAGCAGCTCTTTGTCTCCGCTGCTTTCTGCCTTTAGTCTTTTCCCTGAATTCCATCACAAAAAGTTTTACAATTAAAAAATGTCCTGACAACCATTTCTGTAAACTGACCTTAGCATCTAATCTTTCCTTATTCAACGTGGGTGACAAAAATGTGAACTTCTCATGAATGAGCCAGCTGTCTAAATCTGTCACATAGCACGGTTTTATTACACTCTTCATAATCAGCAAAGCAAGAAAGTCGCTGAAGTATTTTAGCAACGGTTAAATATCTGACAAAGATAACATCTTTAACACTTTCTTCAATGAAATATATTTAAAAATAAATCCAACTTTAACTCCACTGTTACACGTTATTTTCAACAATCAGCTGGGGAGATGTGATAGTTCTTTTCTCACTGCTTAGTGCCTTAAAAAATAACACAGATGGCACCTAAATTGAAGATTCACAATAATATATATATGCCATAATCATGCAGAGAACAGAAAACAATTATCTTAGAGTGTTGATCTTAATAATAGTTTAGTTTAATAATGAAATCTGAAAATAAAACTCCAGTAAGAGCTAAGAGTTAAATCCAGGACTCGTTCAAATCAACAACAAAAGCTCACATTGACTGTGCTGCACCCAAAAAATCACTTTCAAAATTTAAGCCAAATTCTTCAGTTTGTTTTTGTTTTTAAAAACAATCTGCTCTGAGTCATTCCATAAAAACTTCAAAACTAAGAAATAACCTAAGTGAAGGTTAGAGAGAGAGGGGAGATAGTTTGTGAAACTATTTTGATTTATTTTTAAATCATCTTTTTTATTGTGTGAAAGCAGGCATCTGCAATAAGCCCACATGTACATAGGAAGTCCCAGTGGAAAAGAAGTATTCTCATAAAAAAAAAAAAAAAAAAAAAAAAAAAAAAGACACAAAAAATCCTAGCTGCTTATTTATCAAAAGAAATTATACTATTAAAAAGAGTGAGCAAACCCCAGGCCTAGCCACCCAAGATGCTGATATAAAAAGGGCAACTGCAGTAATTGCCCTGAGAATTGGCATACCAAAAAAAAAAAAAAAAGGGGTCTGTAGAAAGCCTGTTGCCAGTTAGGTCATTCTGCAGCCATTCTCACACAACCTCCGAGAGTGTCCCAGAATAAAACTGAGCTTATAAATGAAACTAGATAAATGAGGCAATTAGATAAGGGCCTCCAGAAGGGATTTTATGTATGTGTTCAAGTTGTCTCTGTCTCTGTGTCTCTCTCTCCTAATCTTTTATTCCATTCATTTCTTCCTTTATTCGGAGATACTGCCTCTCTGTTCCCAACACATTGTACATTTCAAGCATTCTTTCAGCCTTTCTGCTGCTAAAGGAGAACAAACGTACCTGTTGCAAGAAACATGACTCTCCCTGATGCCTGCTAGTTTTAAACCCCTGCTTTATTATTTTGGGACAGAAAACTCATCTTTCTCTGTTTAAATGCTACTGATCAGAAAGAAGGCATATTACTGGAATATAAGAAGAAACATCTTTACTCCACAGATAAGTAGGGAGACAAAAAGATGTTGTGCAAAATCAGCTCCAAATCGTTTCACTCCATTTCAGAAAAACAGTAAACTCATTTTTCTACTGCGCCCAATAAGAAATACGAACTCAAAGCCTCCCCCTCTGGGAATAAATTTCTTGTGTTAAGAGTCAGGGACACAGATCCAAACCCTTTTTACCTTTAAATCCTCACACATTATTCTATTTCATGCAAACGAAGTATAAGTTAGGTATAAATAAGAGTATAAATTCTGTATCACTGACATGACACCTCTGTTTATCTCCTTCTTTCATTCACTTGTCCACATTTGGTTTTGCAGCTCTTTCCTTTCTAGACCCACAGCAAACATCAACAATCCCTGGTTGCTGCAGATGCTTATTATTCTTGAATCTGCCTGACAGATGCGTGCTTCAAAAAAGCTCCCCAGCAGGCTGAGGCTTTCATCTTTTGGTCATTCCCAGAATTTTGTTATTTTGTAGTGACTTCTAGCACTCTGTCTTAGCTGGGCATTTACAATTCAGGAGTACCAGCCTCACACAGCTCAGGCAGAGACAGACTGGGGCTGGAGGAAGGCAGAAATCACTTCAGTCCCTGTATTTATCAGAAAGTTACCCTCTGCAATCCAGTGATCAGATGCCTTAACTGAAAACCAGAATGATATTCCTGGCATGATGAAATGTTGCCTTTCAGTACTCATTTCTCTAATCTGGGTTGAGAAACAAAGACCTTTTCCTGTAAAATCATGCAAAATGGAGATTCTGAAAATATGAACAAGTAATTTCACAGGTGTAAAATCACACTGTGGTGAAAACAAGTGTTCAAACACATAATTCTAATTGCATCCATGAAATAGGAATGTATATAATGAGTTCTACATGGAAGAAACAAGTCCAAGGACACCCTGTTCTGCTAATTTTTCCTTAATTATGTAAATTATTCAAAAGACATTTATGCATTTTAATTTACTATCCTTTTATATTATCTGTGTATCAGTTTAATTAGGAATTATACCATTTTGATCTTCTGCCCAACTTAAAAGGTGTCCTTTGTCTTGGAAAAAAAACAGAAGGAAGCCAAGTGGTATATAAAAACTAATTATTTTCATTTTGCAATATTAAAAATTTACTAATATTATGTCAATTTTTAAAAAAATTACATTCTCATTAAAAAATGCAAGCCAGCCCTTTAAATTTATTTCAATTCAAACTTGCAGAAAATTCGTACCAAATAATCTGGATTCTGGCTAAAAAAACTTGATAAATAAATATTTCCCCAAGTAGTTTCGGTACAAAATGTTTTAGAAACACTGAAAAAAATTTAAGACTGTTCTGCTGAAACATTTGTTGCTTTCAACAACAGAGTAATTCAGTGAAATAAGGCACGCACTTTTTGGGATATAGGTGTGAAACAGCAGAAGCCACCTGAAAGCTTAGTGCAGGATTACTTTAATCTTTGAGGGCCTGACTCCAAGCCCATTGATGTGAACTGATAATCTCTTACTGACTTCATTAGTTATAGGATTAAGTCCTTAAAAGATATCCACTTAGCTGGCAGAAGATCTTAACTTCAGACATCAGGGCACACATGACCTCTCTGTGTCTGCATCTGCAGCATTAGACCAATGTTTTGTGGAATAAGACTGCAGATCCAGCCCTGCAGAAAGCCCTACAGAGCTTTCCAATCTTCCTGGCTTTCCTTATGGGTTTATTGCCAGCATTTACACAAAATCTGCCTGACTTCTTGATACTTTTGAAGTGTCCAGCAATCAGCTGATGTGAAAGCTGAGAGGCTCACCTGCTTCCCTGAGCTCTCAGTACTGAAAAGGTATCATCTCGTGATCATTCCATGCTACAGATGCTCACAAACATTTAATATTCTGGGCTATATGCAAATCATGTTTGTCTTTACCTATTGTCCACTGCACAGAGACAGGCTTCCATAAACAAAAATGTCAGGCATTACTGCACAGAAAGCAAGCTCCATTACTGGAGAAGAGTTTTATTTCTACTGATAAAAAACAACTTTCCATGTGTTACACGTTACCAAGAGGGTCCAGTGTATCATAAAGTTTCTTTTATGCTCTATAAGATTTTCCTATTTATTTTTGTTTTTCAATGAAGTAAAAAAGTAAAAAATATTTTAAATTAAAAGCTGCTTAAATTCCCAGGAAATTTCAGGAAGGCGACATCAGCTAAAGCATGTGAATATACACAGTGGCTGGGCTCACAGCATTCTTGGAAAGAAGGCAGAGAGAGCTGGCTGGTTTGGAGATAGGTTGCTTTTTTTATCTAGGATACATTTTACAGTAGGACAAAAGGGTGTTTTGCATCATAAGGCAGTAACAAACAACCCCATTTTCTGAATGTTCCTAGGAGGAGCTGCTAAAAAGAAAATGTTCTAGGTGGTCAAAACTGGTGTGCAGAATGAACTTAATTCATATCAAGATATGCTGAGACCAGAAACCACCAGATGCAGCTTGTAGCGGTCTCCATTAGTACCAGAAGCAGTAACNTTCTGCCATTTGAGAACATTACTGTAGTGGCATTCCCCTGTTCAACTAGTTTTATTTCATAGTAGCTGTCAAGAACTGTATGTACATTTGAAATGTTGGAAAATAGCTTAGAAAATATCACTTAAACTAGGTTTAAGCATCTTCTATAAACTGAATTATCCTACTAAGCATACACAGGCACCGATCTAGCTGGGAGCACACAAGTAATTTTAAGCATATGAGCCTCACTGAAGTCATGTGCTTAACATTATTAATATAATTAAGTGCTTTCTTGTTTTGAGACCTTACAAGTCTTTGCAAGTCTACCTACATAGACTCCATATGCTATATGTGCATTCTTTTTAGGGAGACAGCAGGACTGAAGTTCACAACAAGAGAATTCTGTTGCTGTCTGTCACAAATTCTATATAACCTGAAATAATTGCATCTTTGTGCCTCCAATCTCCATCTGAAAATTAGTGAAATCAATCCTTGTAAAGCGCTTTGAGCTCTTCAAATGAAAAGTGCTATAAAAACTACAAATTATTATTATATTATTGAACACCATGTATGTATACACACTATTATGTAATATATAATATATGTATAATGCATATAAATTCTAACAAATGTATTTGTGTAATATCTGAGAAATGAAACAGTTGTATCTGGAAGTGATAAATACATAGAGTTGGATTTATTGTTAATCTGTGGATTTAATGATTTTTTTAGACAAAAGGATGTTTAAGTGTATAATTGCTTTTCTTAATTTAATATATTTATGTAAATGCATGCCTGAAGTTCTGATTAGATAGTTATTCTGTGTCCCTTAAGCTAATAAAATATATTAAACTTTATCTTACTATATAAGGTACACCTGCTGCTTTAAATTTTTTCTTGTTTTAATATTTTTTATGACTAAATACATAATTTAAAGTTCATGAAATTTTAATTTTAATCGGCTCTTTGATCTTCGCAGTAAAAGCAAAAGACCAGCATTTTATATATTCTTTGAAATGTACACTAGTTTTATTTATATAAATTCTAAGATACTTTCATAAAATGTGACTGAACACTGCTATTATTTTTGGAATGGGAAGTTTGGAATGGCATTTCCTGGACAGAAAATTAAGATATCCATATTGCAAAGATACCTGTTGCATTGCAAACAGTATGTGAGTGGACATGAAGCTGGAACAGGGGGATTTCATGCACAGGCTTTGGAGCTACAGATATCTTGGAGAATTAGTTCAGCAACAGTGGGAGAAACACTGGGGTCATTTATTTGTTGTTTATTTCATATCTTCAGAGAAGCACATCATGGAATCAATGAATGTTAAATTCAGGGGTACCATTTTCAGTGGTTTAAATGAGGGCCATAAAACATGGATTCATGTGGAATTCTTTCCTTTCTCCCCATCCTAAGTAACAGGTTCTGTTCCATTGAACTCAACACCTGAGCATGCACATGGGAGCAGGGCCAGCTCCATAGATCAGCCTGTGTGTTATGATACAAGAGAACAATTAATCATCACAACACTTAAATGCAAACCACACTTGCATCTGGGACAGCAAAAACCAATTGGGACAGGGGGCACCAAAGAGCCAAGGGCTTCTACACACACTGAGTTTACTTCTTGTGAAATGCTGTTGAATTAGCCTTACACATTTAACTTACTAAAGCCTTTAGCCTGTCCTGTGTTTATTTCTTAAACTAAAGAATGAAGCATTACCAGCTCTACGATATTGATGCTATCTCTGCATTCCAGGTCGAAACCAAAATAATCTTGAAATTTTCATGAAATTGTTTTTCCATTTTTCAGCTAGCTATACCATTAGTGATATGGGCTGGTGGCCAGCCAGAGAACTAGGATCCAAGGAAAATTTGAACTTCACCCAAATTTGAGGATATTTGGAAACTGTATTTTACTTCAGCTTTTCAATGGATAAATACAGAAGTTTCAGCAATGTTCTTTCTTAACACATTTTCTTGAAAATTTTCTTCATTTGAAGAAGTGCTCAGAACAAGAAAGCAGCTGAAAGATGGCAAAAAAATAATCAAGAAATTCATGAGAATTGTTTTGGTTTTTAGTGGGACCATATATATTCATGTAGAAAGTAAAAAGAATTCTGTGAGTTTTGCACATCACTACAATAAATACAGTGCAGCGTGTAGTTCTGGTGACATCATGAGCCACTGAGCTTGTTCTTGTAATTTATTAAGACATTATGAAAACCCAATGACATATTTATAAGCCTTGGAATTAACAGCTACCTTTCATTCCTTTTACAACACATAAGACATGAGTTTTACTTAGAGAATTATATACACTCAGCTGTATACAGCAGGACTGTAATTCTGCCTAGAGCTTCTGATGGTATCCTAAACCTGAAGGGCCAAATTCTGAATCTGCTTTTGGATTTACCAAAGGAGGTGTCCTTGGCCTCTTGAACAAGGCTTGTGTGGTTTGCCAAAGGCCATCAGAACTTTCCAAAGGAATCCAAAGCCTAAATGCACCATTTAGGAGCATTTCATTGTAGTAATACAGTTACTGCTTATAATTTAATTAAGTATTTAATCACTATTCCCAAAATATATACTTGGAACAATCTTCTGTCCTTTTATTGCCTTCTCTTTATTTCCACATACAACTCTCTTCCTTAAGGCCTTGGTTCTTTAATTGTTTTCTAATAGATATGCTGCTTCTCCATTCTGCTGCACTGAATTCACTACATATTTACAAGTGTTTCATGAGACTGATTATGGCACAAGTGCTTTTTTTCTTTGTTACTTTAATGAAAACACTAAGTAATGGATCAGTCCCTGGTTTAACTGTTAATTAAAAATGCACCACAAGTAAGTAGAGTAGAATCTTTAGGATGCCAAAGAATCATTTCGGTCTGTGTGGTTGGATTTATTTATTTTGGGGGAAGGGTTGGTTTGAGTCATGTTTGATGACATGTCTATGGATGACACACATCTCTGGCAAAACTGGGCAAAGTGGGACATAGCTTTGGTTTGGAAAACCTCACTCAACAGTGGCTTCCTTGTTTGCTTGGTTTGGGGTGGTTTCTGGAGGTTTTTTAAGTTCTTTTTTTGTTTGTTTGTTTTGTTTGGTTTTTTTTTTTTTTGTCTTTCAGAGCTAGGACTACCCCTGGATTTTGCACGAATTCCAAAATTTTGGGCTAAAACAGTTGAATGAATGGCTCTTACACTGGCTCAGCATTCAATATTCAGAATTTCAGATATTTCCACTATTTCAGTCATCTTCAACTACTGCTGATCTTCCATTAGCACAAATTCACTGATAACCATGTTGTCAGGAGGTGAATCAGGCTAAGCAGTGGCTTTTCCTTTTCACTCATTTCATATCACTTTAAATACATTTCACTCAGAAGTGTCAGTCACATTGTCCCACAATGAAACTGGTGTCATTATCCTAGCACAGTTTGCTCCAGTTGTACACACTGAAGCATTTTCTATGTGTTCCAGTACCTTTGATTACTCAGAGATAAACCGAGGCAGGGAATGTAGGAGCTGTATGCCTTTCCCTCACTAAAACAAGAGGTATGTCCTCCTTTCAGTATTAGAAAACTGGGATTCTGTGATATATATGCAAGATATTTCCACTTCAGGGAAAGGGAACATACACATGAATCAAATGGTTGCCTTTGGTTCAGGAGATTTATAAAGAAGAGACCCAAACTGCAGAAACTCTCCTGCAGTGGAATTTGTGCTTTCCTGGTTGGATGAATAGAACAGGTGCAGACACAGCTTTCAGGCCTTTAAACTACACCAGCCCAAATAAATTACAGCTACGGAGCATGTTTAGCAATTTCAAGCAAACATTAGAAATGCAGTGCCCATGGTGCAGATAAAGTGCTTATGAAAAAGGTGGACATAACATCTGGACTGGCACAGAACGCCTGCTCTAAAGTAATAGCTGCAAAATGCCTCCTATAAAGCATAAGACTGTTAGTACAGCTGCAGCTTTTAATAGCTATTGAATTTCTTGATCAGGGAGGCAGGTCCAGAGCAAGGGAAATGGACAAGTGAAACTATAAACTGCTATTTTACACCTATGAATGTAATATCAAATAAATGTGGCTGAACCCACTCTTATTTTTTTAAGAAATTCATCCCCAGAGAGCCTCGTGCTAGATCTTGGCTAGCAAGCCATCAGAAGGCACTTATGTCAGCCTAACCCTGAGGTTTCCAAGATGTGCANTAGTATAAATTTAATATAATACTTAGAAGTGTGTATATGCCTACATATGTGTGTGTGTGTATATATATATATATATAAACCTCTTGCTTATTATATCTGTAACAGAAACCTGCAGCCACACACACATGCTAATACCTCATGCATCATTTCTGCACTTACTCAAAGCTATTTGGTTCTAGGTTGAGGCAAAGAAGCAGTGAAAAGGTAAAACAATAAGCATTTTTTAAGATGGTTCTGCAAGAAAAATATTTTAGCAAAGTGATTGAGTTGCACAGACTCCAGTATGGGCAACAGGATGCAACCAGTAAACTCATAACCATGTTAGCTTATTAAAATTATTCCAAGGAATACAGCTGTCTGGCACTTTCTGGGTTTTCTTATTTAAATACCCTAGTAGTAAGATGAATTCATGTCTAGGAGGCCCCTGTAAATTACTAGAATCATTTTTACTTTGCATTTATAATTACAGCCTTTTGTTTCTGATGGAACTTCTATGGAATTATCTGATTTTCAGTATGCAGATAAACTGCATTTTAATATTTTCTAAGCTTAATGCCTTGCAAATTCTCCATGTCTTCAATTAGCCTGGAAATTAAATCCCTCACATAATACTCTGGCATCAGTGGCTGCTGAGACTGCAGATTCACCCAAAATTACCCCAGATGGGACACTGAATATTCAGAGTTGGACCCACAAGGACCATCGAGTCCAACTCTTCAGGAAAAGGCCCATATGGGGATGGAACCTGCAGCCTTGGTGTTGATGCCTCTTAAACAGAGATTAGACAGGATTGGTTTGGTTTGTTTTATTGTGTTTAGGACCACTTTTTCCTCCAAGAAGACAGCAGTTTTCAAGCTACACGCTGTTGATGTCTACCCAAACTGTTTCCCAGGCCTGTAAACCCTTCTGAGTCCCAAAGAACAACTCCATCTACCCAATTTCCAGTACTTCTTAAATATCCTGGCACCTGAACTCACTGTCTTTCTTTTAATACAGCTAAATTCTTTTTCTGGCTGGCATATATGCTCAGAAGTACCTGAACAGTGTGGAGATTGATAATTATCTCCTTCTAAAAGCAATGCAGGATAAGACATACAACTGCCAAAGCTTGCTTGAGACCTTGGAGAATCCTGAAAAGTTATTCACAGCCAGCACCTCAATTTACTTCATGGGTGGTGGTGCCAGTTGAATGATAAGAACACCACTATGATTCACAAAGAGGTGCATCTAACTTCTGGTTACTTCCCAAGAAATTGTTTTGACTGCAGTCTTTCTGGTTGAATCCAAGGTACAGTGAAGCCAGAAGTGATAAAAAGCAGTGGATCAAAAGAAGAGGGAAGAGCAGAGTCAGAATCTTCTGGCCTAGAAAGCTCATTTGAAAGTGTAAATCAGCCCACTAAATTAGTCCTGCTAAACAATTTAGATGTACACACTGGAGGAAGCAGGACCGAGTGCCCCAGTGCCTCCTTCTAGCTGAGTCAAACTCCCTTTTCTGCCTCTGTGCTCTGCTTTGCCAAGTGGTCTGTTTGCAACAGGCAGCACTGGCAATGCTGCCTCTTCCACCCTTCTTCACTCAACCCTCACTAGGGCAGAGCATCTCTGAAATCTCTGAGAAATTTTATAAAAGAATTAAGGGACAAAACCCAAACTGTTCATAGGGAATAAGCATCGAATTTTAAAATTATTACTGTTTCACAAATTATAAAAGCCCCATTTCATAGCAGAGACAGAGCATCATGTCCAGTCTGGTGAGACCCTATCTGCAGGGCTGCATCCAGCTCTGGGGACCCCAGCAGATGAAGGACATGGACCTGTTGGAGCAGGTCCAGAGGAGGCACACAAACATGAATAGAGGGATGGAGCACCCCTCCTATGAGGAAAGGCTGAGGGAGCTGGGGTTGCTCAGACTGGAAAAGGAAAGGCTCTGGGGAGACCCTCCTGAAGTCTCTGAGTGATAAAAAGGGGACCTGCAAGAAAGATGGGAACAAACTGTTGAGCAGGGCCTGTTGTGATAGGACAAGGGGCTACAATTGGTTTCAAACTGAAGGAGGGTCGATTTAGACGACATGTAAGGAAGAAGTTTTTTTACAGAGGATGGTGAAACACTGGCACAGGTTGCCTGAAGAAGTTGTGAATGCCCAGTCTCTGGAAATATTCAAGGCTGGACAGAGCTCTGAGCAGCATGATGCAGCTGAAAACATCCCTGCTCCTTGCAGCGTGGTTGGGCTGAACGGCCTTTAAAGGTCTCTCCCAGCCCAGAATATTCTATGACTCTGTGATTTACATTGCAGAGAAGACTAAACAGCAAAAACACAAAGCCAGCACATGAACTCCTAAGAAATCAGGGTCAACATAAAAAATTAACCACCTGAGAGCTAAAATTTTTTGGTTTTCAAAATCCACCTGGCAGAAGAGAGTCACAGAATAAATCCAGATCTGTTGATGTCCACAGGAGTTCTGCTTGTGCTTTCAGTGGTGCCAGCATATCAACCCAAGAGATTAAAATCTGATGAAGCTGAACAGAGACATTAGGAAGGCAAGTTCAGACAGAAATGGGCTTCAGTGGAGCATGTGGCTATCACTGAGTTTTGAGCTTCAGTCCCCTGACAAACAAACACCCCGATGAAAAACTCAAAACAAAAGATTTACCAGATTATGGCAATGAGACATTAAAACCCCACAGGATTATATGAATCCTTTCATACATCTTTTGAACAGGTAACAGAAAGCACTGAAGTGTTTTCTATATTATAAAAGGAAATGAAGGTGAAGACAAGTCTTTGTCATAGATTTGAGTGACTGCAGAGTTGAACAGAGGTCTGGGAGACAGCTTTGAGTCAGCTGCAGTATGAGCAGTAGCCCAGTGGTGCCATCAGGAAGTGTAGGGCAGCAAAGGGACATCCCAGGTAAGCCTGAGAAGCTCTGCAGGACTGGCTCACCTCTGACCTGTATCCTAAAGTGCTTATGGACACCTCATTCTGAAATGTATTCTGGCTGCTGCAGTCACTGTTAACTGCAGCACAGGCGTGGCAGAAGGCTCATCTTTATTATCATTACTCACATAAGTAGAACCTTCCACAGATCAGAAAATGATCACTCAAATTAAAAGGGATGAATTAATAATTCATATTAACCTTTTTATAAAGAGCAAAAAGAAGTAAATGAGATTCTGTCCTCTGCCTGTTTTGAAAGCTGCCTGCCCAGAAAGAGCTTTCTTTCAACTATCTGTAATGGGATTATTAGCACATTGTCATCAGTAAGCTTCTCCTCAGAAATAGATAATGCTGATAAACTTCCCACAACAATGATAAGAGACAAGCAATTTTAAACAAATTAATATTCTCTGCACTGCAAATATTTAGATTAACATAATCAGAGTAATGATCAGCACTCCTGTAAAATGGAAGTGCATTATAGGATAATGTTTGAGGTAAATAAACTGGATTTTGCCCACGTAAAATATTTTCACCAATTTCAATTAAGTGTAAAATTCTCCTGCATCTTCTGCCTATATTTCCTACTATTTTAAAACAACTGCTACATTGCATTTCAACCACACAGATAGGTTAGCTATTATTACTTACCTCCTGCATTTTATGTGGTCACAGAAGCATAAGGTTTGGCCTTCTTTCTGTTGATCCTTGGTGACCAAATATTTCAAGTATTATTTTGGCTACAGCACAGTTTTGCACACACAGCATGTAAGCTGCTTAGCACAAAAGAGAAAAGGGATCTGCAGGCCCAAATCCTGCCACCAAGGGAAAAGAAATGAAGTTTAATCTAAAAAATCAACGATGTGTATTTAACTCTTAAAACTTTGTATGCATAAAAATTATACTTATTTGTAAATTAAAGAACCCTAAAGCATCAGCTATATATGTACAAAATACACATTTATTAAAATATATTAAAGTGATGCCTCAGAAATGTAGATCATTTAACATATTAAGTGTAAGAATACATCTGGAGGGGATTGCCCCATCTGTCCAAAATTAGACAGGCATGAGAACATCTGGGAACTGCTATTCAAACTGAAAAATTACAAGACACATTGCAGAAGATGCTATCTGCAATGTCCCATTCTCAACATCAACTGGCCATTACATCACAGATAAGAAACGAAAGAACACAGACCAGGGGGGTTTCACATCCTAAAAAAATAATAAGGCTCAAACTAATTTTTTCAGCTTGCTTCTATCAAGGAATGACCATAAGAATTTCCAAGCAATATGCAGGGGAATAACTGAATAACAGGAATAGAATAAAACTCTGAGAAAAGGAATTAGAACCTGATTTTTAAAATCCTTTGCATAGAAAAATGATGTCTTAACAACCTTGAAAGTCTGGCTTTTATTTCCTGCAAAGTACTCTACTTGCCAGCTTTACAAGTGTCAGCCATTGGAACGAACACAGAGCATCTGCCTATGGATTTTTAAATTTCACATATATAGTATTTTCAGAACCATATCTTGACAAAAAAAAAGATTCTTTTCATTTTTGCCTTCCTGTGATATGACATGACAATCTCTCCAATGTTCAGGATACAAGACAGAACTTTAAGAGTTATACAGCACAAATGTGTTTACATTTCTTTGGCCTATCAGTCACTTGCAGTAGTTTTTTCTTTCTCTCTCTTGATTAGTACATATCCTAATGCCTCAGCAGCCCAAACATGAATGTGAATAGATAAGCTAAAACCTGAGAATTTCAAGAGCAGTGAAGGGCATGCTTTCACCTCTCCTCCTTTTAAAAGTGTCAAATGCTTCCTGACACACTTGGGTCCATGGAAATGGAACATATTTTCTCATTACGTTAATTAATGGGTCTGCTTGGGTGGTATAATTCAGTATAAATTTCCTTTAGTATTCTGTCATACCTAAAAAGGATCTTATTTTTGTGATGTCTTTAAATTTTTATGACTTCTACTCTGTTTAGTCTGTGTGTAATCCTTCTTTTGAAACCTAATGTCCTAGAAAATCTGCAGGTTTCTCTCAAAACTGGCACACTCTGTAGTTTACAGTCATTTCTTTTTCTTGCCTTCTTAGAACTCCCTGCGAGTCCTTAAGGTGTAGTTCACAGCTCAGGGAATTTATGATTACATCTTCAATGTGAACCCAAGCACTGCGATTTATTAAACCTGACAAGATGCCGTTCATGAATCTCTGAAATAGGGCCAGGTGTGATGTAATGAAGAGAGACTTCCAGCTCAGAGAAGCCTAACACAGCTCCCAGCTCAGCTTGATGGTGGCTTCCTTTACCTCATCTGGGAGAAGGACTGCCTGGGTGGGGACTCGCACTGGAGGCGTCATTCCAGAAAAATGTGGTTTGGGGAAAATGAGACAGGGTAATCCCTTGCTGTGCCAGTGTTTCTCAAGCAGCTCAGCTTCTGCTTTCCTTTCATTTCCAGGTTAGAACACTAACTTGGTCATGCTGTCAAGAACCACAGCTTCCCAAGGAAATTGTTTGATGGGCTGGAGGTACATTTTTATGTACGAAAAAAATGGAGTATTTTAAATATTGGAGTCTCAGCTAGTGGAGAAAGCAATATCAGGCTCGGAATACAGAGCAGCAAGTGCTATAATTTATACACACATTATATCTTAATCAAAACAAGGCTTTAATTTGGTTGTGACAATTTACTCTCTTTTTTTTTTTTTTTT
>VZTR01026391.1:125957-140786 GCA_013400775.1 Chaetops frenatus
ACAAAGGTTTAATTTGGTGTTGACAATTTTCTCTCTTTTTTTTTTTTTTTTTTTTTTTTGAGATAATGAATAATTCTATCATTTGAACACAAAGAAAGGGAAAAATCAAACTGACAAAATATAAGGAAAACTCACCATTACCACATGATTAATTCAAATCTCAAATTAAATTGATAAATGTTATTATCCAATTTTACTTCATTAACATCACATATGGAATACATATTGAGCAAAAGACTCTGAAACTCATCCCTGTCATGGCAACAACAGAGACTTTGTGAATGAAACTCATATTCTCGAGTTGAGAAACAAACAGATGTTTTTTAAATATGGAGAGAAAATTTAAAAATCAGTTTTTCTACACTCCATGATTTAGCACTTTGCATCCATGAAACGTTGAAGTCCACATCCTAGAACAAGCTAGGCCACTGAGTAGATTTGCTCTCTGCAAATCATAACTGAGTTTGTTATTGCAACAGTGCAAATCTGGTTGATTTTCACAGGTTACTCAATTTGAATAATTTTATCCAGCCAGAAAGATAAATTTTGAGAACAAAGATATTTCCTACCCTATCTACCCTGAAAACAAAACACAGATCTTCTCAGAAATATAAGAGTCTGGGCAAACTTTGTACTACCTTTTGAAACTTCTAGAAAAAAATGCAAAGCAAGACTAGCCCTGAATTTTCTTCTGACCACAGGAGAAGGCTCCTCTTTTTAACTTGTGTTTCCAATTTTTTTTTTTTGTAATTCTTGTTGTTTTTACTGTATTAAATTCTCTCCTGTTTACTTCAGAAGAGATTCTTCCTAGTTCTTCATGACCACCTCATCCATAGACAAAGTGAAAAACACAGGATAGAACAGTAAATCTTATGGAACTGGAAACAGACAGATTGGATAGCCCGGATTTCTATCCTAACATGCATGGCCTCAATCACTGAACACTACCTTTAAAAGAGAAATTACATCAATAAATAGATAGGAAGACACTGGGATTAGTCTGCAGAAGAATATTATACACAAAATCTTAAATGTCTAATGGATTTACTGCGTTTATGCTCAGGACATTCAGCTATTTTTGCAAATATTCTGGCAATTTACTTGCAGAAGTGATTAAGCAGATGCTGATGGACATTCCCAGAAAGTGAATCATGTATTTAACAGGAAACCATATTTTTGGAATTGTATTCATCCATTAGATTTGGAATTTCTCTTTTGGTTATGTTAGCTATCAAGCTAAGTTTGAATATGATATCAAATAGGTACTACACTGATTAGTTGATGGATTATCACAGAACCATAAAATGGTTTGGAAGGTTTGGAATGGTTGGAAGGCACCTTAAAGGTCATCTATTTCTCACCTCCCTGCCATGGGCAGGAACACCTTTCACTAGACCAGGGTGGTCAGAGCCCCATCCAGCCTGGCCTTGAACATTTCCAGGGATGGAGCAGCCACAGCTTCTCTGGGCAACCTGAGCCAGTGCCTCACCACCCTCACAGCAAAGAATTTCTTCCTATTATCTAATCTAAACCTGCCTGCTTTCATTTTGTAGCCATTACCCCTTGTCCCACCACCCCAAGCCCTTGTGAAAAGTCCCTCTCCAGTGCCTTTTCTTCTCCAGGCTGAATAGCCCCAGCTCTTACCATTAATTTAACTATAAACCTCTTATTTAAGTACATTAATTGAATTAAACACATAAAAATATTAAATGACTCACTCCAACCACTTGAGAACATCTTAAATCTTCAGAATTACTTCAAACTCACTCACAGAGAAGAAAAGGTGATGCACATCAAATTCTATATCCCACAAGAAGAATTAATTTAGCAATGGTCAAGGTCTGTTGCAAGTTCCTCAGTTAACATTGCATTCCTGCCCTGAGTTAACATTACATCAATTCTGGATCAATTCCTGCCTTGCAAGATAATTTGACACAAGAGTTCTTGCTTTTGCTAGAGGTATGCCACCAACACTTTATGCTGATCTATCTCAGCCTTTCCAGACTGTTCCCTATTACAGGAAAGGCATTTGGCAAAGAAAGAAATGTTTCTTGTTAGATAAATATTTGAGAAAGCAATAATTGTGAAACAAAAGTACTCCAAAACTGACACAATATTCACCACATTTGGACCGGTTTTTTTTCCAGCAATAGCCAGATTTATCACATTTCAAGACTAAGAATAAAATTTAAATTCTCTTGATGCCTGGCCAACAGTATTCACTAAACTACTGAACCCTGTAGGCCTCTTTCTGTAATAATATTACAGTAATTAAAAACTTCATTAGACTCAAGCATGATGATACATCTCTGGTCAATCATTTCAGGCAAAGGTGGACCCAAACCCATTAGTGAATTAGTTACTTAATCCCAGGCTGTGTAAAAACTTGGATCCATCATGAAAATAACTGGTAGAACACATCAAGAATACATACTCATACTTCAGGAAAATATTAAACCAGAAATTTTGTCCACAAGAATGAAAATTACAGAAACTGGCTGCAGCCTAAGCCTTGCAATAATCAGGAACCATTTATGGTTTCAAGCTGAAAGAGAGAGCAGGTTTAGATTAGGTATTATGAAAACATCCTTGACTGTGAAGGTGGTGAGACACTGGATCAGATTGCCCAGAGGAGCTGTGGATGCCCCATCCTGGAAGTGTTCAAGGCCAGGTTGGATGGGGCTTTGAACAACCTGATCTAGTGGAAGGTGTCCCTGCCCATGGCAGTGAAGTTGGAACTGGATGATCTTTAAGGTTCCTTCCAATCCAAGCCATTCTGTGATTGATTCTACGATTCCATTCAATTCCAAATGATACTGAAGGAATTTGAAAGCTTAGATTTCTTTTAATGTTTTGAAAACATTAAGATTTATATGCTTTTTGAGACACTTGTCAAATTACTCACATAAGAAATAATGCAAGAGCTACTCCAAGCCAGGTTTTCTTCTCAAAAGTTCACTGACATATGGAGAATGAAATCTACAATTTGTATTTTGTATTTCTATGGTCTTCATACTTACCCTGTAGCAAAATAACTTTCTGGTGATTGTCTATTTAACATCAACAATTTTAAAATAAATAATTAGGCAATAACTCAGAACACAACAGATTATTGTAACAATTTAGGCTAGTAGTCAGGAAAAGGGTTCACACTTGATGGTCTTGGAGACTGTCAGAAATATCCTTAATCACTTAAAAATGAGACTCTTGTTCCAGATTCCAGAAGCAAAAAGACTAAACCTCACTGAATTCCAGGTCTCTTGCAAGAGCAAGTGAGAAGAGTTGTCAAAATCTTTCCAATGCTGCAGTGCTTTCATTGTCATTGGCCAACAGACCTAAATCTTAGCTATAGAAGGAAATTAAGATCTAACTAATTACCTTTCAATAGTTACTAGAGCTGTTGTACAGATGCTTTATTCAGATAAATTAACATTAGCAACAATTAGCATAATTAAAATTAGCAAGTCAACACTGACTTCTGCACATAAAATCTACTGTTAATACCAGAAATAAACAAAATTCCCCAAGAGTATTGACATCAAAACTATTCTCTCTCTTCTTTTTCTTCTTGGCACTTGGCTAAAAGTTCTGGGCCAAATTTTATGCTCTAAAATTAAATATTGACACCCAAAATTTATACCTTTACCTTCTACCCAAAGTTTCAGATAACTTCAAAAGGGCCAACTAATTCTCTAAATACGTAATGAATGTTAGTTACATCCTACAGAAAAGGAAGCAAAAATAAAGCTGGCACAATGAATCTGAATCTTATTTTTTCATGTTGACTAGTCTAAGGTCTGGAAACACACCATTTCTGTTACTGGAAAACTATGAATATAGATCCTGAATAACAACCTCTAAGTCTGAAAAATATACACTAAAGTAGTGCTCAACAGATATGGAAAAAACACTATTAGTAGTATCCAATAGCTACTTCTTTCTCTGAATTATCTCAATCATTGATGTCTCCTCTGTTCTGTATGAACATCCACCACTCACAGCAATATTTTGTGGCACAACCTCTCTTTACCTGAAAACAAATCCTGTTCTTTGCAGAAGCCTGTCCCACTCCACTCTGCAGATTCCCCAGAGCACAGAGGCATTACTTACAGAAAAAAGAATGAGATATTTATTCATTTGTGCTGGCACATCTGACCACACTTCTCAGTAAGTTCAATACAAAACCCCAGGTGAAGCAGAAGGCTTTTCCAAACATCTGTGGGAGTCTGTCATACCTATGCCCACAAACTATTTGCCTGTTGAGATATCCAAAAGCTGTCATGGTCTTTAAAAAGTGAGCCTCTACTGAAACAGAATCCTTCTCTAAACAGAGTGGGAGGTTAACTGATTTCATTCTATCTGCTTCTATTCTTTGATTTTATCTTTTAATATTAATATCCTTGAGACCACCCATCAGCTAACCTGCTTAACAAAACTTACTGCCCAGTTATCTGATCAACAGCTGCAGTGAGGCAGAACTCCCTAAAAAGATGCATAAGGTAATTATTTAATTACACTCTTATATCATGGATCATTCCATTTGATTTTTTTAAAAATCTAAATATTCTGAATAATATAGTGGAATATAAGTTGATATTTAAGATGTTGGGACATTTTAGCACTGAGATTTGATTCTAAAAGATACTTAAAGCCACGTAATTCTACTCAGATTAGCTTGCAAATAGTAAGCCTCAAATTTCTTACCTTAAGAACTTAGTAAAAAAATTATTCATCCTCTTTAAAATTTGAAAATTTAACTTGATGTGATATAAAAATAACTCCTATCCAATATACAAGATTTACAAGACTTGCTGAACTACCTAAAGCTAAAGGAGTATGAGAGGACTATTTGTGCTGGACTTGGTAGCGTTAATACTTGAACTTGATGATCTCAAGGGTCTTTTCCAATCTGAATGGTTCTATGTTTCTATTTTTAAAAACTCCAAGGGGAAAACAAACCAAGAACCATTGTTGTATCTCTTTATCCCATACTGCATATGCCATTTTTTTCAAACCGATTCCAAATGAAGGAAAGCTAAAATGGGGCATTGATAAAGTTCTGTGAAGCCTCAGAAGACTGTAAAGCAAAAGGAGTTTTGCCTTGCAGATATTAAAATAGCTGAATTTCCATTTGGACAGCATACTACAGTGCCAAGCATAGGAACACATCCTGAATGCATGGCTGGCCTGAAAACGAACCTCTGTTGCAGAGAAGGAAATGTGGGATTAATAACATTCCCTCCGACAGCAGGATTTACGACTTGTAAAAGCACACAACACGTGCTATATATTGATTAAAGAAGAAAAGGTCCATCCAGTTTCATTGACATGTTGTCAACACCACGTCACCAAGTCCCCAAAAATGTGCCACCTAGTGGAGCCTGTGCCCACGTCCTGCGATCCAGGAACGGCCAGATCTGCTCTGGTACTTTCTGCTGCCTTGCCTGGGAGGAGAACTGCTCTGCACTTTCCATTCCTCTCACTGCAAACCACCTATCCTCCCCTGCCCTCCCTGCAGAACTTGCTCTGCTTACAATTTGACCAGAAGATTTCTAGGATATTTAGTACTCATGACTAAAAACACCTCAATAAATCCGAAACCAACGCTGAAATTAGTTGAGCACAGAAAAACGCGCAAACAGAAAAAAATCAAATGCAGCACTTTGTCTACCGTCTGCCTAAGAGTGGAATCTGCATGAGACATTATTCCAGTATAAGATACATTATTCCAATATAAGATATTCCTGATTTCTTTCCCCTAACCAGAAGTATAGGATTGAGATGATGAGAAAAGAGCTATTCACAGCTAGACTGGAAGACAGACACACGCATAACTCACACACCTGAGGAAACAGCTGGGAAAATTAATCTGGAGACTGAAGAAGGCAGACGAGCCCAAATAACATCCAATTTCAGCTATCTAGAAGAAAGTAACTTCTGAGTCTAAATTTTACCTTAATATGCAATTTTCCACAGGATCACCTTATTTTCCAAAGCTCCCTAGCACTTCTGATGGCAATACTATAATTGCTCCTATAAATTCATAGCACAAACCCAATCACCTTTACCTTTCACCAAAAACCAATTCTTTCTTCTTGAATTTAAATACCAAAATATGTAGATTCTTTCAATTTTATGTTATAATTAAAGAGTGGAATAATTTTTTTTTCTGAAGCCTAATTTTGTTAGTTATAGAAATAGTCCAGGACAGAAAGCACTATGGGAGGAAACAAAAATTACATTACTTCAAAAATGTGTAAGTTATGAATTGTATATAATATGCAATTAAAAGTATGAAGTTCTCAGTGCTGAATCTCTCTTAGAAGAATGATACAAGACATATTCAAAGATCCTAAAATACTCTGAATGTTGTTCTGTGCCCTTACCTCTTTTCTAACTGCAGGAAAACTCGAGGGTACTAAAATAACAAACAACTGACAGTGACGTGTAGTTGCACTGTACACTTATCTTTTGCATATTTTCTGAGTTTAAGGATCTTTACTTCACATAGTGGAAGACGGAATAGGCAATAAACACAAGAAATTTCAATAGAAGTAGAAAAAATGTCCAGAGGAATACGAAATACAGTTACATATTGAGATTCTCTGACAGCTGCACCTTTTAACAAGACCAGACCCATACAGACCCTGGAGGAATCACCTATAGGCATTTTTTTCCTCTCTTCTTCAAAATCAGTTGGAAGTAAATTCAACAGTGAAGAAGCAAAGGAACACAACCCATCCCATCCAAAGCACCACATGGAACCACTGGGACTCCAGTCCAGCACAATCCAAGTACAATGATGATGTTTTGGAAGATGTGTAAGTACAGACATTGCTTTACTAGTCAGAGATCGCTGGCAGTGCACAGGTTTCTAACACAGATCCTGTCAGTGTTCTGTTAAACTCTCTGTTTGTGCTTTGAGAAGGAGTAGTCTGTCCAGAGAAAACAGACTAGGTTTGGTGACAACAAGGGAATGCAGACATTTCAGAAAACATCCACGTGTTAAGATCACAGGGATGGATATGAAGCAGCTGCTGAAGAAAATGAACATCAGCTAGATTTTAACATGTTGCCCTCTGTACTATGGTAGAGCCCAAATGCTCCACTTGAGTTGCTTTATCTGAACAAGCAAAAAAACCAACCAAATAAGGATAAATTCTTGCCATGTATCCAGTCTAAAAGACTTAACTGGACAAAAAGCTACAGAATGCTTTCACAGTCTGAAATAAAGAGAAAACCCCTGTAAAAGAAGGTTGCTTTTCTTAGGTGAGACACAGAGACACACCTTCTCACCCCAGGATACAGTATGTCCTGGGGAACAAAAATAGACTATATTTGTAATTTCTTGTAAAAAATAAATTCAGGTGGTTTGTTTTTTCCCCTCCTGTCCCCAAAGCCTATGTGCTTCTGCTGCCAGGACCCTAGCTTGTAGATTGGAAAGGTAAAATGCTTTCACCTTAGGCAGGTGCAAAGATTAATAAGCTATTCTATAATATCATGGCAGCTGCAAATTACCTGACTAGTCTAGTGAAGATTAATTTCCTTTGCTCCCACATTGTCAAATGGTGATTTCCTCTTCTTGTAAGAATATTTGGTGTTCTGGTTTAAGTATAAGCAGAGCCACAGCATTTCAGAATTTTGTGCAACTCAATTTTCTCTCATGAGAAATGACAGATTCTTCAAACTGGGAAAAAAAAAAAATCTAATCGAAAATGAAGAGCCAATTTTAATGAGAAAGCAAATTATTCATCACACACCTCTAATGGATTCCTCATAGAGACATTCCCTGAGTTGTGCCCTGGCCATGCCCACAGGCAGCCCGTGCTGTGAGACACACACAGTTCCACTGCAGTGAGCCTGGGCCAGAGCATCCAGCAGGAATTAACAGGGGATGAAAAAAGCAACTGGTAACAGTTAAAGGCAGTGTTCACAGGCTGCTTTGAATGGGCTGCTCTGCATTCTTTTGCAATGAACAGGGAAAGCTGTGATTGGCTCCATATGACTGGCAAAGGTGATGATAACATGACTTATGAGCAACCTGCCACAAAAAGTATTTATCTTGTGATATATGAGGTGTGCAGGAGGAAAGATGCTCCTCTAGAGGCACATCACACAGTAGTTAAGCACACAATTTAGTGAGGTGATTATAAAATCACCTCAATACTCATGTAAGAAAAGAACTTTCGCAGCCACAAGGCAATCACAGGTATCAGAACTGTGAAGAAAGTAGTGGATTTTACTCAATTCCCACTTTTGGGAACAAATCTCTATTAAATAATCTCAGACCTTGCAACCAGCACAACATGCCAAGCTAATGACACAGGTATCATACTTGGGGAAAGTGATAGAACTTTCCAAGTCAAAAGGAACTCTCCTGTTTGCATCCTGCTGTGTGACACATTACCACAAAGGTCTCCCCTTGGCTCCTTCTGTTCTTTTCCAGTCTATTGTAGTCTGAATTCTCTCTTACTCATTGCAATTTTGGTTGTTTCCTCTTTCAAGTTAAGTTTCCAGATGTTGCTTACCCAATTTTTCCCTGCCACACAGGCATCCTTTGCCTGAACTTTTCCACCATTCCCTCCTGTGTTTCCCCCAACTATTTAACTCACAATCTAAGTCAAGATTTAGAAACCTGTTGTAAATTATATTAATTGGCAGTTCTTTCCTGCAGCTGTGTGCATTTCTTAAGACCACATACTTGCAGGGCTTGGGGGGGTGGTTCTTTTTTACCTTCTTTGGACACATTTTACACTAAACCAAATTGCACCTGGTTCCAACACCATCTGAATAGTCATGCTGGTACCTTTCAGAGGTCCTAGCAGGGACAGGTTTTAATTATTTTTTTCAGCATCCAAATGGGAGAGAGTTGTACTGGAAACTTGTAAGGAAAACTGGATTATGCAGAACATGCTTGAATACTTCATGTTATCTTAGGTAGCTTATCAAACTCTTCCTATATGCTAAATGCAAAAATATATAAATTAATAAAGAGCCTTTAAAAATGGGAGCCATAGGTTGTCTGGTATAAAAGTGAGGCTGCATGAGCATGGGCAAAGAATTTTATTAGCTCTGCTAATAAGGAAAGTTTCTTTTTTTATTTAAAATCAATTTAACCCACACAGTTTATAAAATAATTATTTAGAAAATAATTTAGGTTATCTTAAAATTCTTAAAATTACAATATTAATTTCCACAGTTCATTTTATAATATGGCCTCATAATTAAAAACAAAATCCTGAAATTATTCAAAGAAAATATGAATAAAACCTACAAGTCAGACCACAGCACTGTAGTATGCCAAAATAAAATCCTGAATCTGTCCAAAATCTTTGAGTCCTAAAAAAAATCATTTAGGAAAAGGTACTGTTTCTTTATATGTGCACTACAAAATCATTAAGGAAAAAGTAACTAGGAAGAGAAAATCAGAGGGAAACACTTTTGAGTTTAGATATTATTGTGACTTTTCCATTTAAAACTAGGAAAAAAACCCTAGCTTTGTTGAAAAGTGAAAATGTGCCATCCAAATATTTCATTTATAGATATTTCTGAATCAGAAAGCTCAAAACCACTGTGGCAGAATGTCTGCAACCAGTGAGGTTGTCTTTAGAAGACTCATTTACTCTGAACTCCAATATCTCTTCCCCAGTAGAGCTGACCAGCCTAAAATCTAGATTGCAAATCCAAGACACACCAGTGGCCATGCAGGAAAATGCAAATTGCCTCCATCAGACACATCTGAGGCCCCAGCAGCGATGTGTCCTCCTGCATTCAGTGAGCAGTGAAGCAAATGAAGCCCTGCTCAATCCCAGCTCTGTGTCCCTGTTCCTGCTGCCCCTTCCCTATGCTCTGCAGTACTCTGGCTCTTTCCTATACCCTTTTCCCTCTTTTCTTCATCATTTTCTTCTCACTCAAACAATACAAATGGCAGTCAAACAAATGCTGTTCTTCCAATGACAGCACTAATGATGATCTCCATGCAGCTCCCAATCTCCTCAAGAAGGAACCAGGTATCCCTCAAATATCTCTCCTTCTGCCAAAAAGATTTTTAAATAGTCAGTGTTTTTAAAAAAAATATCACATGTGAATAGAGTGAAAAATGTAGCAAGTAATGACTGTCTCCATGCATAGGAAAATAGATTTCAAATATTTTCTGGCTGCATTTCAATTTCTGTTGGCTTTACTAGACACTGGCGGGTAAAGAGGTTAACAAGTACCTTTCTTTTCATGTCTAGTAGAAGAATGATGCCACTTACTCCAAGTCTTACAGCTCTTTGAGCTTTGAGACTCCATTGGCAACTTTTGAATGGCAGCATACTGACCAATCTATAGATGAATACTAAAACTCATGCAAAATAAAAGTAAGTTAATCTCATTTGTTTGCATCTGTTTCAACAACAGATTTTGTTCACATTTCCTCCAAGAATATACAGTATTAAATTAGGTCTACAAATGCACTATCAAAACAAGTATGCATGTCACTGATTTAAATTTTCTTACACACTTTTTCTGTCTCTTGCTGTGCTGCCAGGTTTCTAATACAGAGTTCCTACAAACAAGGAGATTGGACAGGTTTAAATTGATGAATATTTGAACAGAATGAAGCTCCACCATTAGACCAGCAGGTCTGGTGATGCTGTGCACAAAACATTATTCTTTAAAAGTAACCCTGTTACAATTAAATTAACATGTAATAATACAGAAATTGCATGTATTTTTTAGGATTACATACAAACCACTGACAAGTGCGACTTATCTGAGGTTTGCCAGTGCCCCAACATGGCTTTATAGTGATTCACCAGCCTGCTGGCCAATCTATACTGAATTAAGAGATCTTCAGCTGCATCCAGGGTTCATAACCACTTGGGTTCAATTATCATCCAATCAACTAATAAAAAATATAAATATTTTTATTTTTTAAAATGAACTCGCACTATCGATCGGACTGTGTGGTTTAAATCAGCTACGGAATTTGGACAAACAAATAAGAACCATTTTACATAGCCAGCTGCACATCAAAAGTAATTTTGCAACACAAAAATTTTCTGGCCAGACCTGCCTTTTAGACAGTTATAGATCCCAGTGGAGGCATGGGAAGACCAGAGTTCAAATTCAGTTTACTATGGCAGTTCTCCCAGCTCTGAATCTCAGCCATGTGACTGGCAATGCTTATTGTCACCACAGGGGAGTCTTAAAAGGGAAAAGTGGTAGCTCTGACATTCAAAGAAAAAGCAAATACTACCAAACAAAACTTGTGTAAGAGTAGAATGTTTCTCAGTAGAATTTCAAGCTGTTTCTTAGCATTGTGCTGGTATCTCATTGTTGCTTGAGAACAACTGCAGACATAGAATAAATACTATTAACCCAGAAAAGTGCATTTGTCACCTTATCTGCCTCACTGAGCACATCCTGAATAAAGCAGATACACCATGAGCAAAAGGTAAGAGACCCAATAACCACATCTATATCAGCAGTGTTACTGAAGTCGCTCCCCAAATGACAGAGCAGCTACTACACTGACAGCCTCGAGAACCTGCATCCCAGCACAAACACACTTCTTGAGAATTTCTGTTCCAGAATTGCTTTAGTTTGGGGTTGTGGATAGAACACCAGTGGAGTCTGGAGTGTGCACTCCTGGAATTTCTCTTGAAAGGAAACCATTTTTTGTCCTCTGGAACTTCACTGTAATACAAATCAAAAATGCAGCAAATGGAGACTACTGTGAGGTTGTTAAAAAGCACACTCATGATCTGCCATAAACATGTTCTATGCCAAAAAGCACATCAAATGCAAGCAGATTGAAAAGACACTTATTTTGGGGAGCAGTTTTGGGGAACAGTCACCAGGACTGACCCAGTACTGACACAAACAACCTCTTTTTAGATGCCTTGGGTTTACTCATTTGTACAACTGGAAGTAACGACCTCTTCTCAGCTTTAGCATAATGGTGATTAAGCATTTAATCCAAACCTCTGGCAAGCTAATAAGCATAGCTGATCTCAAATAGGATGAACTGAGGAACAGGCTGACCCTGCAGTAAGAAACATTGTATACTACCTCTTCTGTCACTTCTTAAAATCTGTAAACTCATAATGCAAAGTCATAAACTGTAAGAGAAGATTACTGCTAGTGAACAACAAAGATCATTCCCAGCCGACAAATTATTGAGATTTTGTGCAGGTCTTTTCATTGCCAATTTTATCTAGGTACGTTAAAAACAAATGGCAATAATGTTGTCATATTGCTGCCAATTTGTACAGCATACACACAGATTTGAAAAACTTCCCTGTAACAGTCTTCAGCTTTGTAATTTTTCACTAATTCAGCATCATTCTCCACCAACAATACAAATGTCATTGACACATCTTGTAAAATGTGTCCCCAACTCTGTATTACAATGTCAGTGACAGCTGTGACAATATGGCTTTGGCATTTAAAGGTGCTTTTGCTATCAAAAGTGCACAGCAGAACAAAATGTTTCAAGAGTATCAGACAATACAGGCATTTTTCATCTTTGGGTCATGCTTGACCTCCAGTCAGGCCATCCCCTTGAATAGATTGGTGTTTTAACAGTAACTATCAGATAATCAACCATATCAATAGAATTACTGCTATAGTTGCCAGCATCTGTGAAAAAGCCAATCAAAAACTACATGGGCATTAAAAAACCCACCAGAGATTGTATTTTTTCAAATGACTTAAAATTTATTTTAAACCTTCAGTGCTGACAGCACTACACAGCTTAAGGATAAGAACATTTAAACTTGTTTCAACAAGCTAGCTCCAGGATGAGAAACAATTCTGTTGAGGTATCAGTGAGCATGGTATTTGGTTAATTATCCTGCCAAAAAGCAGAGCGATTAGCTCAGCTAAGTGCCAAACATAGGGAGCATTGTACAAACACTGCTACGTGTGCTGAGCCTGTGCTGTACCATCACCAGATTACAGGGCTGTCAGTCTCCTGCATGCAGGGCTGAACTGGGTTTCTGTGGCAAGGCTTTGGTACAGGGGTGGCTTCTGTGAGGAGCTGCTGTGTGATGAATCCAGTGCCCGCCTGGCTGCAGGACGGAGCAGCCGCTGGCCAAGGCAGCCATGGTGGTAAAGCCTCAGGGAGAACGTGTTGAAGAAGGGCAAAGAGCTACTGTGCAGAAGCAAATGGCAGCCAGAGAAGAGAGGAGTGAGAATGTGTGAGAGGAGCAGCCCTGCAGACACCCAGGCCAGTGGAGAAGGAGGGACAGGAGGTGCTCCAGGTGCCGGAGCTGAGAGTCCCCTGCAGCCCGTGGTGCAGCCCATGGTGAGGCAGCTGTGCCCTGCAGCCCATGCAGGACCATGGGGATGCAGAGATCCACCTGCAGCCCGTGGGGAAACCCACACTGGAGCAGATGGGTGCCTGAAGGAGGATTGTGCCTCTGGGGGAAGCCTGCACTGGAGCAGGCTCCTGGCAAGAGTTTCAGATCCATGGAGAGAAGAACCCACACTGGAGCAGGTTTGCTGGCAGGATTTATGACCTTGGAGATCCACACTGGAGCAGTTCTTGAAGAACTGCAGCTTGTGGGAAGGACTCAAGTTGGAGAAGCACATGGAGAACTGTCCCCTGTGGGAGGGACCCCACACTGAGGCAGAGGAAGACCGAGGAGTCCACCCCTGAACAGGAAGGAGCAGCAGAGACAAGGTGTGATGAAGAGCCTGCAATGCCACTTCCCTGGACCTCTATGCCACTGGATGGGGAGGAAGTTGGGAATCAGGAATAAAGTTGAGCCCAAGACAGAAGGAAGGTTTGGTTGAAGATGTTTCTAAGATTTGATTTACTTATCCTATGCTGACTTGCTTGGCAATTAATTGAATTAATTAACCCAAGCCTTGCCTGTTTTGTATGTGACAGTAGTGGGTGAGTGATCTCTCCCTGTCCTGATCACCACCCACCAACCTTTTTTTTATATTTTCTGTCCCCTGTCCTGCTGAGGAGGGCAGTGATGGAGTGGCTTGGGTGGGCATCTGGCAACAGCCAGGGTCAATCCACCACAAAAGCCTAAATTCACATGCCAAATGGTGGAAAAGCTGGTCTACACAATAGAGATGCACATAATAAAATAATGAATTTTGGCAGGACGTAATTGAAATTGCTGAGTCAAACTTGTAGTCATACTTTTTAAGACATTTTAAAATAAAATATGTCTTAAACCTTAAGAAACATATTTCTGATACATAGCTTATAGATAAAATTAAGCTATTGCTCTCCCTGCATTACTACCACTTGTTTTTAAAACAACTGCTAAATTTCTTTTCAAAGAGAAAAGCAGGATGCCATTTTTACCCCTTAGACTGGGAAAGTTCTGAAAAATATTACAAACATTTCAAATGGTTTCTTTGCATGTTTTTCATCTAAATGAAATTTTCAACATGCAAAAATTGCTGAAGTTAGAAGGCAGCAGGTTCACTCAAAGGCTTCCTCAAGTGCTTCCTATCTGCAGCAACTCGAGTTCCATGCAGTACAAATTTTTACCAGGGATGAGATTATATTTCAATCATAAAGCTTGGCAACCCCACTAGAAAAGGCTATAAAGATAAGAATATGTGTCACAAGACTGTAGCCCTCAGAAGAAATGGGACTATTATTGTACCACAAGCAGGCTACTACCAATCTGATTGCAAAATAAAGTACTTCTGTTATTTTGAACAAATCAAAAATGGCCCATTAAGGAAAATGCAACTGATTTTTTATTTTTTAATTTTCTTGTTAGGGTATTTTCTGTGAAGAAAAATTTATGTATAGAGAAAAAACATTTTTAACTCAAAAGATATAAAAAGAATATATCATTGTCCACATTA
>VZTR01026394.1:0-26782 GCA_013400775.1 Chaetops frenatus
GTTTTGCCTTCTAAAATAGGGGTTATGGCCTTATAAGCAACTTTAATCCTCTTTCCTGCTCTTTTGTATGATTTGGAAGTGTATCCCAAGCTCTGGAGGAAGCTGGCGGGGGAAGCGGGGTGGGCGAGTACCCGGTGATGGAAAATTCGTGTTTCAGTAGGTGGCACTCGCTGCCCTGACTCAGGGCTCAGCTCTGCCGGGCACGATGTGCTGCTGCGTTTAGTCCAGGCAGTCCTGAGCAAACGTGCTGAAGTGGCAAAGGAGGAAAGCAGTTTGGGGAAAAAAAAAAAAAAATAGAATCCAAAGACGGGGCCGGAACTCCAGCAATGACAAATTGTTGTGGGTTATTGATTTCCGTGTCGCTGCATTGGTTTACAGCAGCAAGCACCTGCCTGTTGTCACCACAGCAGCCATGCTTTCTGTGGGAGCTGCTAAAACTTGGTCTGATTGCCAAATGCATAAGCAAGCAAGCTCAGAAATTCAATGATTATGTACAGTTAAACTAAAATTCAAAAGGCTGTCAGATCTGCCTATATAAATTCTAACAGGTTTGGATGTTTCCATCATACATGCTGGAGTGAAAAAATAAACCCAACCAAAAGACACAGCATGGCACTTTCCTGCTGCAAATAGGATATGTGGGCAAACACTTTGATTTTTCAGCTGTTCCTGAGGCCATTTTCACCTAATGACATAGTGTGAGATGTTTTCCAAAGAGTGAACTTCACATATTGCCAAAACTTTCCTGGAAGTGAGCACAGAAACACATTAGAAAGCAACATATTAAAGGTAGACCAGCCCAACTGATTTGTGGGGCTGCATAAAACTGATTTTCATGAGCCCAAGAGCCACAAGAAGCAAATTCTTCAGAGAGCCAGTGAGTGGTGGCAGCAGCAGAGGCCTCCATGTGGAGTTCAAAGGCTGCGGATGAGGGCAGATCTCCAGAAGTCCTGCTATTCTCTGGCTTGGCTGGAAGTGAAGCTAGATGATGGGGTGAGCACTTTCATGCTGGGAAGCTGGCTTGTTTAGTCCTGCAGCAAGGATCTTGGATCCCATCAGCCAGAACCTACCAGCACAGCCCTCCTGTAGCTGAAACGCTGGCTCACTCCAAGTGTTTGAAAGCCATTCTTGCAGCACCACACTGGTAGCTCAGGCAGAGGAAATCACAATGTGTACGACTTAGAGACAAGCTCATATTTGTGTTCAGGTGGGTCTGATGTGTACTGGAAATTCGGAGTAAGGATCTGCAGTTGAACTGTCAGTCAGCATAAAAAATGGGGGAAGTGTAGTTATAGTCCTCAGCACACTCACTGTTCACTTAGAGTGTCTACTCTTGGGCATCCTGCTTATTTTTCCAGTTGTGGAAACCTGCTTAGTACAGAATGCAAAATGAGAAAGCTATGGAAGCTTCTTGGAGCATGTGGATAAGGGCTTTGCAGAAGCACACATGCACCATCCACGGAGTGAAGATGCACATGCATGAAACCAAATTTTCAGCCCTTAAGGCTGCATATTTTTGAAACTGTTATAATATATTTTGTACATCTGAAAGCCCACCATGCTCAAACATCCTGGTCTCTGTAGAAAACTCTCTTCTCTCCAGCCTTGCAAAGCAGTAGGACACTGGTCCTGCCAGAAAGTCTACAAAGACTTGAGCAGGTCTTTGACCCGTCTGAATATTTGCCAGCAAACAGTGACTGTCAGGATCAGAGCCTTGAGCTACACCTTGGGAAGCGCTAGTGTTTATCTCTGTACTTGATTGCACCCAATTACTTGCTAGGAACATATTCTTTGAAGAAAGATCTGGAGCTGGATCCTTCTCTCATTGTGACTCTGCCAGCTGCCGTCCCCAAAGCTATTTTTAATCAGACAAGCTTCTCCATCCCTGCCAAAAAAACCTCGTAACAATTAATAACAATAAAATGAAGGCAGCCTGGATAAATGAATTGTGCTGGCTCTATAAATCAGTGGCAAGGGCAGCTCAGGAAGGTTCTGCATTGTTAATGTGCTGTCTTCCATTTTGGTGTAGCCTTGGTCTCCTGGTTCACACTTGGTTGTGCTGCTGGTCTCCACGCTGCCTGTCGCAGGTAGGCTGGCAGATGGGAACCAGCACCTCTGCACAGCGGGCTGCTGTGCTTTGCCTTGTTGTGGATGTGAGGAGGGTGTGAATGATCCCCCTTACGTGCCAGCCGTCTTGAACGACACTTCATTAATTCTGAAGACACAGAGCTGCACCCACGGCAGGCTCGGAGCTTGGGTTAACTCCCGGCCCTGTCATGTCGCAGCCTCTGGTGTGATAATTTGCCTGCAGGCACGTGTGTCCCTGTGCTGTGATCCTGTCAGAAGCTAGGCTGTGCTGGGCTGGATCAGAGCGTGGACAGGAGGCCTCCAAGGACAGGCTGCCACTGAAGCCACTGCAGGCCATGATGCCATCAAGCAGGAAGGAGGGTACTGTGTGCTCTGCCATGCTGCACTGCTGCTGGAGGCGTTTGCCTGGGTACAAGCTGTTGTTTCTTTAACCACATGTGGTAACAAAACATTTCCTGGCAGTTTTCTTTAGTGAGGGAAAGAAAGAAAAGGAAAAAAAGAGGAAGAAGAACTCCAAACATGGAGGCACAGGTCCAAAGGTACTGTCCTGCCCAATCCCAGGCTTGGTGTCTGCATTTGATTTGCTTCTTCTTACTGGACAATGTATTTCTCCTCAACCCTGGCTCCAAACTGTTGATAACATTGCTCTTCAGCTGTCATTTCCTACTCTAGAGCTGGAGGCCTTCTCTGGTGAGGAACTGCACAGTTTTAAGGGTTCTGGAAGAAAAGATAAATAGGAAATGGGAAAAAAAAGAGGGAAAGATAGAGAAAAAGTAAATAAGCAAACAACCCCCACCACCTGTAGCATAAAATCTGTCCCCCAGAAGAGCGTGACTGCCTCACAAACGGCAAGGATGTGCTGTTTGTGGGGTGGTACATTCATCTCCCGGGGAGAAAACATTGAAGCTGCTCCATCAACTCCTCAGCCAGCAAGGGCACTGCAGAGATCACTGAGAAGAAAAGGATGTGAAAGCCAGAACAACAGTATAGCAGCCTGAGGAGGGCCCTGGTAGCCATGGCAAACGAGAAGGAGAAAGCTGGCTCCTTTTTCTCCTACCTGTTAATCTCACATCCTTAGGATCTATTTCTAAAGCGTGCCCGTGAAACTGAACTGAAAGTGGTGTCATTTCTGAAACTGCTGCTGGCAGTAGCCATCTCCCTTTAAAAACCTGTTGGTCTCGCCATGAGGGAGCACATGGAGAGAGCCTCTCGCAAGCCCAGCCTCCCCAGGCTCTGAGACTTGCACAACAGAAGGGAATACACGTTTTTCAAACATACTTTCACATTCACAAAAAAAATCCCAACAAAACAAAAACCCCAAACCCCCTCAACACTACTTTGTGCTTCTTTCTGCGGAATAATTGCCAAGTTGAATTTCACAGCACCCTGGGAGGTGATTAAGGTGAGGTGAATGGCCTGCTGTCAGTAACCGTGCTCATCAAATAGGCCACTGCAAGGCAAAGCAGCAAAAATCCTCTGTGCCTGCCAGCTAGGGAAGCAGCTAACTCTGAAACTGTGTGCTCAGAAAACTCTTACTTTGCTCTCCTACCCAGGGTTTCTTGTTGTCATCTATGACACAAGTACTATTTCAGGCAGTGGTTTTAATGTAAAGGGGTGAATATCCAGATATTTCTCGCTGGAAGTGCACTGCTGTGAACACTCAAATTGAGCTGCTTCTCCTGGGCCACTCTGAAACCACCCATGGACCTTTCCCAGCCTCTACCAGACAGCAGCCACTGAGGTGGAGTTTTAAGGGCAGAGATCTAACATTGTAATTATCCTGAGGCATGGTCTCTACAAGTTGAGATGCTGAGCACAAAGATGTGCTAAACTGGCCAAGACCTCAGCTTACATGTGCCAAATCGGTTTGTATTGGTAAGCTGGTGCTCCAGAAAGGCAGAAATGGATATGCAATTTCCTTTCCTGATATGCAGCTCCTTCCCTGGATATTCAATCTCCTTCACTTAACACTTTGATGGTGTCATCCCTTGGCAGAGGTGCTGAGAAAACCTCAAGATACTGATCCCAAAAGGAAAGTGACATGACCAAGGTTGTCTATATGTTTCAAGGGAGGGGGGGGCGTGGGGGGTGGTTTGTGAGAGTGGTGAAAGGCAAGTTGCTCTCATTTTGCCTCAAGTGCTTGGCACAACTGGTGCCTCAGCAAGCTCTGCACACACAGAGATGAGGTTGAAGTCACTGTGCAGGCTCTGTGGAGCCACATGTCACCTTTCCTTTGGAGAGTCTCAACTCCTGCTCAGCTCCAGCTAAGGAATTCACACCATCCCCGTTCAAATTAGCCCCAGACGGTCATCTCAGCCCTGAAGTCAAAGCCAGCCTGCAACACCAGTCCTGAGAGTGTGGTGTGGAGGGGGTGTGTATGCACAGAGCATACAGTTCAGGGACAAAGTCAGGCTGACTTACCATGTTCTGCAGAGAACACCCAAGCTCTATTCCTAAACTTAGTATTGTGAATTTTTGGGAATGAGCTCTACCAACGTGCAAGCAGAGCATAGAGGAAGAATAGAGGTAGATCTTAGAGCTGGGCATTGTGTGTTGTGCAAACATCATCTTCCACTGCAGATATCTAAGTGTCCTGATGGCTTGTGCAGTTACAATTTTAATTGAGTTTTTGGGGTTTTTTTTAGTAAGAGGTGAAAAACACATCAATGGTGCTCTGGGAAAGACTGTGAACACCCTTATAAACAGGAAAGTGATATGAAGCAATTCAAGAGAGATTAAAGAATGTCTGGAAAACAACAGTACAAGTTCCAACTTGGAAAAATGCAAACTGGAGAAAAACAACTTGAAACTCAAATATTCAGCAGGAATAAATTGTGTTGAGGAGATCTAGGAACGATAGCAGCTAGGTGATTGGAAATGGTATTTCTTAAACTGCAGAAGTGGGCAATGTGTGGGAAGGCACCCTCATATGTGGGAAGGCAGAGCATGTGGAATATTGCTCTGAGTCCTGTGTACTGCACTTCTAGGCAGACAGAGGCATGCTTGAGGAGATTCAAGAGCAGCAACCAAAAAACCAGGGGGGAGGTTATCTGTGAGTATGCCATCCCTAAATTTTTCTCCATGAAGTTGTCAGAAGATGACAAAGAGGGAATGCAGTAACTGTCGCCAGTGCTAGAAAAAAGTAAATGCTAAACAGATTTACTTAAGGATGTATGCAGGGGAATAATCAGGAGTAATGGGAGTGCTCCTATAAAAGGAACATTGAACTGAATCTCAGGAATCTCCTCGATGGAGAGATGTGCAATGCCTTGCAAGGAAGTGGTGGAAACGTCATTCCTTGGGGACATTTAACACTTGACCACAAAAAGCGCTAGGAAGTTTATTAGGGGAAATGACTGCATTGGATGGGGGGGGAAGTATGATACAAAAGATCACTTTCAATTTATCTGAATGTATGATATGAATGGGAAAATATGTACCAGGATGTTTGTGATTTCCACATTCAACAGGCTTAAGCTGCCTTTCATTTATAGTAATGAGAGACCAATTTATTCCCAAAATATTCCTCTTTTTTCCACTCTAACAACTATACCTTTCCTAATTTGTGCTGTGAAGCAATAACCTTAGAGCACAGAGGATTGGCAGGCTTTCTCAGAATAAGCAATAGTTTTTTCAGAAAATCTCATTTTCTGGGTGGATAATGCCAAAACATAGGGCAAGGTGGTCCTGTTGAATTCGTGGTTGTCACCTCAATGTGGTGCTCCTTCTAGACTTCACTGGGAAGCAGCTTGGTCTTCTTCATGGAGGCACTTGGGTTTTATAAGTTCCCACGTGGGTTGTAGGAGCCACTTGCATTTGCCATTAAAATTGGCCACCAGAATGTGAGTTGCCCTGGTTGTTTGGTTGGAATGCTTAAAGCCCTGCTATCCCTACAAAAAGACACAGAAAATTTTACAAGCTACAAAAAGGAGTTTACAGCCACAATATTTTGCAAAGCACGCACCTCCCATCTGTGGAAGTGCTTCCCATCCCGCCGGGCGCACAGCAAGCACTGCATTCTGTGGGCTCTGAAGGCTTTCAGTATTGCCTGGGCATTCAGAGATCAGGTGGTCAAGCCGTGGCTTCAGAGCAATGGGAGCTAACCAGGGAGAGAGGAAAAAGAGATAGAAATGTGCATCTGGATGTGCTGCAAACCCAGCCTTGAGCAGCTCCTCCAGAGGTGTCCCTTTGCTGCAGCACTGGGTTAACCCTGTGCTCATTAGCTTTGACAGTCTCTCTTGACAGTGTGCCCTCTCTGTAATCTAAAGCTGTGCTTGGGAGATAAGGACTTTGTGTACTGGTTATAAACAGTGAGGCTGGAGTGGAAATTCACAGGGCTGGAAGTCAGAGAGCAGCTTTGCAGCTACATTAAGAAAGCCTCAGAAAGGGTGAGGGATCCTTCTCTCTGCACATTCAAAGCAGCTTCTCCTTCAGTCTCTCACAGGGCATTTGTTTGTGCTTTGTGTTCTGCCCCCACCTACACAAGTCCTTGTGCTGAAAGGTTTTTCTTGTTTTATTCTGGAGTCACTTTGGATGCATTGTCCTCTCCCAAGTGCTTTGTACTTTCGACAAAGCAAGGTGCTTGTATAACATTGCTGAGGGGGAGGAAAAATAGGGGAATTGGAGGAAAAACACTTACTTTGGGAAACTTCTAAGAATCTAGTTTTGTTTTGTGTCTCAGAGCAGAGGCTGATTTTCTCTTGAAATGTCCATAGCTCCATGGTATTTGTCTTTTTGCACCTCTCTGGCTCTTAATTGGTTTGGAAAATTCCCACGTATATTCACTACAAGAGTACTGAGAGCCCTCCCACTGACATTCTTGACCTGCATATTATCAGATCTCAGGGAAAAGCTGGACTTGGCAAGTTCTTCTTCATTAAAAGAAAAAATGGGTGAAATGAATAGAGCTGCAAGTGGTTCTCAGTAAAGGATAAGTGTGGATTTGGTAAGAGAATATTGTCTAATAGCCTTAGAAGTCATCTAAAGATATAGCCGTAAGAATAAAGACAGCTGTGAAAGGGTGCACAGCCTTTGAGCTTCCTACTCTCCTGTCCTCCAGCTTTTGTCTTGTCCCAGACTAATATTTCTTTTCACTCACCCACCTGCTTGGTGGTTTTCAGTGGGATTGTCAAGGCAAATAAGGTGAAAGACATGGGAAGCTAAAGCAAGGTTTCTAATCAGTATCCTCTTTAGAGCAATATTATATGACCCTGAAGTGGATGCAGCATCTTACTCCATTCAGCTCTGTCCTCAGTGAGCACATACTAAGTGCTACGAGAGCAGCTGTAGCCCAGGACCTGGTGGGGACATGGGAAATCAAGCAGAGGAAATATCAGAGGTGTACTCAGGTCTACAGATGATCTATGGAGGTCCCCAGAGTGAGGAATTAAAATAGAAAGCTGTTCATCTTTGATTCAACATTCTTACTGGACTCCAGCATCCAAACTGTTTTCCATTCCTGAGGTTTCTGTTTATCATCTCTCAAATCCAACATCTCCTTGTCTGCCTGCCAACACAATGAAAACCTGGACCTTGGGACCTTGGTATGGCCACCCTTCCTTCGCTTTTACTGAAGCATCCTGGGTGCCAGCAACACTGATCCTCTCAAATCTCCTAACAACCACCTCTTGTTTGCCTCCTTGCTCTGACCACTGCATTGCTCATCTCTTTGCTTCCTTTTGCTGGATGAGTCCTCCCCACTTTTGCTGGCCCTACCCTTCTTATCAAAAAGATCTATCCCCCATGGGCCTTTTGCAAAGGTGACCTGGCTGTCACACCCCAAAACCCCATTCTGGCTGGGACACATTCCTCCCAGGTGTCTGCAAAAACATCCCTCCTTTGGATCTCTGAAAAGCTGCCACTCCCCACACTCCACCAGCACCTACCAGATATGTCAGGAGCTGGGGCTTCTTGGTCAGTGCCAAATAGTGTCCTTGTGTTATTGATACTTTGTCCTTCCCTCTCTCTTTCACATGAACCTAAATAAAAGTGAGGTTGTGCAGAGGATATTCATGTGACTTCCTTAATTTCAGGCTACTGAATCAGGTGGAGTCAGTTAAGTTTTCTACTGAGGCAATAAAGGAAGACAACATCTAATAAACCTCCTAGGTTGTCTTACCCTTTTCTACCGATTGCATAAGGAGCTCATTTATCTAACTTTGGTAACAAAAATATCCTCCTGAGGATAATAATAAAAATGTTCCCCTTCTTCTCTATGCCCAGCTCCTTCTCTGAAAAAGAAAGTAGTGGGGAATTATGTGTGTAGTAAAAAAAGGCAGGCACAGGGACGAAGGAGGAGAGAAACTGAGGGGAGATGAGGATGAGAGACTGGAGCGATGTGAAAGGAAGAACAGGAGATGAGATGAGATGAGGTAGTTGAAAGGATTCTTAGGAACAAATAAACTTAAGAGGTGGAAGTGGAGGAACGATAACTGCAGAAGAGACACTGAAGGAAAAGAGAAGAGAGCAGCAGGAGGCAATATGATGCTTATCAGAGAAGTGTTTGTGAGTGGGCAGGCAGGAAGCAGCCACCAGGAAGGAAAGATACATTTGAAGTGATACCAAATGTGAGTCTGGGATAGAAGGGCCAGCTGTGATACAAAAAAACCAGAGAAGGGAAGGAAAGGGGAAGAGGAAGGGGAAAGGGAAGGGGAAGGGGAAGAGGAAGGGAAGCAAAAGGTAGTGAGTTCAGGAAACAAATGCTGACAAACTTTTAAGGAATGTGCCAGAGGAAAGTTTGGTTGAAAAAAAAAGAGAAGCAGTAAGTGGAGGACAAATGAACAGAGGAAAGGCACTAAAAGCAGAGTAGGCACAGACCAGTGGTCTTGGCTTGCTGTCTTGGAGTCTTTCCAGGGACTTCAGTGGGAGCAGATTTGGGCCCAGAGCATTTGAAATTACTGTTACATAGACTTCAGCCAGAACTCATTCTCATAACTCCTATGTAAAAATTATTTATCTTCAAAGCTTTTCTGGATCTGTATGTATGCAGCCCCTACCCTGCCAATCCCCACACTGTAAAACCCTAGATAATTGCTGCACCCTCTGGAGACTCAATAGGATTTGAGCTCTCCAAGTATGTAAACACTTGCTGTTTGGGTTGCACCTTGCCCACTGCAAATATAACCACTGACCTACAAAGTACAGCAGCTTAGCTCTCTGTAAAATGGATACAGATCAAGGTGTCACAGAGGTGGATCCAGGACTCCTCAGCATCCATGTGAAGCAGCAGTTTCCAGCTGGAATTGTCCCTGTACTTTCTGAGTGAATTTCTGATCTGTGATTTTTGAAGGCTGTTCCCTGACAGACTGTTTTTGCCCTTTCTTTCCTTCATTGCCTTTCCTCCTAAGGAATGACCATGGTGCCTCTGAAAGTAAACAAAGCACAGGACAGGTTAGGCAGGACCTTTAAAAAGGAAAATATTCCCTCTCCGTCTGAGTGGTTATGAATAATGATCTTCATAGCACATTTAGTTCAGGCTTCAAAGCCGTTGTCACTGAGGTTGTGTCAAAGTTGATTTGAAACACAGGCTGACAAAATGAAAGCTCTCACAGGAAATATGATTCTTGCCCAGAACAGATTGTCAGAGTACCTGTGGCCACCTGGGTTAAGCTGCTTTTATAAATTATTAGGTTTCTCTACTCAGCAGCCCCTACTGGCTTTCTGTCCATCATTGCTCTTCCACAGGGAAGCGTGGCTTTTAATGCTGCCTTCAAGAAAGACAAAGGGTGCAAATCTTCAGAAATGGTCCCTCTGCAGCATCATCAGCCCCTGGCACTGCTGCCCCAGGCACTGCTGTTCCAGTGTGATGACTTTTCCCTGGGCTGCAGTAATTTGCCTGCTATCGAGCTGTGTTTGATGAAGATCAGAGCTGAAAACAAGGCTAGATGAAATCTGCTTGGCTAATTTGTGTACCTCACCCACTGCAAGCACTCAGCCTCTCACCCTTTGCCCTCCTCCTAAGAAGAGAGCACTTGCTGAACCGAGATGTATCACCCTGTTCTGATGCCAGGGTGATGAACATGAAACAAAAAGCACATAAATGCAGCCTCTCAGCAGCCCTGTAACAGCTGGATGGAGCCCAGTCACTATTAAGGTGTCAGCATGTTATGCTCCCTGGGCATGACATTGCCCTTTCCAAGATCTGGCAATGTGTGCTCCTTCTCCAAAGCCAAGTAGAGATGGCTCCACCCACTTGAAAAAAACCCTCCAAAAGGTAAAACTTCACAGGTAGACACTGCAGACCGTCCGTGCAGAATATTCTGGAGTCCATCTTGCTGACAGAGAAGAAGGAAGTGCTTTTTCCCCTCCTTCTTTTGGCCACAGATTGATGGCACATGGTCTGCATTTACCTCCTTTTGCTGCAGCTTTCTGGCAGTGATAACCCCAGGGCTGCTGAGCATGAATGGTCAGTATTACCCATGGACAGAATGAGTTCTTGTTCAACTTCTGTGCGTGTCTGCTCTTTGGTGAAGCCTCTGGGTGTCTGCTCTAAACTGACTGCTTTTGTGCTTGGGTTTGTGTATGAACATGTTGGTGGCCTGTCATGGGTGTGGAGCAATTTTTGTACCTCTAGGCTCTAGAAGAAATAGCTCAAATCAGGGTGAGTAAACAAAACAAAACAAAACAAAACAAAGAGAGAGGACAACAGAATAAATTTTCTCTCCATAGTTGTAAGAGGGGTTTTGTGGTATTTTTATAGTGTTAGAAATTGGATTGAATCCTGTCAGGAGCTGCTGAGGCTGAAATCTGCTTTTCAGAGGCCACCTTGGATGAGAGGTGCAGACCCAGATTTTGGAAAAATGCACGTGCCTCTGCTTTTGGATGCCAGCAACCTGTTTTTGCAGAGGCACTGAGTTGTTTTTTTGATCTCAGTAGGAGTTCTGGGTGCGTTAATGCTCATGCAAATCAGGCTGCGGGTATCTGAAGTCAGGCAGCAAAAAGCACAGGCGCCCCAAATTTGCAGGCTGCTTATTACATAATCAGAGCTCAAAAACCTCTCTGCATTTAATTTTCCCATGTTGATAATGCTGTGATTCTAAAATGTTCCTCAAATGGACCCTGGGATGAGAGTTAAGCCTTCATTTAGCTGGAGAGAAAGGATCCCTGTCAGTGACAGCCACACTTACTGTATTACAAGAAAATGTGTATCAAAAGATCCAAAGTTTTCTTCTGATTCTCCTTGTCCATCCAATGTCCCTGGATATATTGAGTAAATTCTCTGTGGTCCTGGTTGTGCACACCAAAAATAGTAGTCTTGAAGACATGCTATGAGCTGTTCTTAGTGTTTGCAACACCTGGCAGGGAGGTGGTCATGGTTTTACTCAGTGGCTAAGGTGAATGTTTTTGGGGCAAGTGATGGTTCAAGGCAAAGAAGATCAGGATTTTTTTCCCTTGTAAACTAAAAAAAGAAAGCCAAGCATTTCTTACTGTCTTCAAATGCTATACATGATCCAGAGTGATTTAGTCTCCTTCTTATTCCTGTTAATTAATACCTTCCTTATAGAAATTTAGGTCAGTCTTTAAATGAAAATTTCTATCCTGAACTGAAAAAGCAAAAAGTTTCCATTTGACATTTCTGGAACAAATAATTTTCATGGATGCCAGACTAAACTTTTTAAATGCTACAATTTTTTTTCCTGCTTATTTTCAACTGTAACTCTTTGCTTCACTTGACCTGAACTTGCAGTACTTCACAGTCCGTCTGAAATGGCTTTTTCCCAGAAAATACACTATTCACGAAAATAGATCATCCAGCTGAACCCAGGCAGAGAATTTTAGTCTCATCTGGTTGGTTACTGATTTGTAAACTGGCCAGCAGCCTGTAGCCTGGTAGCCAAGTTGTTAAATTGTTCTTTATTTCTGCTGAATGAACTTCTAGGAACTCCAGTGAGTAACCAGGGCCCTGTTTCATTAGGCAGCACACAGCCATAGAAAGCCAAGTTCACCTGTGCTGGACAAAGCATGTTTCTACCAAGTAATGAAATCAGCTGGAACAAAAAGGTATTTGAGGGCTGCAAATAAATTAGAAGCTTCTGCTGCAAAGATAATCAAGAGAGCATGTGCCTTGTCCAAAGGCATTGAAAGCAACAGGAGCCTAAGGATGAGAGATTGAGAGGTAACATGAGCTGCATTTGTATGCTGGCTTTGGATTTTGTTCAGGGATAAGAGGCAATAAGTGCTGGGGAGCTCCTGTGCAGCCCTCCAGCAGGAATCTCCTACCTGACTTCAAGGTGGTGTTATTATTCTCCTTAGCTTCCTCACTGGAAACTTGGTGCCGGTGATAGAAAAGATTGGATGTCAAAATGCTGCCAATTAAACAACTTAAACTTTTATAGTTTCTTTTTTGGTGTGTGCCTGATGCAGAAAGTGGGTATTGGTGGTCATGATGAGGAATTTCCAAGCGGATTTTTTTGGACGGGTTCAAGGGATGAGGGTTGGAAAGTTTTGGCATTGGACACCCCAGCTGCTCCCTCAGGCCAGCCATGCTGCGCTCGCAGGCAGTGCAAGCAGCAGGGACCCAGGCAGCTCACCTGGGCTGCCCAAGGGGCTGGGGGAAACCCACCGCTCACCCTCTCAGACGCCACCAAGCCGAGGCACTGCTGAAGTGCAGTTGTGTTGTGACAAAAACACTGTTTTTTTCTGATGGGATAGAGATCCATGAGAGGTCTTCCATGGGGGTGCCGTTGGCCCTCAGGCAGGTTGGTGGGGAGAGCCCAGCTCTGCAGTGCACACGGGGAAGGAGGGAGCAGATAGGCCTGTCCTGGCAGGCTGCAAGGGGAGAGCGCTGGAAGCACCTCAGCTGCACTGCTGTCCTCGCCCGCCCAAGCTGGATCCCTGCCCAGCCTCCTCCTCGGGCAGCAGCCACAGCTCCGGAGCAGGGAGAGGAGCCTGGCATGGCACAGCTCCCTGAACGTGCCGTGTCCTGAGGGGCACCAGACCCCGCCGGGCCAGGGAGCGGATTGTCCTGCGCTGCCCTGCACTGGGGCAGCCTCACCTCGAATATTGTGTGAAGTTTTGGGTGCCACAGTATCAGAGAGACATTAAACTGTCAGAGCGTGTCCAGAGCAGGGCACCGAGGATGGTGAAGGGCCTTGAGGGGAAGCCGTGTGAGGAGCAGCTGAGGGCACTTGGTCTGTTCAGCTGGAGGAGACTGAGGGGAGACATGGCAGTTACAGCTTCTCCTGAGGGTAAGAGGAGGGGCAGGCACTGAGCTCTGCTCTCTGGGACCAGGGAATGGCTGGAGCTGTGTCAGGGGAGGGTTAGGTTGGACATCAGGGAAAGGTTCTTCCCCTGGAGGGTGGTGGGGCACTGAACAGGCTCCACAGGGAATGGGCACAGCCCCAAGGCTGCCAGAGCTCCAGGAATGTTTGGACAACGCTCTCAGGGATGCACAGGGTGGGATTGTTGGGGTGTCTGTGCAAGGCCAGGAGTTGGACTCAAAGATCCTTGTGGGACCCTCCCAACTCAGGATATTCCATGATTCTGTGATTCTCCTGGCCATGAGCAGGGGGATGCTCCCCTTTCTCACCCCTGCTTGGCTGTTGTTCTGCCCCAGCTCCACAGTGGCTGCTAGGGTGGGCACTGGAGAGGTAGCCCTGGGCACTGCAGTCCCTCATGGGCACATGGATTGTCCTCCAAAGTCATGGAGTCCCCCCTGTACAGCGAGGACAAGGCTCCTGGGACAAGACCTGCCACTAAGGGTGGTTTCAGAGGTTGCAACACGGATCTGGGCTTTGAGGAAGCTGAGATTACCACGGCATGTCCTCCTGTGCCCTGCTGTGCTGTCGGTTTCCCCCCAGGCATTGTGTGAGAAAGTGAGCATGGATTTAATTGCCATGGTGGCACAACATCCAGATGTTTTGAATACTTCTGTAGATTCCTCCTTTTCTGTGATGTGGTTAAGGCTGCTGGCAGCAAGGTGGGGAGCATTTAATTTTGTGTCAGAGGAGAGAAAAAGATATCCCACTGTGATAGATTGGTGCCTGCTTGTTGCAGGGGCCGTGGCTGCTGCCAGCAGTGCTGAGTGTGGAGGTGAGGGCTGGAGATGCAGGGGACCCCAGAGACCCCTTGGTGAGGGGAACACAGCCTGGGGCAGGCATGGCAGCTTGGTGGGGAAGGCTGCTGGGCTCAGCCCTTGGCAGGGGGCTGAAAGTGCACATGAGCAGCCAGCAAGAGCTTCTGCCCTGCTCTGCTCCACCTCATCACAGTCGTAGCTCTGGAATAAAGATCTCACACATATTTGATCCTGAACAAAACCAGGTCAGCACAGTGGATGCAATTTTCTTGGGGAATCCTGGATAAAGTGCTGGGGCTAAATGTTGTCTCTCTGGCCTCGCCCACGGCTGGATACAGCCAGTGCAGCCCTTCCCACTGTGGTCTCTGGCAGCCCACACCCAACCCACAGTGCCATGCACTGGAGTTACTGGCTCCAGTTGGGCCCCTCAAGAATGAAGACCCAGCCCTGCAGTTCAGCTGCTGGTAACTGGAACTCCTGTGAAATCCTGCTGTGTTGTGGGCAGGGGGGCAGTGGGATCAGGCATGCAGGACAGGTTTGAGCACTAACCAGCATTAAAAAGTAACTGCATGAAGCAAAATGAAGCTGCTAATTGAAATATTTGCTGCAACTGATTGTGGAGGATTATGCATTGTGCTTTTCTTTTTCTGGACTGTAGATCCCAAGACACAGCCGAAACTGAAGCACCTCTTCTAGATGAGGATGTTGCTTCGGACAGACACTGCCTGCACCTGTGTAGATATGAACTGCATGCATGAATGTGTAGATATGAACCATCACTTATTGTCCTCAGTCTCTCTGGTAAGTGCCAAGCACTGATCTTAGCTGGGCTCTCATGCTGATGATGGCTCCTGACTTGGTGCTTCTGCATGCAATATTGATAATGGATGCTCCAGTTCCCATCTGGGGTCAGGTGTTTAATGTCCATCTGGTTTAAGTCATGCTGTGCCAGTTTATCACACTGAGTTACAGACCCCTGCTTCCTGGGAAGGTCCTTTGGAGAACAATACGCCACCACTGGCAGAAGCAGAAGTAGTTGCAGAACTAAGCTGTATTTTCTGCAATCCTTTTGCAATGAGTGCATGCAGTTCTAACTTTCAGAAAGCTTTTTCTCCTTTTATCTTTGTCTCTGGAATGAACAGCCCCTGAGCATCCTTTTGTCCCTTCCTAAGGCTGGGAGATCAGGTCTGCCTCTATGGCTGTAGCTACCGCACTGAGTTCCTCACCTTATCAGCTGAACTGGCTCCCTGAAAGTGAGTCCATGTAGGAGGTGTGATTTGGTATTGCTTGGTTTTAAAGAAGAAAAATGTTTGTGCATTTTATATTTAGACTAAGGGCCCACACAAGGAAAAAGTTTCTAATTGTTCCTGATGCAATGTGTTTGGCAGTGAGAAAAAAATGTGGGTGGGGAATACAACACCTATTGCAATATCCTTCTTGCCTCCTTATAGGGGGAGGGAAGAGAATGAAAGCAATTTGTTTTTGGCAGGCACTTGTGCTTTTCTGTAGGGCTCTGAAGTTGTTGATTATCAATGCAAGCAAAGATCTGCACACCTAGTGTCATACTTGTGTAAAGATGTAAAAAAAAATCAAAGCAGTTCACAGAGTTAAATTAAATTAATTAATGACTCCTCATATGACGTTAAATGACAAAACTGAACCTCTAAAATCCCCTCAGTGTCTTTCTTGGACTTTACCAGCCAGCAAAGGACCAGAAGGGTTTAAGTTGAGGGGAAATGGCATGGGGGCAATCAGGGACATTAGGAAAGTACCTGCTGCCTCTGTGAATAGAGCAACACCCACCTATCTTGCAACACCCATCTTTTTTCCCCAACTCATCTTCACTGAGGCTGCGAAGATCAAAATACTGGTGGGAGCTGGCAAGTGAATATCCTGGGGATTTCAGAGCCTGGGAATTTCAGCAATCTTGTGTGGAGGTGGTTACTCCTGTGGCCCACTCCTCGTCCAAGACGAGAGGGTGCTGGGGGTGTGTGTCACACTGCCAAGGAAGCAGCCAGGAGACTATGCTGTGTTTTGGATAATCAGATAAAACGTGTACTGAAGTGAACTCTCCAGTGGATTTTTATCTTGAAAAGGATGGGGCTTCTCTCTAAAGTCTATGCACAGGGTGGTCTTAACACAAGAGGCCAACAGTGGCAGACAACAGCATTGTTTGAAGATACATGGTGCTCCTGGGTGAATAAAGGGGGAGCACCAGTGGAAGACAGCAGGGTCTGGCTCTGGAGACTGGGGCTTCCTGTGTGAACCGTGGGAGTGCTGCTTGTCTTCCATGTTCTTCTACACCACTCTCCTTCCTCTGCCCAGCCATAAAACCCCCAACAAAGGAGTTACAGACTCCTTTGAAACAAAACTGTTGGGTTTTTGGTCACTCTCAGATGGCTGCACAGAGCAGCTGGGGAGCTCATAACTGAAAGGTAGAAAATAAGTGGTGAGGGCGGCCCTGAAAGCCTCAGAGAGCTGTGCACATATGAGCTCTTCTGAAGCACATCAGCCAGCTCAGATAGCAGGACAGCCATGCTGTCTGTCAGTGTACAAAGACTGTGCCGTGCCCCAGGAATTCAGTTTTCCAGCCTGGTTTGCTCGAAAGTGAAAATAGTTGTGGGAGTGTTGGGTTGGGTTAAGTGTCAGAAAGCAAAAATGGAACGGCAGCATGGAGAACCATGGGAAGCAGATGGACATGGAGAGCTGGCCTAAGTGGGATCCAGCTGGGCTGTGGTTTCCCGCTCCTCTTCCCACTTTGGGATGCTTTTTCCCACTATCCATCTTACAGCAGCACTGCTGCTTGTGTGGCTGGACGGTGAGTCAGATTGAGGAGCTGAAAACCAGCCTTTTCCTTCTGTGCAGGTTATTTTCACCAGGTCAGTGTGTGGGGGTGCTACCAAAGGACTGGTGCTGGCACCAGGAGGGATGTGGGAGTACATGGGAGGACCTGGGTATACCAGACCAACATTTGAGGCTGCAGATGTGGGAGAGAGACTCCTTACTGTCAGTAAGGGTGAGGCAATTGTGCTGGCTGCTCCCAAGGACGTGTAACAGAAGTGGAAAGAGCTGGTGAGCTGGTTCTTGACTATGTTTTTATCCTTTTTTCCCTTGTTAGGAAAAACAAGGTGAAGCTGTGTGTTCCTCTCCTTTCTGCATGTGCTCCTGGAAGCAGTGTATTTTCTCCTGCTGCTTTGTAACAACTACTCAGGATTGCGCCTGGGCTGACACCTCCTTTCCCACGTAGGCACAGCCATTCCTGTAACTGGATGGATTTACCAATATGTTCTCAATCTGGTTACACCTTAAAACACTGTTGATTTTCACAGAGGCAAAAGGCAGCCAACACACTGACAGTTCCTGTGTCCATGGCCTGTGATTTTTATTCAGTTTTGTTTTGTTTCATCATCCATAAGACTTAAATTACTTAAATCGTTTGCTTGATTGGTCATATTATTACCACAGCTCTTGGTTTGGTGGAGGATAGGAGCAGATGTCTCCTCTGAGAGGTCCCCACTCCTGACAAAGCTGGGCTTAGTGATAGACTCAGTTATAGCACAAAGCCTGTGAATTTTTCGTGTGGCTTCCTAGGGGTGCTGGCAACACTGCAATGAAAGAGGAGATCAAAAGAGCAAAAGACACCAGGACATTTATTTTGTGGATTGGAAATTGCTCACTCATTGCATACAGACCACATGTGGCTCCAACTCACAGGAGGTATCTGTCTTACATAAAAAGTATCAAGGTGGAAGAAGCAGGAGTGAACTAGATGCTTGTTTTCTGATTAGGGCTGCTTAAATGGCTCTTGAAGAGGTGAATGAATTGATTTTCTCCTTTGCTTTTCTGGCAGTCAGCCTTGGGCTCTAACGAGCTTATTACAAATAGCCCTGTGCCCATGGCTAACAGATGAAGAAGAGCAGAATTTCTCCTCCTTTCCCCTTCCCCTTCCCCTCTGCACAGCAGCAGCTACAGCTGTTCAGCAAAGCCTCACAACAATTTTTTTTCCCAGAAAAATGACTTCCCAACCCAAGACACAAGGTTTGGTTGACATTTTGTGAAGGAAGAATGAAAAAGGACAGAGCTGAAACACTTCCCTCTTATGTAAACAAAATCTGTGAGAAAAGCAGTTGTTTTGAATTTAAAGAAAAGGGTTTCATTTGGAAAACGAATAATTTCCTGAAAGACTTATGGCTGAATGAAAAATGTTTCCTTCTTTGTGAAATTCTCTTGCATAAACATTTACCCTTTCACAATCACCTCTCACACCCATAGCCATGTTCTTTTGTTGGCTTTTCAGCCGGGACTGAGCATCTCTGCCTCTGCCCCTTTCCATGAAAAATCCATGGGTTTTGTTGACTTCAGTGAAAACTAGGTTAATCAGTCCTTTAGGAAGTTGGACCATAGGTTCCTAAGTCTTGAGATGGACTTGGCTTGTTTTTATGAAGTGGATCCTTTTTCTTGTACACAGCCTTTTGCTGTGAAATTATTTCTATGAAACTCTTCCAATTGGGAAATACATGACTTGACAACCCTGGATGCCTCAGTCCTTGAGAGGCCTTAGGTCTGAGGCTGATTTTGTGCTGTCAGTTCATCTGTGTTGGGATTTGATGGATGTCAGCACTGAATCAATGTCTCTACAAAATACTATCAAAAACAAACTGCTGGATTTTTCACTCCAGGGTGGGAATTGACTTGGTTGAGAAGGTTGCTGTGAGGGTTAAGTTTTATTTTTGTAGTAAACCCTCAATTTTCCCTGGGTAGGATATTTTTTGTGGACACTGCTCAGATCCCTATGTTGCACAGATTTTATACAGCCCTAATTTCCATTGGCTTTAGCAGAGCAAAGGTGTCACTTCATGCATGAAATTGTTACTGTGGGATGGCAGATCTCTCTGGCCCATTTTCCTCCTGTTCTGTATAAGGTTGAGGAAATTTCAGTGGTATGCCAGATTATGTGAATTAACTACTTAGTGAAGTCCTGGCCATGTGAAATTTGTCTGCCCATTAAGTTTCCTTGCTTTCTGATTCTATGGAAATTTTAGGAGTGATCTGGGATGTGAGTCAGGGAGGAAGAATCTGTGAGGCAACATGTTCCAAAGAGCATTCACCAACACTAAGAATATTTTCAAAAGAAATAAGGAGGCATCCTCTTTCGCTGATGCATTTGCTACTGTATTTGCAGGCAATCTCCCCAGGGTCATTCCCAAGTGGAAAGAGAACCTCCCACCCTAGCTGGAGGGTTGGAAAAAGCATGTTTTTTGGGTTACCTGGGCTCTTGTGGGACCAGGAACACACCTCAATATGTGTTCCTCCCTGTCTCTGTTCTGTTCCAGCCAGTTCCCAAGAGATGGATGTGCTCTCTGGAGCCTTTCCTGCAGGAAAGGGCTGGTCAGCATCCCAAGAAAAAAGTGTGGATGTGTCCTGCAGCTCTCTGAGCCAGGAGCAGCCCCTCCAGGAAGCCACTATGGAGCTTTAGTTCTTCCCTTACTTCTACTTGGAAAAAAGAGTTGCACTGATTGCAGTCGGTAAGTATCTCCATGTACAAGTGGGAATGCTGTGGTTTACAGAAGTTAGAGAAGCATAATGAAAGCTGATTGTGGGAAGCAGAATTAAGATGGAGTTAAATGGAAAGAAAGGGACACATTTTAATGCAGGAGATGACTAACCTTTGTTGCAGAGGAGGTGGAGTCCTCATTCTTCAGGGCTTTCAAAAGAGACTTGCTTAGATCCTACAAGCACATATTGGCCAAGTGAAAGTCACTAACCTTGGCCCTTCCCTTGGTGTACACTCCCAGCTTTCCTTGTCCTGATCATCCAAACTAACTCTTTTCTTGCCTCAGCTTTCATGCCATCCTTGCTTCTTTTCCGCACTTTCTTCTGACATCTTTCCAGAGCCTACTGGAAACAATACCTGCTTTGTTTGAGTTGCCTTCAGTTCCTTCCCTTTACCTTGTCAAACACCAGAAAGGGTTGACTTGGAAACTTTGTCCATTTAGCAGAACTTGGCTTCAAGTCAACAACCCCAGGCTAACAGCGTTTATCAGGCAGTAGGAGATCAATTCTAATTCCTGAACAGTTACCATTCTTCCTGTTGTGGCTGGTCTCCAGCACTTTGAGATGCTGGGAAACTTTATGCAGAGGTGTTTGCAGGAGGCAGAGAGATTGATGTGTCCCTGCAGGTTTTACAACTGATCATTTCAGCCATAATGACCTCTACTGTCTTATGGGAGGGTGCTGTGTTTTCCTTTTTTCCCCCTAAATGTTGGTTGTAGTTCATGACAGCCAGCTCGGAGCAGTCACACAAAGAGGGTCTGCCTGGTTTTAAACTGGAATTTCAGCCTGGTTCCTGTGCCAGAACTGAGGATGGCAGAGATGCATGCACTTACTTTTGCTGACAAAACAAGTGAACTGCTCCAATTCTCTGTAGCAATTGCCGGATTATTTCTTTCCCATTTGTACATTTAGCCTGCCCCAGTATGCCAAGAATCACAAGAAACAGGTGTCCTGCAGAGTAACAACCCAAGCCTTACCCTTCACTGGACATCTAACCAAGGGTAGAGAGATGGTCAGTAAGTAGACAGGTTGCCCAAGTTATGATGACTAACCCTGGCAGATTATCATTAAGCACGGTTAGTGCTGTCCTTTTCAGCAAATGAGGGCTGTTACAGCTGGGATACAACAGTACTGCCACAAGGGAGGAGGGAAAAGGCTGTTTCATTCACTGATGACATTGGCATTGTTGGACCCAGCTCGGGTTGAGCTGGTTTGCTGAGCATCCAAACTCCATTCCCATTTTTATAAGGCAACATAGGTGAGGAAAAAGCAGACTGGAGGGGTGAAGGTGGAAAGAGGCTCTTGCTCTCTTTTTCTGCCCTGGCTTCAAAATGATGTAAAATTTTTGAGTTGATTGGGGAAAATAGGTAGGGACACCTAGAATGAAGAAACTGATGTGATTTTGTTCACCATTGGCACAGTCCCATCTTACATTTTGTGCTGGAGTTCTGGCTGCCCTGGCATTGATTTCATGACACCTCAGGTCCTTGCTTATTTTGGAAGTGGGAAGTTCATCCTCCAGCAGCACCTGGATCTCTTTTGGGGTCTTAGGAGCTGCCCAGGGGGGTGAAATCTTGAACCAGGGTGCAAACCTTCCCTTCCTCCCTCCCTGGCCTCCCCCTTGCTGGGTGTGGCAAGATGGCACGGTGCAGTGGGACATTTCTTCTGAAGCAGCTCATGAAGTTGCACCTTTCTCCCATCAGGTGGATATAATTTAGCTCAATTTCCAGTTCTGCATGGTGAGAAGGCTGCAGCAGAACTGAGCAAGGTGTGCCTGGGGTGAGCCCATTGTGAACCCAGCAGCTCCCTGGGTGTGTGGGAATCCAGTATGGACAGACCTGACACATGGTAGATCCACCTGTTCCTGTGTTGGAATACTTACACTGACACACCAACCTTTTCTTTCAGGTGATTAATGAAGCACATTTGGTTTTGGGTTTCATGCTGTGGCAGTGCATCCTTTCTCTCCTCACATCTTTCCTAAGTGGCTCTTTCTGCATTGCTTAGAAGCTGCTTGGGTTTCAAACCGAGGTCAGCATGTTCTTGTTTGCTTGTGCCTCAGAGGTGGCGTCTCATCTGGGAGAAGTGAAAACCCTTCTTCCTATATAATTAAAAAATGTTGCTGTCAGCAGCCTCTCTAAGTCCTCAGGGTGTGTGAACACTCACTGAGGTCTTCTTTGAAAGCCTTGCAAAATCTCTCTTGGTGATGCTAGGGGCCAGGATGGAGGAACCATGCACCACCATGCGTCTGGCAGCTGTGGTCTGCAAACCTCTGCATTGTCCATGCTCCCTGTGCTAGTGTTGGCCTGGGAGCTTTCCTTTGCAGCTCAGTCAGTTTTGAAAATAGGAAGGAAGATTTACTGGGCATACACAGCTGTGCCTCTTCTGTCCCAGAGCCTCCAAAGGGTGTTCTCTGAACTCAAGACTAGTTCTTGAGCTGAGATTAATCCTCACTGGAGCAATAGCCAAAACCACTGAGAACTTCCTCCACTGTGCCTTTAACCTGCAGCATTTGCTATTGTTCAGAGTGCAAAAGAAAACTGTGCCAAGGTGTAGCAGACATCTATTTCCTCTTGTAAAATTAAAGGAAAATGGCCTTAAGGGACTGCATTATGGAGGAACACACCTTGTTTCCTTCTTGCTTAATGTCTTGTCTCAGAAAGAGGTTTGTTTACTGCTTACTCATTGCCTTTGTGTTTTAAAAACACCAGTGAAAGGAAACAAAAAATAAACAAATATTGAGCAAGGAGCAGCTGAGTGCTCCTAGCTCACACATCAGCCAGATTGTCATGGGTCATCCTGAGCTGTAGATGGGATCCAAATGTTTTAACCTGCCATGAAGACATGGATCTGTTGAACGAGACCAGAGGAGGGCCACAAAGATGATCAGAGGGCTGGAGCATCTCTCCTAAGAGGACAAGATGAGAGTTGGGGTTGTTCAGCCTGGAGCAGAGAGACCTTAAAAATGCTCAATGTATCTGAAGGAAGCCTACATGAAAGTTGAAGAGGGACTTTTTCCAAGGGCATGGAGGGGATAGGACAAGATGGAATGATTTTAAGCAGAAGGAGCATAGGTTTTTATTAGATATTAGGAAGAAATTCTTCCCTATGAGGATAGTGAGACCCTGGCACAGTATGCCCAGAGAAGCTGTGGCTGCCCCATCCCTGGAAGCATCCAAGGCCGGGGTGGGCAGAGCTTGGAGCAACATGGGCTAGTGGAAGATGTTCCTGTCCATGGCAGGGGTGGAATGAGATGAGCTTTAAGGTGCCTTTCAACCCAAACCATTCCGTGAATCTTTGAGTTGCTTCCACCAGAGAGCACTGGCTGTGGTTGTCTGTTTGCCATGGAATTTGGTGGCACCTTTCTCGAGCAAGAATGTGTTTGTTTGCCATGGCATTTGGTGGCACCTCTAGAGCAGGGATGTGTTTGTTTGGTGTGGCTTTTGGTGACACCGCTGGTGCAGGGATGTTCAGAAGCCCTCCAGAAGCCTCATGCTGTCAAAAGCAGCAGGAACCCCACTGTGCAAGAGACAGGAGCAGCGGGGAGCAGTTTGTACCACCTCATCCTGCTCTGCCCTCACCTCCTGGATAGGGATGATCACTTGAAAATACAGTCCTGCTACACTGGAAGAGAGGGGCTCGGTTTCTAGACTGGTCTGCAAAGATGAATACTCTTCAGAACCTCTTGCTCTCACACTCTTTGACCTGGCTTGTTTAGCAGGCTAAAAAAAATGTATCACAGCAACTCTTTTTTGTTTTTTCTTTTTGCTTCTATGTCCTCTCCGAGAGAAGGAAGGAGAACCAGGTACACAGATCCAGTCATTAGAGGAGTACTTGGTTCATCTCTTGGGACAGGCAGCAAAGTAAGTATTTCAAGGGACAGCCTTAACTTTTCCGAACAACGCTTCCCAGGGAAGATCAAGGCACAGCTCATACATGTTTGGGCAGGGGGAGCCTGCAGGTTTCATTTCCTGACTGAAAACAGCTGCTATGTGCTATGGACTCTTGGGTACCGCGGCTCTTAAAAAGAAATAACCTTGTAGCAATGATTGCACCAACAAATTTGGCATTCCTGCTTTCATATTAAATTTTTTTTTATTGAGATGATGTAATTACAAGCATTTTAAAAATTATTTGCAACTCACTGGCCCTGAGAATAGGCTTGTTTTTGTTTTGTTACATTCATTTGATTCAATCCCTTAGCCCCACACCTTAAAAAAACAAAAGCCATCATCAATAAAAACATTAGAATTTTATTTAAAAAAAAAAAAAAAAAGGAAAAAAAAAAAGGAAAAAAAAAAAACCTCAAAGTCTGGATGCACATACAGTTGCAGTCTGACGAAAGAGATTTGGAGAATGCGTCTGTGGAGTTTGGAATCTGGGGAGGATGGCAGCAACTTAGTGTTCACAGAAAGGGTCCCAGTAGTGTTCTCTGGATGGAGAGGCAGTCAACAAGTTTCAAACTTTAATCAAGAAAATATTGTGCTGTGGAACTGCAGCATGTCCTACCTGACTGGCCTGTGACTTTGAACAATCTGATGACAATGAAAGTCCCACTTAATCTTTGCTTAACCACTTAACCATTCAGAACCTTTGCTGGGTGCTGAGGCTGGCAAGGATCTCTGGAGGTCATTTGGTCAAACCCCCTCTGGTCAGGCAGGGCCAGCCAGGGGCAGATGCCCAGGACTGTTTGCAGGTGACTTTTGTGTGTCTCCAAGGATGAAATGCTTTCTCCCTTTCCTCACTTGCTTTGGTGGCAAAGGCAGAAAGTTTGGCTGTTTTGCTGCTGGCAAGTTCTACACTGGGAAATCAGAAACTGGGGTGGGGAGAGGCAGGTGTCAGTGTTGATGGAAAGTCAGTGTTACCTTTGCTAGCCTTGGCAGGCAGCGACACATTCCTATGGCTCAGCATGTCAATGCTGTCTTTGCACTCCCATGGATCTGCCACATGGATGTGACGTCGATGGGAATCTCCCTACTGCAGCTGCTCTGGCCTGCCACTACTTTTTTATTTTTAGTCATACCTGATTAACTCACTTCAAGACCCCAAGGGCAGTTCAAATCCTGCAGTTCCCACAACAGGTCCCAAGCCCCTGCAGTTCTGGCAGCTCCAGTGTCACCCACGCCATTCCCTTTGGCAGCAGGAGACCTGGCAAGAGACAGGAAGGGCCTCTTTGGGAATGGCCTGTTCCAAGGTCAAAGGCTATTTTCATTCCCACTAGCACCAGTCTTGACAGAACTCCTTCGCTGTGGTTGTGATGAAGTTGTCTTAAGATGTCCTTTATGTATGAACTGGGAAGAGTCTCCAACAGCCACAAACACTTCCTTTCCCCTTTGACTTAAGATTCTGCAAGTGGAAGTGATTCCATTTTTTGTAAAGGTGAACTTTCCACTATAAAGTTTCCCTATAGGACAACACACATGATTTTCCTATCTTATGCAGTGTTGAGGATGGACTTTGGTAGATAATGGTGAGGAAATGAGTGGATTGTCTCTGGTTCTGTATTTTGCAGCGTGCACCTTGGCCATGACAAAAAGCTGTGACTCATCAGAGCACTTTATACAGAAGGTCCCTATTGTTTTTTTTTTGTCCCTCACCATCTTGTAACAGCAGATAAAAGAAAATAATGCAGTTATGCACCTGTCTAGACCACAGCAGTAGAGAATGAATCATTGTCTGTAAAAACTTGGTTTCTTTCTACCACTGCACACCCAAGGATCCAGCTAGAGCCTTTCTTTACACAGGTACTTCTGATCACACTCCATCTGTCAAATTCAGCACTGCACTCCAGCTCCTGTAACCTGGCTGCAACTTGGGTGCCCTTGAGCAAGGTGACAGAGTAACTCCTTGGGCCCTTGGTCTCAAGGGACCTTAGGTTTCAGATCTGTGACTACTGAAGTTCCACAGTCTCTCCCAATCTCATGCCTCATGAGCTCCAAGGATTCAGAGTCACAATACAGGCAGGTGACACATGGCTGAAAAACACTCTCCTGTCCATCATTTGAGGGAGAAAAGATCAAGTACATGGTGTGCTGGGACTTGTAACTTACTGATTTTACAGGAAATATGTGGCTGGTAAAAGCTCAGGGAGAAATGTACACTCTGTCACTCCTCATCAGATACTGGCTCAGAAAAATCTCTCCTTGTTCTACGATGCTTATCTGCACCCTTAACAAAGCTGTTCCTTCTACGACCTGTGACTCAATATTAAGTCTTTGGTGAGACTGGCCTATCTCTATTTAAACACAGGGGACACTATTCATTGCTGAGTGCCATTTTTTCCTGGATAGATTAACCCTCTTGTTAAATATGTTGAAAGATCAAATGTCGTGTTGGTTTAATACTGATTAAAGCTCTATCATGGGAATGTACCTTGTTTTTTGGTTGAAATGGATTAGATTAGCCTTTTGATTTTTTTCCAGATCTAGTTTCTTTTATGTTTCCATTAAAGAGGTTTTCTGCTTTTAATGTACTGGTGTGGACGTGCTTTCTTTCAGGCATCATGTGATTCCTGCAGTTTCCCTTTACACCTTCACCCTCTGCAAGCATCATTTCTGCTGCTAGGTCTTCCTTCCCTTCAAAGGACCACTGCTGATGGATCACTGGACACCTGGACACCACAGGCATTCTTGTCCTCATGGTCCAAGCTGTGAAATGAAACAGGCCAGCAGTTTCTCTTGTTTGGGCATCAAGGACTGCTGAGCTTCCTGTGACCTATTAGGCATAGATAGCTCTTTGCCTCATGCCAAGCACCCTCAGTGCAGCAAACCAAATGGAGGCACCTTGCAACCAGAACAAAACCCCAAACCAAGAAAGCAACACAGCTGTAGAGTTTGTTTTTCTCTTGTCTTAAATCACGTTAAAAACAGGCAAGCTGGGACAAGCTTCCTTGATGGCAGAGCTTTAGGATAGGGGAGGGCAGTGGGAGGCATTGAAAAAAAAACAAATCCCAAAACAAAGCCAAAATCAATTACAAGATATAAGTATAGCTATTTGGTCTCTAGTTCTCTAACATCAGCTTTTAGAGTGGTGAATCATCTACCTCTCTAGCAGCACAAAGTGATCCTGGAGAGGCTTCTGAGTAATACAAACCATGTGATGAGTCCCTTTGCTTTCTCCCTATGATGT
>VZTR01026394.1:26857-122816 GCA_013400775.1 Chaetops frenatus
TATATATATATATGGAACTTTGAGATATATATACACACATATATATATGTATTTGTCCCCACCCTCCCTTCCCCCTGCTCCATTCTATTACTTCTTTGCTAGAAGGAGGGAAAATGTTAACTGACAGTCATTTGCAGAGGTTTGCCACATTTATTTTTCTCCTCCCCGGAGCACTTAGGTGATTGGTTTTGGTCCATATTCCAGCAGTTAACAGCCACTCGGAGCACTCTCTGTGAGCCCAAGCTATGCTGGGATGACAGCCCAGCCTACATGTGAAGGGTGTCTCCTCTTCATTTGACAGGTATGTGTGAGAAATTCTTTTGGTAGCTTCAACACATTTCCCAGTGGCAGCATTTATAAATTGATCCAAGCAAACTGGAAGCCTTGAGCAAATCCCTTCTGTGTTGCTATTGTTTATGCAGTGTTGTGTCATGAGACTTGCACAGAAAATAAGAGCACTCTATTTCCATAGGAAAGCCTTTGGAAAAAAAAACCAAAAAAGAAGAAGCATAATCTGATGTCTTGTCCTATGTGAGATAAGGAAAGTCAAACTGCATGTTTATTAGGGAAAAAAAAAATGACAAAAAACCCCCAAAACTGAAACAAACCAAAAAGAAAGAAAAAACTCAAGGGAGACTTTGTAGGAACAGTGAAGTAGTGCATAAGTCCAGGCTTTCTCCCCTTTGCTTTCCTGCCAGCACCACTTCTGCCTGTTAGTTTGTTTTGTTAAGGTGCTTCAGGTCCTGCGTGGTCTTCAAGCTAAGTGGTGACCTCAAGTACTGCTCCTGTGTTGTTGCTTCCCCTCCCAAACTGTGCCGACCGTCGGGCAGATTTTTCTCCCCTGGACCCACAGAGGTGGTGCACCTGTTTCCTTCAGCACTCATCTTCTTGGTATATTTGTTCATCCAGTTCTTGGGATTCAAGGTGCTCGAGGCGGTCTGTCCGGCCACTCATGATCTCATCTGGGGTCTTCATGAACCTGCAAAACAGAGAAACAAGCGCACTTCTCAGAGGTCTCAGCTTTTATCTTCGTCAAGTTGTTGAGACCCCTGAGCTCTACAGCTCCCAAGATAATATTTGCTGTATCCTCCCAAAGCCTTACTATTTCCCAGCTTTTCCTCTGGTGTCTTCCCTNCAGTCCTTCACCTTTCACCCCAAAACTGCTAGCAGGTATGAGAAACTCCCCTTCCTTCTGTAATTACAGATGCTTCAGTCTTCCCTTTTTATAGAAAACTCTGAACTGAAATTCTGCATTGTGAATATACTGGGGGGATTACATATATATTTATNCATATTCCAGCAGTTAACAGCCACTCGGAGCACTCTCTGTGAGCCCAAGCTATGCTGGGATGACAGCCCAGCCTACATGTGAAGGGTGTCTCCTCTTCATTTGACAGGTATGTGTGAGAAATTCTTTTGGTAGCTTCAACACATTTCCCAGTGGCAGCATTTATAAATTGATCCAAGCAAACTGGAAGCCTTGAGCAAATCCCTTCTGTGTTGCTATTGTTTATGCAGTGTTGTGTCATGAGACTTGCACAGAAAATAAGAGCACTCTATTTCCATAGGAAAGCCTTTGGAAAAAAAAACCAAAAAAGAAGAAGCATAATCTGATGTCTTGTCCTATGTGAGATAAGGAAAGTCAAACTGCATGTTTATTAGGGAAAAAAAAAATGACAAAAAACCCCCAAAACTGAAACAAACCAAAAAGAAAGAAAAAACTCAAGGGAGACTTTGTAGGAACAGTGAAGTAGTGCATAAGTCCAGGCTTTCTCCCCTTTGCTTTCCTGCCAGCACCACTTCTGCCTGTTAGTTTGTTTTGTTAAGGTGCTTCAGGTCCTGCGTGGTCTTCAAGCTAAGTGGTGACCTCAAGTACTGCTCCTGTGTTGTTGCTTCCCCTCCCAAACTGTGCCGACCGTCGGGCAGATTTTTCTCCCCTGGACCCACAGAGGTGGTGCACCTGTTTCCTTCAGCACTCATCTTCTTGGTATATTTGTTCATCCAGTTCTTGGGATTCAAGGTGCTCGAGGCGGTCTGTCCGGCCACTCATGATCTCATCTGGGGTCTTCATGAACCTGCAAAACAGAGAAACAAGCGCACTTCTCAGAGGTCTCAGCTTTTATCTTCGTCAAGTTGTTGAGACCCCTGAGCTCTACAGCTCCCAAGATAATATTTGCTGTATCCTCCCAAAGCCTTACTATTTCCCAGCTTTTCCTCTGGTGTCTTCCCTCCTCCATAACTTGAACGGAAACGAAAAAATCACTGCCATTTGCCCTGGCTTCTAGAAAGCCCAAATCTGAACCAAACCCCACAGAACCCCATTCCTTCCCAAAGAATGATATTTATTTCTTCTCCCTATTGTTTACTGTCGCCATGTTGTGACAGCTTGGCCCAGGTACACTCATGTGTGGTGTCTGCTGACAGAGACATGAAAGGTGCTTATGACCAGTGTGTTTCAAGGCACAAGCCCTTGCAAGGTGTGGGGAGGCACAGGGCTACTGGTTTGTGCAGGCCTGCATGTAGGTGAGTGAGAAGAACATGAACCACCAGAGGGGGAAAAAGCCAAGGTCCAAGTCGGAATAGGTTCCAGGAAATGGAAACAGCCCTGAAGGAAAAAGGTTTTGGGCTACGGAATGTAAGCAAAGACAGCCTCTTCCTGTGTGATTGTAGCAAGTGTGACTGCAGAGAGGCAGCATCCTCTGTAATGAATGCCATAGCTCCCAGCACCAATGTCTCAAGGCAGTAAGTCTGCAGGCTGCTGCAGACAGAAACTGCCTCTGGGGAGGCATGGCAGCAGCAGGAAATGAGAAAGGACATCCACCAGCCTGCAGTTTAAGTCTGCAAGTCTTGGGTTTTGCCAGGATGCTTTTGTGTACTACTGCACAGAGGCAGCACAGAAAGGCTCTGCTTTTTCATTTTCAATTTAATGGTGTAGGAAGAGAGAGTGGCACAGGAAGGATTAAATCCCGGTTTCAACACAAAGCAGTTTCCCAACTCCCAAGCACTTCTGGAGAAATTAGGATGAAATATGTTTATGCTGGAAGTGGTACAAAATGTCACAGTCTTTCATTAACAACATACTGGTTAACATGCAGCAGTATGAAATGTGTTAATCATAAAAGCTGATTTTATTTCAGGTTGATGATATGCTCAGTATCCTTGCCCCAGTGAAAACAAAAACAACCAACGGGAGCCTTGTTACTATCACTGACTCAGAATGCTCACTGCTGGAGCAAACACACAGCATAGCCTGGAACTAACCTTTGCCATCCCTTCTAATTTTGGAAACCATGTGCATATATGCATTTAGGGGAAAAAAAAAAGGGTTATGACTCACTGCTGTGTCACTGCTAGAAAAATGCTGCTGTTACAAATGGTGTTACGGTGGTGGAAAACTCATATGCAGGAGTGGTGAATCAGTGCCTGGCTACACACTGAAAATGCACCAAAGCCCATGGGCCAGACTGTGCCCTGATTTAAACCCTGTGACTGTCCTGTTGATCTTGCATGAGGATGAAATCAAAACACAGTGTGGTCCCACTGCCCTCTTCTCCATGTGGGGCATAGGCCAATGTGAGCTGCACTGCAGGACTTTGAGTATTCCTTCTGGTCTGTGCTTTAAGCCATGTCAAGGAAACCACAGTGTGGGTATTTCCAATAGCATTTTATTACATTAAAAAAAAAAAAAAAAAAAATCAACCAAACAAAAAACAGCCCAACCCAGAACTGCATGAAAATTAAGAAACACTATCTGTGACCTATTTTTTTGCAGAAGACATTCAGCCAAGCTATAAGAAATCCTTTTCTGACTCCATCTTACTTAAAGCTCCATACAGATATCAGATGACAACTGCCTGCACATTAAAGTCACATTTCCTATTATTTCTGTGCTTGCAAGGAATAGCCAAGGAAGGCACATTAATGACTTGATTTTTTGCAGCTGTTCTTTTTCTCTTCAGATATAAATAGGTCTAAGAAAACAACATCAAAAAGTTTTTATTGGGAATTGTGCAAAGAAATGTTTTGCTGGGGTTTTTTTCCCAGTTTCCAAAGGAAATGAAGTTTATATAGCTCAAGTTTTATGCTCTCTGGTGACCTTTGAATCTGTTGGTGAATTTGGCCAAGTCTTACAGAGGAACTGAGGTCTCCAAGGACATTAAGTTCCAATGGTTTTGAGAAAATAGGCAGCCTGGTTGAGAAGAGATGGACTCCTGTTTTGTGCATGTCCCCACTGAAGGGAAGGCTTCAAGAGAAGCACATTCACTGTTCAGCATCAGGAATTCCCCCGGAGCAATGCAGTCTTCACACAAGGCCACAGAGATACAGGTACCCTTGATACTGATGGAGCAACCTTGTTTTAACTGTCCACCAGAAAAAAGTTACCACTGAGCACTTGATTTTGCCCATGACTGCTTGTTACCTTCACTCTCCTTCCTGCATCTATGTTTCCTTGTAAGAGCTGACATAAACAAGTCATTCCAAAGAACCCTTTTCAGCTGAAGATATTTTAAGTGCTAATGTAGTTCTGTTAGTTATTTAAGAAAACAAATTCCAAGATTGCCTTCCTATTGATATAATTTCCAAGCACACTGCTAGATCCAGGCCACTGACAGCAAAGCAGTCTTTGGTCTGTGTTCAGTGCTTGAGGGTCAGACATGCACTAGGATTTGCTGGTGTTGTCTGAAGAGAAAGGGAGTGCTCTCACTCTGTGCCATCTGCACTCAAGTTTGTACAAGTAGCTCCCTGCTTTAATGCTGTTTCAGGTTCTATTTCCTAAATACTTGGTTGTATCATCCAATCCAATGAGTTGGGTTTTATGAACAGTTCTTGCAACTCCCTCTCTTCCTTGAAGGCAGCACCAAAGACATGGTCATCAGGTGCTTCTCTTCTGCAATGCCTCTGATGTGATTCCTGCTTAGCTTTCACTGGCAGCTGTGTTTGAGAAGTCCATTTGGAGTGGGTTTTCCAGCAGTTTGGCTAAATCATACAGCTAAGGTCCTAAACAATGGCACAGCCTGCACGAAGCAGTGAAAAGAATTCTACTGTCTCTACTGATCATTGAGATAGGCCTGTGCTTTTGCAAATTGGTGTGGTTGCTTTGAAAGCTGGGAAGCACTGCTCTAGACAGCTTTTACAAATGTATGGCCATCTTCACATGTGTTATAACTGGCAATGAGGTGTCTCACACACAGTTCCATCCTCCATCCTCAAAACCTAATTGTCTGTAGAAAGGAATGGCAAAGAAAGAAAATTACCTGAACAAAAGCCTTTGTCCTGGCTCCTTCCGGATAATATTTAGTTTGTAGTAGTGGCGTAGGGCTCTGGACATTTTCTCATAAGTCATATTGGTTCTGTTCTGTTTTTTTCAAAAGAAAAAAGGAAAAAAAATGGTGAGATGATTAATTAAAACCTTCCTAAGCACCAAAATGAGTTGCTGAACTATCACAGCTACCTAAAATAACCAAGACAGTTCAAGAAATTACATGTACCATTTTTTGCTGTTTGCAGGTCTGTTCTGCCCCCACAGCCCTCATCACCAAAGTTCTGTGGGTTGCTTTCCACTCAGGGCAATTTAAGCAAGGACCCTAACAAAAATTCCAAGTGAGGTTTTTCTACAGTTTCTTGGAACACAGATAGCAAAAGACTTAATTAACTACAAGAGGAGACATTAGGTAGAGGGAGATGCTTATGCCAAGTGGGATGTTCTTAACACCTTTTGTAAAACTGTAGAAGCAGTGGCTAATAGGCTGAATCTGTCAGCAATCCCTGCTTGGAGCACTGTTCCTCCAGGCATTAACTAGTTAATGCTCAGAGAGCACTGTGGGGACTGACAGCCTGTTTCTCCTCTTGTTACACAGGTGTAAATCAACAATGCAGTTAGGTTGTACATCTGCTTCTGTGACAGATACTCCTCTTCATTCTGGGAGCTGCTGGCCCCAAAGGCCATGGCCAGAGCACTGAGGTACACTGAAGTGTGAGATGATTCATTAAAACCTTCCTAAGCCCCCAAAGGAGATGGCCTTGCTGAGGCTGCGTGTCACAAGGCAGAAGTGATGGGCACTGGCACAGCTGTATGTGGGCAGCCACCAAACTAGTGACTTGGAAGAGCAGGATCAGCCCCTTAGGCTATGTCTACACAAAGAGCATTTTTCTGGTTCAAGGAGCAGTAGCTGCTGCCTGGCAGACTCCCAGCAGAGAGACACCTCTGCTGGCAAAGGTGATGTGTGTGAGTATAAGGCAGCTGCCTCACCATGGGCAAAAACCACCGAACCAGCAGAAGCATGTTTTTGTTCTGGGAGCCTCCATGTCAGGAGTTTGGCTTCATCAAAGGAGACTGATCCACCTGCTTAAAACATCCAGTAAGAGCAGACCTCCTCTGCTTGCCCTGATCACAATAACTGCTTAGTAAAGCCACATCAAGAGTTCCTGTGGCAATGAAACACTAACAGGGACAACATTTTCCCTGCAAAATCTAGACTCCTCTCATTGGGAAGCTCCCTGAAACACTGTGTGTGCTTCTTCCATTTCTTACATGCTGAAAGATCACTGTGTTGCCCAAGTGGCCAGTGGTCTGAAGGAGCTTCAGTTTTAGACATCCAGATTGAGACAGGATGGCATGGCCCAATTATTAATGTACAGGCTGGGTAAGTTAGTAAGTTTCATAAAATTCCCATTAGCCCATGTCTCCACCATGTTCAGAACTACATGGATGACAGCACAACCCTCTGGTGTGTCAGCTACTCCTCCCAGTTTTGTGTTATCTGAGAATGTGTCCCATCATCCAGGTCATACAGTACTGCCCCCAGAATCAATCCCTGGGGTAAAATGACTAGTGACTGGATTTTGTGCCATTGATCACCATCTTTTCGGCCCAGCAGATCAGCCAGTTTTCAATCTACCTCACTGCATTCTTGTCTAGGTCATACTTAATTAGTCTGTCTTTGAGCTGTTAGGAGACAAGTCTCAAAAGCCTTTCTAAAATCAAGATAAGCTATATCCACTATTCTCCCTGAATCCACTGAGACAGTCATTTTGTTGTAGATGGATATCACAGTGGCCAAGCATGATTTCCCTTTTGTAAATCCATGCTGACTACTCATATATTCCTATGAATATACTTATATACATATATAGATATAGCTATACATAACTCAGCACCAAACTGTAAAAATCAGTAACAGCTTTCCAGAGAACAAAGCAGGAAGGAACTACATAATCCTGCAGCATTTGGTGTCTGTCACAGGGCAGTGTTTGGAATCTGGGATTTGCTGCAGACAGGAACACAGAAAGCTCCTGCCGAGCTGTAGTACCGAGTTCTTTGTAAACTGTATCTCATCAGAATATCGTCAGCATCAGGTTTCGAGAAGAAATAAGATGCCTTGAGAGAGAAGGACTGTTAATTCTTGCACTCCTTGTAATTTTATAATTACATTTATTTTTAACTAAAGGCCTTTAAACCAAACCAAGTTCTCTGTATGAAGAATAGGTTTTAGTGCTTCAGGATGGATGCTTTTCATTTCTAATATACATAGAATAAAAGATTATTTTTCCAGCAGTAATTTATATGCCATCCTTTCTTCTCTCCCCCTGTTTATAACTGAATCCTTTTATGCTACAAGAGGTGAAGTGCTGCAGGAGGAAAGTTTCATTGCTTCCTTACCTTGTGGTTTCCCCACAGGCGGGCCAGCCCGTTGGGATCCACTATCCGAAATATTTTGGATTCCTTATCTTCCCATCGGATGAAGTTTTCGTACCGGCTGTCAGAAAGCAGCTGATAAACATAATCCCAAAGCAACCTACAGTCTGTGAAGAGAGAAGCAAGAAAATATTAACTTTTCCTTTTTTTTGTTCTTGGGATTAATCCTGGAAACTTTTGGGTGGATGTGTAGTGGAAGGACAGCTGGGATCAGGGCTGAAACAGCTACTGTGACCCAAAATGACAATGGCTTGGCTGGTATCAAGTAAGGCTTGCAAAATGGACTGGAATATACAGCCTCTTCTGATGCATCCCAGTTCTCCTGACTCTGACAGAGCATCTCCATCACATCAAAAGCTGTGTGAGGTGACCTGCTGGTTTTAGTTGTGTGCTTATGGTTGTACTGAAGTACATAAAGCCCACACTGTTGGCCCTGATGCAGTTGCTGGCTGTTTAGTGGGGAAATCAAGAATCCTGCAACCTGCTCTCCCTGCTTGAGGCTGCCCCTTTCTATGCTAACATGTGAGTTTAAAGCATGAGCAATATTACAGCTTTCCTTTGTAAACTCCATGTGATATAAAACTGACACCTTCTCCCATTTTCAATTTGATTTTTTGTTTTACTTTTTAAGGTTCCTGAAAAGAAACAACACCTAAGTATTATAATTACTTGAGTGCTATTGAGAGGTTAAATACTTTCTGTTTGGATAATTCAATTCAAATTTCCTCTTGGCAAACACTCCTTAGGTTGCTAATTAAAGGTCTAACAGACACTTAAGTTTTAGTTTAGTGTTTTTCAGTTTCATGGCAGTCTCTTGAGACTGAGGAAGCCAAGAGCTGAGCTGCTCCTACTTCCTGTTTGCAATGTGTGTGTGCAGCACAGAATAACTGGGAATATGGAATACAGAATGTGAATTGTACAGAGCTGGGGGGGTACTAGTGCTGTCAGAAACAACAGGGTTTTCACAGCACAGCTATCCAGATTTCTAAGGTGGCTGTGGGGTTGCATTTTACTTTGAAAGCAACACCAGCCTCTGAGAGATGGCTTGTTAGAGTTCTTCAAGGGCTGGCAACCAAAGAAATCCAGCTTCTAAGTGCTAAAATGGATACTTGTCAGCCTGTCTTTCTATTCCTGTCTGTCTGCCTGGGGCTGGCACATGTTACAATGGGGATGATGACATAGGAATATAAATTACTTTTTGAGAAAGGTTATATGACTAACATATACACACCTGACATGGACAGAGATTTCAAAGTTACTTTCCCACTTTCAAACTGCACGGAGTCTCTCTGACACCAGTACTGTTTCTAAAACCACAGCTTAGTTTGCCAGTGCCCTTGCTTTAGTCTCTCCCTGCCAGTCCTACAAAGAATTAAGCAGTTTCCCATTCTAGCTGAAACCTACCCTGATGGTCACCTCATCCATGACATCTACAAGAGAAGGAATGTGAAAGGAAAAGACAGACTCTTTGGTTGGAAAAACCTTCTTTTCATTAATGTTTTTCAGAGAAAAACATTTTCCACAGAAAAATGTCCATCCCCATTTGAAATTTTTCTAGGTTTTAATTTAAAAAATGAAACCTGGGTACAAGTTTCCTTTGACTAAGTGAGATGTCTGCAAAAGAGCCTGAAAACTAAAGTTGAAGGCTACCACTTTAATTTCTGCCATCCCCCCTCTCACAAATTCACAAAACACAATTCTTACATTGCCTTTTTGTCAATGTTTTTGCACACACACACAAACACTAGGAAAAAGCTTCTTTTCTAGACTGCATTTATGATTCACGATAAGGGAAATTATATTGTTATTCTGGTTTGTGCCTTTTAATATTGTGGGAGGTTCTCAGATAAAAGGATAGTAAGGCCCCACTTAAATGGTTCTTTGACACACATGCAATTCATTCCATAACTCTTTCAATGCAAGAAATGTATAGAAAATAGCTTTTTAGTGCAAGAATCCTTGGGGTCAGCTGGAGAGATGGTGCTCCTGCAGAGGCCAGTCAATGTCAGGCTTTGTCATATTCTTGAATGTTCAACCCAGGGTAGACAACTTCCAGTAACAGTACCTTACAGCTGATATTTACAGGGCCCCATCCCATATTCTCAACTGACTGAGCTGCTCAGACTTGCAGAGGTATTTAGTAGGCTGCTGGAATTTGCAAAAAGCCCCAACCACCCAAGTATCTGAGACTACTGTTTGCCTCAACAATAAAACCAAAAATCCTTGAAAACTCTGCTTGGTTCCTACAACCACTTAAAAACTTCATTTCAAACCATATGGCTGTCTATCAGCAAATTTAGATACATTACTCAATTGCAGTAATTTACTGAGCATCAGGGCAACTGTGGTAACTGTGTCTCAAGCCACTGCAAATAGGAAATAACAAGCATTAAACACCTCTAGAAAAGATTGAGGCTCACTGCATTTCTTCTCCCCAGAGCTGAGAGCTCTGTGCACACAATTACCTTGGAGCAGCTGATTCTTTGCAGCACACTTTAGTTATGTATGAGCTCTGCTTGCACAGGACCTAAATCAGCTTGCCTTCCTTCTAGTTTCACTTGGGACACCTTTAGGAGTTTCAGCACAGGCACTCAAGGGTTTTTTTGTTTGCTTTTAAGCACAAATGGTTGCCCTACATATTTTTCTCCACAGATTGCACAGTAAAAGAAATATGAGGTCCTGGAGTGTTCTTCCTGACTGACAGAGGATCAGCAACTAAATAATCTACCAGCAGAGATCATCTTTAATAGGACATTAGAAACAATGAGTCAAGGCTACCTGGTAACTCTCAGAGACTGTAATGAACTTGGATTATAATAGAGCCCGTTTGAAAATCTGTGAAATTGGTCAAAACCCAAGAAGAGGCAATGCTAGAAAACGCTTTCAAAAGGAGCTTCTCTGCTGGGAAAAGAGGCACCTCCACAAAAGGCTGGTGGAGATGATAGACAACATGCTCAGGCACAGTGTGGGATTCTTGGGGCTGCCCTGTGCTGGGCCAGTAGTTGGACTCTGATGGTCCTTGTGGGTGCCTTCCAACACAGGATGCTCTACGATTCCACGATACAGAAAGCTGCATCCTCCAGGAAGGTCAAAAGCGTGATGGGTATCTTTAGGAAGGACAGCGGAAATGGAGAGAAGGACTTGTGTGTGGATGGTTGTTTTGTAAATGTCAATCACTTGTATGAGGACAGTCTGGATGGTGGGAATGACTCCACCAAGACTCAATCTCTGCCTTGGCTGTCAGAAGGCCTCTGAAGGAGCTGCTGCATGAAGGGACTCTCCACAGGGTGTGTGTTGGCTAGTGAGTAATGGCAAGAAAGCACATGGATATTGCTGAGGCCAAGCAAGTTTAAAAGTGTGGGAGATTCAATCAGGAGTTGAGTCAGGGCTGGTACTTAAATTGTTTGGGCATGCTGTGATTTCCTGCCTTTTGACTAAAATAAGCTTACTTAGAAAGCAACTATGCATCCCCAGCACAGGGAAACATCATTTCCCTCTAGCACACACAACCTTTTTTTTTTTTAAAGTGAACTCAGATGGTTGAACTTTTTACAGTCTGCAGCTACAGAGATTTAGCTGTGGATAGAGCTGGGACTGAGGCTTTAAGGTGATATAGTTGGAATGAGAAGGTGGTGAATGGCCCAGCAATATGGAAAGGGCTCCTAAACACTGGCACTTCCATGCCCTACCATTTTCTCAGCTGTAATACTAGGCAAGTCTGAACTATGTAATTAGCTGGGAATTAGGACAAACTGCAGCTTCAAATGGAGAAAGGTATAGCTACAGCTTTCCTCCTGCAGCTAATGCTTCTAGAGGGACTTTTATAGTTATGCACAAGGTAGTGATAAGGTGTAGAGTACTTAGCTGGTTCTCAAATTGTCTGCCGTAAGCACTGCCCTACATGTGCAAGAGGCAGCAGTTTCCCACTCCTGCTAATAAAAATCATGTTATTATTAATTGATTAGGCACAGTCTTCTGAATACACACCTAAAGAATACCAGCATATAAATACTTCCTAATGGCTATATGATAGTAATAAATATCCCTTAGAATTGACATACCATCTCAGAATGATCCATAAATTTAACAGTATGGAGCTTAGATTCCTAGTATTTTGATATTTGCCCAGCCATTACAAAGGGCTTCTCCAGTATCATTTGGTCAAGGTCATCTTCATGTTGCAGTAGTGAGAGGTCTCACATCTGTACTCCCTAGGACTAAATAATGCTGTTAACAATATAGTTATATGCATGCTAAAGACCTCTTTTGTTCAGGCTATAACATTCCCCTGCACTGAAATATTACTTAAAGCACACACTGTATCTGAGCCCTCTATTGTTTAAATGAGGCCCATGGTGCAGAGCTGGCCCTCTTCATGTATCAACTACCAAAACCCTCTCCTAACCACAGAAATGTTTTGCAAGACCCACCCACATCTTGTACTGAAGAGCATTATATAAAAAATGTTTGATCTGGCTGACGACTGCCTTGGAACCCAACATGGCTTCACACAGGAAGAGATGCCAAAGGAACATTGTCATAATCCCTCTGACATCAGCTGAGGCCCTACCCCTTGCTGTGTAGGTTAGCCTAAAATCTCTCCAGCATGATATCATTTGGCTTAAATGGTTGTGTGATTTCTACCAGCTGAAGAGTTCTCCCAAGCTCAGCCTCCTTTATTTTACAAGGTGATTTGTGCTTCAGCTGCATTTATTCAGAGTGAAGCAAACAACGGCTGCTCACAACTGAAACTAATGAACAGGACTCTGGAAGTTCTCTGGCACTCTGGCTTCTGTAAGCACACCTGAAGTGAGTGTGAAGACAACATGGTGATGCTCATAGTGTCAAAATGATGAACTGATGTAATTCAGAGTCACTGGAGCCAGGGAAGGGCTTCGGTCCCAGAAAGCCTCTGACCTTGGGAGTGCCACTGGCAGAGAGTCCCAGGAATGGTCTGACTGGGGAGTTTCCTTCACAGACACGCTGCAGGAGCATTATGCTGTGCTGAGATACAACCCAGCCTTGATATCTATACAAGACATATTCATCTTAGCAGACAAAACCAGAAGAAAAAGTAACCAAGTCTCATGGTTAAGGGTTCAAATGGTTCTGGGGCCCAGGGGGAGCATTGACTGGTCCTGATATGGAGCATCCTGGTCATCAGTGTATGTTAATCCATGTCCAGGTCACTGAGGAAAAAGGTTTTCTTTCTGTGAATGTTGTTACTGAAAGCAGGATGGTAAGCTGGTATGGTAAAGCCAATGTTTTTTGTGGAGAAACCTCTTGACAGACAACTGTTTGTTCAGCTCAGTAAATTCAAGCTGGGGCTGAGTAAAGAGGTTGCCAGATCACACAATACAACAGTTGTATGTTGCTTCTGTCTTGTACCCAAAGCTGAGTGGGAGATCAGGCAGAAGGAGAGCAGAAACCTGAGACTGTCATGCTGCTAACAGTTGTGCTGTGAGGTTGTAAAAATAACACAGCAAGATGAGGCCAAACTCTGTCTTTGGCAATAAAAACTTGTACGGGGATGGAGGATCCGAAATATACCTCATGTGGTTGTAGAAAAGCACTGAAATCACAATGAATATGTAATAGATGGGTCACAGACCATTTGCTAGATGAAGACTTGGAAAGCTAAAGACTGTTGTATTTAAAAAGTCTTTTTCTCCTCCTGTCCTCTTCTTCTGCTCCATCCCCCCATTCCCACTAAATAGATGGGCATTTTCAGTATTAACTTCAAGTGCTGTTCTTTTTCTGCTCCACCACAATGGTAGAAAAGACTCCTGCTAAAGAAACCTGTGTCTGATTTTCCTGTGGCTTTTCCTCACCTTTACTGGTCATGAAAGGCAATGACTGGAAAAGGGAAAGTGCCTGTTCATATGCACTTCTTACAAACACCTCACAACCTCTCTGACATCAGAAAACTGGCCAAACACATTAATGATGGGAATTTAACAATTAAGAATGAAGTTTTACCTTCAGAATTGTACTTTAGAGAAGCTGGCAAAAGCAGGAATGACTTAATTGCAGCAAAGGCATTCCCAACAAGGGTAATAATTTTTAATCCCTTCCCTTCCCGATTGAAAACAGCCTTACCAGTTTAATGGTGTGCATTTGAATTAATGTAAACTGAGGTGTGCCACTTTTAAGTGATTGATATTAAAGCCAGACTTAAATAAGCCTGTCTCTGGAGACAGTGAAGTGTAGTGTCAACACTGTAAACACAACAGTGTACTTTCCTGGTTTAACTAAGAGGATTCAAAGTGATACAAGTTTGCTTTGTAGAAGCAAATCTGGATTACTAAAACAACTCTAGCCCGAAGGAAGCGTGCAGTATACATGGAAAATAAGGGACCTGTTTTCATTAAAAGTCAAGTTCTTTTTAAAAGAGTGTAACATCCTGCTAACCCCAATGGATGCTTAGGGTACTCTGAACCCACTTATCTGGCTAGCCACGGTATGTAAATGGGTGCTGCAGTACAGTAATGAAAAGAATGGAATCTAAATGACTGAGCTTTCCTCTGGCTTGGTCAGTCCTGGCTTCTGAGGAGGCCTGAACAAGCCCTGACTGCAATTTCTGCTCCTGTTAACTGTGCAGTAAGAATGGAGGCAGCTGTGAAGCAAGACACTTCACAGAAACCTACAACCACCTATCCAAGCTATTGCTATTCAGCCATTGTTTGAGCTTGAGTGTCATTAGTTAAATTGGCAGGGAAGGCCCACTTCCCTGCTGAAATTAATTGTTAATGCCATGCTAGGAAGACTCTCAAGGTTATAATGAAAACTCCTATGAATATAAGCTCTATGACTTTGACTCTCATCCACACTTCAGTCTCTCCAGCAGTCTGGCGTTCCACAGGGGCTCCAAGAGACATGGCATGTAGTGGAAATGTGAAAGTGTACATGACTGCAAGAGCAAATGATGAAACAAGGCCAGTGACATTATCACTGTCATATTCAAATGAGAGTGACAGGCCAGCATTACACCAAGATTTTAATCTTCTTGCAGGGCTCCAATCTGTCTGCATGAGCTGCTGCCCTACAGGAAGGAAGGTCAGTTCCCTGGAAAACAGGTACTGAACCCCTACCACTTACAATTTAGAACTGTCAAAGTGAACCACTGTTTTGGCTTTCTGTAGGATGCTGGTCTGTACTTGTAACTGCTCAGCTACTGTGACCATCTTGTCAAAGCTGCCTCTGAAGTCTGTGTTTCACCAAAGCCCCACCAGCCACTTGTATGCTGTCACATCCTGCTGGGTTCTTCACTCACAACACCAATGCTCCAATCTCTGACCCCTCTGCAAGGCATCTTGTACCTCAAGAGAGTCAACAGCACCTCCCAGTTTGGTACCATCAGTAAAACTGCTAAAGGTGCATTCAACTTTTGGGTGCAGATCACTGATAAATACACTGAACAGGACTGTCCCTAGAACTGAGCCCAGCAGAACAGCCGTGTGGAACATTGCCAGCCAGATGTGGCCCCATGCACTACAACCCTCTGAGCCCTGCCCTTGGACAGTTCTTTACTCCGTGCACTGGGCACCCAGTCATCCTACACAACCCTGCTGTGAGGGGCAGTATGAAAAGCCTCCCTAAAATGCAGAACAATTATACCCACCACCTTCCCTCCATCCACTAGGTGTGTGACCTTGTCATACAGAGATAGCAAATTAGTTAAATGGGATTTACCTTTGTGGCTGACTATGCCTGACGTCTGCCTTTCAATAGTACCCAATATAACCATTTTCATCTTTTTTTCCAGCCCTTCTGTGAGGGCTAAAGGTATCAGTTACAAAACCTGTAACTTCTAAGTTGTGCTTCGATTCTCATTTTTACCCTCTTCACTACAAAGAATTGTTCTTTGCCTCCTTTCCCACCCTCCCTCCCTACTATCCAGCATATGCCATTGCATAGTAACAGTGCCTGTACAGCTGTTTTGTACAGAAAGAAAAATAAACTAATGTGTTGTAACACATTATAAATAATAAACTAATGTGGTGCATTTGTACAATGGATTTTGCTGGTATATGGGTTAAAAAACCCCAAAAAACTGTGTCCTACAACGTGACACAGTTGTAAATGTCCCATGGTCACATCTTGAGCACATGTAGGCACTGGGGCTCTGGTCCTAGTAGCTAAGTAGTGAGGAGACACTGCTGAGGTGCAGTGGTTTGAAGTCTGGTGTCTTTGGATGTTTAAGCTCTAAATGTCTACTGTTACAAATCTAACAGCTCAATCAGCTGAGTTTTTCTTACCCTTATTTAAAACCTTTCCAGCCCACCTCTGGAGTATAAACAGAAAAAAGTACCAGTTGATTTGCACCTTTTAAAAGCACTATATTTGTGAAAGGGGAATTCCACTGTCCCCTCCTGTCTTTTCCCCTCCCACACAAGTGATTTTTTCAAACAAGGGAGGAGAATCCATGATTCTGTTCCCCTCCAAACTCTGTCCCCACACTAAACAATCAACCCCCTTTGGAACACCTCCCCATGCTCAGAGCCTACGCCCATCCTAAGTGCTGTTTTGTAGATTTTAGTAGAATGTGAGTCATTTGTAGCTGATGTGCTCTTGCCATGGGACTGCATTTTTGGTTTCAGCCATCAGACTGTTTTTACTGAGATGCCACTTACACACGCCTTGCTACAGATCCATGGGGTTCATGCTATGCCCCAGCACTCTCAGGATGTGTGGCACACTGAGAGGCTGAGGTAAACCAGGAGCAGTCTGGAGGTAGCTCTCTGGCATGACTTTGGCAGGGTAAGAATCTTGCCTGTCCTCATTCCAACAGCAGTCAATGGCCCTATGGGCCTAACCAATTCTGTGGTAGACAATGTGCCTCCCAGTAGTTTAAACGTTGCCTGGCTTTACCTCAGACTCCTGAAGGGGAAGAAACAAATCAGGCAGCTCATAAAGTCAGATACAGCCCTGTTGCTACGGTAACCCAGCTGATAAGAGCAGTATGCTGATAGATAACACCAGGCAAAGGACTCACCTCTCACCTGCCTTTAGATTTCAGCATCCTGGGGATTAGTGAACAAGCCCTTCAGTCCCAGAGCTGGTACAGAAAAGGACACTGGGAGCTGGAAACCTCAGGGACCTGCTCAGCAATCTGTGTCCCCTCACAAGAAACATCCAGAATTCTATTAGTGAGTTTTAAGCGACTGAATCAAAAGTGAGGTAAATACCACCATGTCATTAGCTTAACTTGGATGTTTCTAAGATAACCTCTATGTGATAAAGGTTAGGATGAAACCAACCTTGTTCTAGTTGGATAGTCCCATAACTGCCTCTTGCACCTTGGGGAAGTACCTTTTACATGATATCAAAGCCCTAAAATGCTTGATAACAAAACCTTTGCAGTCAGAGATTCATGGGGAGTAGAATTTCCAGTCTGCAGAAGGGCTAATTTGAGATGCCCCTCTTGATTTAAACTGCAATTGTGTTAAAAAAAAAAAAAAAAAAAAAAGAGAGAAAAAACAGTATCTATTTCCCTACCTCCGAGAGAGAGAAATCCTTGGAGACTGTTTGTGAGGAACCAAGATTGACTACTGAAAAAAATTCAGAGCTAAAAGTAAGCCGTGTATAGACTGCCTGCTTGCTAGAGTCCAAGTTAGGACCTGACTACCAACAGTGTTGCTGCTTTGAATTAGCAGTTCTAGTGGGGAAACTCTCCATTCCACTGCTCTGCTGAACTCCCCTTTTGAGGTATTTTTAATATTTTACATGTTGTTAACTAGGTTACCAGTGATGCCTGAGTTACTTAGCTTATCCTTTGCCTGGTGTCTTTACAGGGGATGCAAATCTGCTTCTTGATCATCTCAACACGATGACCTCCAGTTCTGACAAAGTTATGGAGAAGACTTGTGCGTATTGTGTTGAGAAGATAGCTAAACATAATTTTCAAAATCAACTCCAGCCAATGATGAATAATATATGTGACCTTAATGAGTAATATAAAGATACTTTATGCCTCTGGCTTCGCTGGAAAAGTGTTAAATGGCCTTAGATGAAAAGATAATAAGACCTTCAACTTGAAATCCTTTGCTGTAAAAGGGAAAATGCTTTACCAGTAAAATTAATATTTTGAAAAATGATATTACATAAAAAGGTAGGAAAGATTAGTCAGCCAGTGAGTAGAGGTCATTGTTTTTTCTGACAGAAAGTCCAGAGCTGTATTGATCCACCTCCTGAAAAGAGAGTGTTTGTGTATACCAGCAAGCAAAAACATTGTTTTCTTTCTCAGCACCAACTAATTGCATGCTGCATTTAAAAACACACTCTATCTACAAGTAAACAGATTTACAAGGCTGTGAGGTGTCTTAAGTCCAGGGAAAATTCTTTCTGCAATACAAAACATCTGAGCTGGTAACAGAAGATGTTCTGGAGCACAGCCTAAGGTTTTAGTCAGCAGCCTACCAGGCTTGCCTAGTAGTGATGAGGCTTCCCTCGTCACTATATCCCCTGAAAATCACCTGCACACAAGTAGTTAAGTCATAGGAAGTCAAGGCTCTCTTCTCACCCATGTAAACAGTTGAGTACTTAGCTCTGGCACTGGACTATTGGTAAATTTTTTCATTGTCCAACCCATTAGTCATCCTTATCAAGAAAATGGAAGTAACGCCAGTGATTTCTAAAAAGCCCTTTTCAAGAATATATCTGCATTGATGTATGTTTGCAGTTTTGGAGCCACATCTCACAGCTTTCATGGTCTCTCACACTGAAGTGAAGAGCATGGTTGGTCAAGCACCTCCATGCTAACTATAGCAGTAAAGGTAAGGACACTGAGATGAAAAATACATTTATGGTGACATAAAAGAGAAATGAAATCACTTATTGATTGGTAAGAGCTGTGAGATGGGTGGGAAGCAGGTAGAAAGGTATTCTCTTTCTAGGAGGCCTAACTAGGCATGTTGCCATTGAATTCAACAGCTCCAGTGAAGTTGACTTCAGGCATGAAGCATGGGCTGTCTAAATGTTTGGTAGTAACCCAGTTTTTATCACCTTTACATTAGCTGTGTGCTCTTTAGAAGTGTCTTGACAGTTCCAACCAGAGAAGCAATAGCTTGTGCCTGTACAGCAAGTGAGGCATGTGAGCATTTACAATTAAAGGACTTGGGCACTGATGGTAGCACACTGGCCAATTTATCAGCAGATATCTAATCAGTCTAACCATGGGCTCTGTAATTCTCCAGCTCTGGGCCATAAAACACTGCCCTCACCTGAACCAAATGCTCAAACACACTCCAGGTCTTTCTGGCATGAAATAATTCACCAGCTATTTCAGGTATACCACCTCTGCTTGTGAGTGTCAGTGAAGCCATGGGACTGCAAGTGAAAGCATGTAAGTCTGCAAGTACAGCCTTTGGATAACATTTTAAATGGCTACACAGACTTGCCAAGGAACTGTGTTAGGCCCAGATTTCCAAGGGCTTGGGCTCTGTTGCCCTGCAAACAACACAGGGGTAGAAATGACATGGGAGTTACTGGGGCTGGTGTCACTGGACCCACTGCACAACGTGCAGAAACCAAAGATTCCTGACTATGTAAGAAAACTACTGAGTTTAAAGTAAAAACATTACACCACCAGATACTCTCCATATTTTTTCTTACATTTATTTCAGACTAGGGTTTATTCTTAAAGAATGTTTTCTTCTAGAAAATAAAAGTTATCTGCCTTGATTTCCCAACAATTTTGTGGGAAGGAAATCTCCAGTGATGTGACCAGTAGGGTATTTTCTCTGCCATAATTTTAAGTACATTTATTAACTTGGTGAGAATTTTGTGGGTAATAAAAATCAAAAGGAGAGAGACAAATGTCAGCCAGGCAAAAATGCCAAAGGATTAATTTCTGTAACTCATCTTTCTATTATGTGAAAGGATCATGGTCCTTGCTGTGCTTGATCTTGACTAGATGGTAAGATATGTATCTTTGGAATTTAAGAGAATATAAAATCTTCCTCATTAAAGCCAAGGCAGCACCACATCTGTATCAAATTTAAGGCATGAAAGGACAAAATACAACAAGGTGTTTTAAAATGTACCTCTGTGGACATGTGTAATACCCCATAGGAGCTGGGGATCACATAAGGTCACTGCTGACACAACTGCATGGAATCTTGTTGGGTGTGGTGTGTATTTACACCTCTCAGAAGGAATTGGTTACTGGGGCATCCAGTGTATTTCTGAAGTGGTTGGATTCCCCTTCCCTCTCTCCCTATTTACAGTTCCCTTTGGAGTACAAGAAACATTTTCTGTAACCTCAGCTTCCTGATTCAGCTGTTGTGATGTCAGTTATTTACGATAACAAAATTGAGACAATGCCTGTGGTTTGTGTGGGATAAAGCCAACCTTGTTTCTGTAAAAAGGGACAATCCTGATGTGAGAAGCACAGGAAAGGCTACAAAGTAGGCCTCCGAGGTGGTATTTCATAAGTTCTGCCAGCTTCATAATGCATTATTTCAAAGGCCACTGACAGAGGGTTTCTTCCCTTCCACAGGACTGGACACTAATGTGAATGAAGTCTTGGAAAAGTATCTCTTTGGAGAACAAGGCTTCAGAGATAGTATCTTGGGAAATGAATGGATTGCTAGTGGGTGGAGAGGCAGTGAGTGTCAGGATGCAAATGTTTCAATATCAATTACACCTTCTGTGGTCACAGGCAAGTCATTCTGCACCTCTGCTTACCTGTAATGAAATTCAATTATTAATATTTCACCCACCTAAACCACACACGTAGTGAAACTTGCATAATGCCAGTAAACTCTTGATGTCACAGAGTAGCAAAAGGAAAGAAGAAACTTTTAAAACAAAGCATGGTTCATTATGAATGAAGAGCATCAGCTTAGGTGTAGCCTCTAGAGAATGCCCCTTACCTGCTATCCTCCCGATTGGCATCGCGTGGTCCTCGGGAGGGGAGACAGACACCATGATGTGGTTCATGTAAGCTAACTCTTCTCGGTGGGACAGGTTGATGGGCTTGACCTCCCTGTGCAGCCCATCCTCAGACAACCTCGGTGGTTTGAAATCGGAGTGCCGGGGGTTCAGTATCAAAGGATGCATGATAGGGCTGGGCATCAGCTGGATGACCCTGGTGTTCTCCTGGCGAGGGCTGGAGGGCTTCTGGAGCACCTCAGAGGGAGGCGGGCAGTGGTTGTTTTCTATGGGGGACACTGAGAGAGGATAGGGCTCCTGCTGGTTGTTCTCATGCTGGTGCCTTGTCCCTGGCACCCTGTCGGCCGGGGACAGGTGACGGAGGGTGCTGTCCATGGGGGACTTCAGTGGCCGCTGGTCGGGGTCTGGCGACGGACGGTGGTTGTTGGTGATGGGCGACCGCGAGCGATGCAACAGTTCAATGGTTGGGGGGTTGTGGTGGACTGTTTCTGCAGATGGTCTCGAAGGTCTCTGCACAAAGCTATCTGTGGAGAAAAGAAAAGTCCCCAAAATACAGATTGTCTATACTGTGATCAAGGTGCAGGATTTACTGCTGACAGCTTGCAAAGGTTTTTCGTTTGTGTGACCTACAGACGCCCAGAAAAGTACTGCATAAATGGAGACAGTTATTATTTCCACACAGAATGAAAACAGTGAAAACAATCTCCCTCCACCACCATACGATAGTTCCTTGGGAAACACACTAAGAGAAATCCCATTTTGAGAAGCTGACTGGAACAGCTGTGTAGAAAGTAAGATCTGATTTAGCTGTACTGTATTTCTGTGCAAATTTTTTGGAAGTTTTCTCCTGCCATTCATGTCTCTCCGTGTTGTTTCTCTTATTGTACCACTATGAGCACTGTAAGGTAGAAGGGAAAGAAAAAAAGGGAAATTGTCTCCTGGAAAATACCAATGATTAAGTTTTAATTGGTAGAGGCTTAGGTCAAGGTAGAGAATAAACTCAGTCTGAAATATGGACTGCATTGTTTAAAAAAACCCTTCTGGTAGGAAGCTCTTTGTGAAACCCTACATTTTATCCTTGCCTTGATTTTAGAGCATGTTACATCTTCATAAGGTTATTTTCATCTTCTTTTATTTAGTCTGTGGTGTCTACTGATGGGATGTCCCACATAAGCACTTGCATGTCTTCAGCAGGAGGACTTCTAGCATCACTTTTGCATGAACACACTTTCCCAGCTGTGATGCTTAAGAGTAGTGGGGAGATAAATTACTAATAATCCTCTCACAAAATTAAAATTTTTGCCACTGAAAACCTTCAGGTAAGCTAAGGCCATAAATTTTAACTTGGGAAACTACTGACAAAGAGGAAAGTACCATCAGAGCTACAGTGACTAACAGCTTTTTATTTGAAAAACAAAGATCAAATTTCAGTGCTGTTTGTTGAAAGCCTTGGGTGATAACAGAAAGAAACTGTGCACATGTCAACAACTGAAACAAGTAGCTGCCTATTTGAGGCTTTTTGTTCACTCCATTTTCTCTGAATGTTTAATGAATCTTTTGTTCTCTTGCCAAAGCAGTGACACCTGTTGAAGACCCTGTCAAGGTGAAGACTCAACGGCTCCTGCTGCTCTGGAACCCCGGTAGGCATCAGGAGATGGATCAGCACATACCCAGGGAAAGGCCTGGACAGGAAAAGCTCAAGTCCTGAGAAAATGTAGTGCCAGGCAGTGACATAGCATCTGCACAAAAACACTGAAGTCTACAGGAAAACTTGGAATTTTAGGCAGAACTTACACTGCTCTAGAATACTTATCAAACACATCTGTGGTCCCAGACAAGAAAAATGCATTTGTAGGGTCATTCCAGATAGTCACCTTGGAACAGCTTGAGGACACAGAACTTCAGAGCCATATATTGTTCTTGCTTCAAACCAAACAGTTTTAAATACAAAATGGCCAGCTAATGTGGGATAGCCCAAATGAAGATTAAAGAGGAAAAGTTTACAACTGTACCTACATCTGTGGCTGTCTTTCCTTCAAGTCTCCTTTCCTTGCCACAACAGAAAGAAAACCAACTCCCAAATTTTACTCAGTGTCCTATCTTCTACAGACCATCCACCCCCATCACTGTACAGTCAAATGCACTGTGCTCATTCTTGGCCTGTAAGTATAGACCAGAATATTTATTGTTTGTTCTATTTATTTAATGCCTTGGCTGAAGGGAGCAACTATCTTTAAATCAGAAAGGAATGCCCTGCTGTGCTTTTCACCAAGCTCTCTGCAAACATTAGCTGGCTCTGACAAACTCCAAACAGAGGTGTTCCTACCTGTCTGCTTCTAAACCATGCTGATATTGAACCTGGACAGAGGGGACAGAAAGCAGAGACCAAGGAACTCTTGGAAAAGCAAGAAGAGGAAACACCACAAATGGATACACACTGGTGGTTCACTTTCCTTCAAGATCTTTCTCTCAACAAAAGAATCCCCTCATGGCCAAAGATGTAGTTTGCCATAAAACAATTCCAACTCAACTCAAAGCAGGATTGCCACAAATGACCCTGAATAGAATAAAATCCTCATCACAAATCCTTGGCACATCTGGTGATTGTAAGTTGAGCATGTATGGGATATAATTTCCTGCAGCACTAGATTCACACTGGCTCTTCATTCCAAATAAGCAACACTCTTTTCTTGAAGACAAAGCTGTGAAAGGAAATTTACCTCCCAGGAAATTTGCTGACCTATCCATAGAGGGATGGGGTGGGGCTGCACTTACTCTGGGAGTGAGCAATTGCTGCATGACGGTCCCAAAGATTGGCACTCTCTGCTTACCCACAAAAGAAGTGCAGGGAATGACAGTGTAAGCTTCCTGCATGGCATCCCATCAAATGACTCAGAGCTCTGTCAGAAGGACCACTGGAGATGAAGGTAATTCACTTTCCATTGCTCATCCCTCTGCAGGGACAGAGCCCATTCCAAGCCAATATCCTGAACTGCAGTCAATTGATTTCAAACAGCCAAACCCTCTTTGTTTAAGCTTAGTAAAAAACCACTAGATGTAAAGGAAAGCAGGTTCATAAGTATATTCCAGTAGGAAATAGGCAAAAGAGACAGAAAGCAGAAAAAGATCACTGGAATAAGGACAGATTGTAATAAAGATACAGTATAATAATATATATAGATATAATAAAAATATATAATAAAGTTCAACCACTCAAAATAATGCCAAGGTAAAACCTGTCCCCTCTCTCACAGCTCGTGAGTTAGTCAGGGTTCAGTTCTGCTCCTCACATTCTCTCTCCTGTTTTTAACTAAGTTGCATTTTGCCAAGGGAAAATGAAAAGTGAATTGTGCTAGTTTCTCCCAAGTGACTTTGTGAAACAGGAGGAAGAAGAAATGTCAAAATAAACAAATTCACCTGCCTGTAAATTTCTGGCATAGAGATTTTTTGACTGCTCAGTCTTGTAGCAGGCAAGCTGTAGTTTCTTTTGCTTATTTTAAAGTTCATCTCACAGCAAACCAAGAACTAATTTTCGTCATTATAAAGAGAAGTTTTAAGTAATACCACAGAGTTCTCTAAGCAAAAACAGTGCTACTATCAGCAGCCAGAGTATTGTAAGGAAGAAATCTAAGCTGTTTCTTTATCACTAGACTGCAAAAGATGTATTTTTTAAATAACACACATGAAAGGCCAACTGATCAGCCCCGTGAGATCCTCTCTAGTCAAAGTTGCTCCATGTTAAAGGTAGGAGTGTCTGAGAGAGCAGCTAGTATTTCTGTTTGGAATTTAGAATGGGAACACTTCTGGGTGAAGGCCATGCTTGAGGAAAAGATTTTACTAATGGTTTGAATACAGTGGGCCAGTGCCTCTTGCACAGCTCTGCCAACTGAACCTCGTCCTGACCTGCAGCACCCTCATTGAACCTGGAATATTTACACAGCTCTGTGGAAACACTCTGGAGTGTCCTGATTCCAGCTGCTGCTGTCCTGCTGTTGGCTTAGTCTCAGGGTTTGGCTGGTGCCATTTGACTCTGGCTACCTCAGACTGGCCACAGGCAACTTGTACAGGTCTGACTGCACCCCTGAATCTTCTCCTGCAATCCCACGTTGAATCTTGAAATAGATTCATCTCTAATAGAATTAGCACACCTTTTCTCCAGTTAGCAGAGACCAGGGTGACATCCTAATTTGCTTATAGTCTCTTCTCCTGTTTACTCAAAAAAGGAGTAACACTACTTTTTCCTAGAATTTAAATAGAAAATTAAATTCATTTTTAATTGAAAAAAAATTAATTCTGCCTGATGCTTTCATGGAAAGGACCTCTGAAAAAGCTTAAGATATATATTTTCCTGTTATATACCCAAGAAATCCAAAAAGTACTTCAGTGGGTGTATTTTTAAAGAAATTAAAACCTCAATTTTCCATTGAAAAGAAGCACACTTACATTTTGTAGAAGTGCAATTCCACAACCTTAACTATTCTTTTTTCATCACCTCTGACAGTCATGGTATGTGTGGACACTAGTAGACCTAAGCAAGTAATTCTGATAGCAAAACTGAGAGAAAACCTGCAGAAGCCCCCTTCTCTCACCAGGAATTGCTCAAGCAGCCCAACAGCTGAGCAAGGTGATGGGCTCAGAGCCAGGAACTCTGGCACAATGTTCTGACAGACTGTCAACTGAAGTGACTGGGAGTTGGATACTCCCCTCTGAGGCTGCCCTCCCCTGCTCTGCCAATGACTGCATTTAGCTGCATTTCCAGGATACTAAAAGTCCATGAAGTAACTCTGTCTACCTAACTGGGTGTGAGGAAAACAGAATCAATAGGGTCAATAAAACTTTCTGCTTTTTAATCTGTATCTGACGTAGCTTTTAAAGATGCTTTGGAAACAGATCAACATAATAGAAGATAAATGGAGAAGGGCTTGTTGACTCACTAGACCATTTGATTGTTCCAAAGCTATGGAGACAGAGGGAGGAGAGCAGCTTTATTTAAGTAACTTTGGAGCAAGAAAATGACATAATTCCTACTCGCCTCTGTAATGGCAACTAGTGTAAGAATGAGACAGTTACCTTCATCATGATTCTGGTGCAATATGACCTCTGGCTGAGCATGGATAGAGTTCCCAGGGTGGAAGAAAGGTGTGAAGAGCATACGAGCTTTCCTTTGCTTCAGGATATGCTGAAGGAGTTCATACAAAACATCACCTGAAAGACAAACAGCAGGAAAAAGGAAATGAAAATGTACATAACTGATGAGAAGACTCATTTAGCCATCTGATGCATGAATTCATGGCTCCTGGGTGCTATTTTCAGATCCAAGAATGCTATCAGTAAGATCCTGCATTTCACTGCTATGCAAAGTTCTCCTTTGAAAGGAAAAAAAGGCACATCACACCTCTGAGTGTGACTGTGGCAAAACAGAACGACATTCCCTGGCATCTGAATTGTCACATCTTTCCTTAATGGAACACAACACTGCAATATCTAGGAGACCAGTGCTTATTTTGTGCCTTTTTATAATAAAAATTACATCTTGTACGAATGACCTTATTCCAACACCTACACGAAACACAAAGGTACTTATGCATTTGGTCTGGTGTAACTGGGTGCACATTTCAAAGTGAAATTGTACATCCCAGGGTAGGAAGTCTCTTTTCATCCTGCCTGCTCTTTTCTGTTTGTCACTGCTCATATTACAGAGGAGCAGGTTGCAACTATTACACATTCTGTGAAAATGAAGTTAATGAAGTTTCACTTAGGAAACCTTAGATTTTCTGGGAGAGTTTTCTCAAACATGGGGGGTTTTTAGTAGTTCTTTCTGAGATTGTAAACTGTGCACCATTTATCCCTTGTCTCTGTAAACTGCCAGTATTCTAATTTGTGGGCAACTTGAGTTTCTCTGTGTGAAACAGTTAAAGCCATACTACTTTCTGTAGTTCAGCTTCCTTTATTTTTAACATCTTGGCTGCTTTTACTGTCTCAGCAGTGACTTTAGGGCATATTTAAAAGGTGATTGCAATACCTGAAAACCTAACTAAAAACAAAGCCTTGAGCACTCAGTTACATGAAAGTCTAAAAAGTGCTTTTACCACGTAATTTCCATCACTGAATGCAACAGTGGCATAAATAACTAGTGCTGTAACACTCAGAGCAATAAGGTGGCAAATTTGTACCTCTTTTGATTGGCCTGGCAGACTAGTGAAAACATCCACTAAGCTGTCTGAGTTATTTTTTACCTAATGAAATAACTGAGACTTCTGCATCACCCAGATGCAGCAACGTTAAGATGATGAAAAGCGTTTTGCATTCCCTCTCTCCTCTGCTGCCTCCCTTCCCTGGGCAGCCCTGAACAGAACAGCTGTGGGGCTCTGAGCCCCTTTCTTGGCAAGACTGTGGGAGTGGATGCCCTTCTCCTGCTTTAACCATGAGGGGAAATGATACAGCCTTCGTGTGGCTTCAGTCTGGAAAAACTTAATGCCTCTGTGGCAAACATTATTTCACAGTTCTTGAATTTCATGTACAGATAATTCTGGGAAATGCTGAGGTAATGTCCCTTTACCTACAGTTATCTAAATTTTTAGGGACTGACTCAGACATCCTCCACGAAGTTTATTATCAGTGGGGAATACCTGGAGAGAAGGAAGAGACAAAATGCAAGGGAGGAGGCCTTTAGCTGGGTTATTTAGTTTGAAACCTTCTGAATAAAGTGGGATTTTGCAAGTCAGAGGCTCTTCTCTGGGAACACTTTATTTCCAGCCTACAAAAATTTTATTTCTGCTTATTTCAAGTGCCCTCACAGACACAAGGAGAAGAATAGGGACATAACTTTCAGGCAGGAAGGGGAGCTGCAGACCACATACTTAAAGGTGCCACTTGCAGTCCTTGCCCACATCCCTGCTTTCAATACTCCTTTTGCTTCAAGCAGGGCTAATTTTTAAGGAAATCACTTCAAGTGGTGTACCAGAATTTAAAAAAAAAACAAACACAACCAACAACAAAAAACGACGACATTTCTAGGCATTAGTTCTCACTAATGTACTACAGTGACAACAGACAGCAATGTTTGGGCTCTTCTTCCATACAAAGTTAGCCCTGAATTTGAAGTACATGCTTAAAAAACTTTATATACACTAAACATAACTAACAGTTTGTGAGGGGGATTCTGCAGGAGGATGGTTGTGGAGAGTGCCCAAGCAGGTTGGTGCAGAATTAGACCCACAGCTTGATTATCAGCTGGATCCCAGAAGCACCAGCTGTACTCCTGCACCTTGTCAGCCTTGCACTGGAAGCCTCCTCACAGCAATTCTGTCATCACTTGGTCCAAGCTCTTTGATCACCTATAGTGACTGAAGTGCAAGCTTTTATATTTAACAGGAGTACCTTGTATCGTCACAAAAAAAGCTCACAACTCATAGTTAGTTAAACACCCCTGACAAAGGAGGGCAGAGGCTTACTCTGACTGTAAAACTGGAGCAGGTAGACCACAGGGTATATAGTTACAGGCAGGCAGGCAACAGGCACATTTCTAAATCTCCTTTGTGAATAAATGAAGACATAATCTGAGCAATAGGCAGACTGATTCACACACCTGTCTGTGCTGTGGGCTGGACTCCAGCATGTGAGAATACAGTACAGTAAAGCAAAACCCACAGGGGCTGTTAAATAGAGGCAAAGCCCCCAGGGAAGGAGTTTTGCAGTCACTTTTAGCAGCACCTCAGCCAAGACAACTGTGAGGCAAAATGCTAATATGGGCTGTTTAAAGAGACTGGAGCACTTGATTAACTTGCTGCTGTAGTTGGGTCTGTGAACAGATAAGCCTTTAAAGAGAAGAGCTGGAAGTCACAAAATTCTGCCACAGCAGCTTGCTTTCTGGGAGCTCTGCAGGGAGTTTTAACTATAAACAGGTTGGATGTTTGGGTTTGGATTTGCATTCAAATATGCCTACAACTCAGGTGTACCAGGATGTCTTTCTCTCTTTGCCCTTTTTGTCCTTGCCTCATACAAGTGTCTCTGCCCTCCCTTTTCCAGTCCTCCCCAGCAAAGGTGACCATTTCCTCCTCTGACCCTCTTCAGCTTTTGTTGCAGCTTCCTCTCTCTTCCAATCACAGCTTCTGTAAATAATCCTCACCTGAATGAGGGGACCTGTACCGAAAGTCCTCTTTGGTCAGGAGCAGCAGAGCTTTGCCGTTCATCTCAAAGGTGTTGCTCTCAATGGGCCTCAAGGAAAACTCCTTCTCCGCCCACCGGAGCCACTGCGCCACATCTTCCCTGCTCCAGTAAACCGGCTGCAAACCTGTGCCAGAAAGAGACCAGATTGAGACAGGGCACAGGAACACAGGCACACATCACTGCATCCCCCCTTTCTCCCCACAGCTAAATGTACAAAGTCTCAGGGGAAAGTGTAGGAGAGGAATGTCATGTTGGTGCAGGATTACTCTAAGCACTGGACTGCTAAATACTTTGTTATTTTAGGCACTTTGGTTTATCTGTGACATATTGAGAAACGAGAACTGCCTCAGCATTCTGAAGAAAGCTCACAGGACAATATTTCATTCCAGGTGTCCACTGTGCAAAAGGATTTTCCTCTACGTGCTCCTCCTGATGTGCAGAGCAGGCAGCAGGCAAAGTCCATGGTGCCATCCATCCTTGGTGTGTATCCTTTGATGGAAGGGAGGTGTGTGCTCTCTCTTCAGACCCCTTGCACATTCATGGATCAAGAATAATGAAAAACTGTCAAATGCAAGAGAGCCATAGCATCTCTCCAGGTGGCTGGGGTGAGGTCTGTAAGGAGGGGCTGCTTAAACACAGCCCCTGTAACTGTGGTTATCAGCACAGGTATTGGTGAGAGGGGTGTATTCAGCCAGGCCCACCCCTCCTCCGGGTGCCATTACTGAGCAGGTGCCATTCCCACACTGGAGAGGAAAGCCAGAGCCAAGATTGTGCCACCTTTGGCACTGCTTTAGCCTGTGTTTCCTGTATAGCAATAAAATATTACCTATGTAACTAGGTCTGTGTAAGAGGGTATAGCGTTTTTTAGTAAAATAGTAGGGATATTTGTTTTGGGGGCAGATTTTCCAGGGTGCCAAGGAGAATCTGGCTCCCTTTCTGCCAGCCAGCTCGTACAGCTTATAGAGCCTAGGCTATTGTGTTTACTCACAGAGGCCCAACCACATTACCATCAAAGATATTTGCCTGCTACCTTTATTGGGCCCAGGCAGAGAAGCTTGGGAGGTATGACAATTCAATATCTGTTCTACACACAAATTTAAAATAGCTTCCTCCCCCTGGAGAGAAGGCAGCGCAGTGAAGAGCTGTTTATACCCAAGTAGAGAGATTATCTCCAATCCACTGGGCGATAAAAGCTTTATTTTCCTTTCCCCCTCGTGAGATGACTCATTGTTTAACTTGCTACAAAGCTTACCCACTGTGCATAGGAACATAAAATTTGCCATATCTGATCAGATCTCTGGTACACAGCCTCTGGCAGGAGCCAGCACCTTATGCTTCAGAGGAAGACGAACCTCCCTTCCTTGTATTGCACCTGGCTGATTGTACGCGGCACATGGGAAGAAATTTCCTTCCTGGCACACCATTCTCTGAGATCTGATTACCCTCCTCCTACCAAGCACTAAAAGAAGCCTGGGAGAGCTGTATCACTCTTGTTTAGGTTTGGTTTTTACTTCTTTAACAGATAGGCAACCCCTTCATTTCTGTTTTAGCAAGAAGTAACATGAAGTGAATTGCATTCTGCTGCTTTGCCAGATTCCCAGACAACGGCTTTGGAAAGCCCCAGAGCCACAGCTGCATACAGAACTGAATCTCTGTCAGAAGAGGAATTGAGATTGTGCCTGAGAAAGGGTCAGAGCTGATCTAAGGATGGGATGTCTGCATGGCAGTAGCAAGAATTTCCATTGGCTTTCAGCTGTAGCATACTGTTATACTACAGAAACAAGTAGTAGCCTTTATTTATTTATGAAGTAAATTCTCTTCCCCCTATAAATTAGGGTCTGCTTATTGAGGTCAGAGTTTTCTTTAGGACCTTTCTTGTTGAAGAGACTGGTGTGAGGTGTAGATTTGCTCAGACATGGAAACTGTCATCTAAAATGCCAGAGTGAGGTTCATCTTCTGCTGAATAAAGGGCTACTCCTGCAGAAAATACACTCCAGACCCCAGGCTGCTGCTGTAGCTAAAAGAGAAAGAAGTGAGCCATGATGCAGGGAGACCACAACATATGAAAGGGTTTTAAAAGACCAGCTGAGGAGAGCTTGAAATGCTCGTGCGTGTTCTTTTGCCTCCCCTCTTTGCCATGCCATGCCAGTAATAAACTACCCAAAGGAGAACTGTCATATAGAAATCTAACTGGACTTCTGATGTGCACTTCACCCAATGAGGCATGAAACTAAAGAAAACATCACTGTGAAAATTAGGCTGACAAGGACAGAGTTGTATAACTTCACATGAGGTGTGTGCTCTCTTACAGATAACAATGTAATAAATAAATCACTCCCTGTACAAACACAGACCAACACTTCCCACGTGCAGGTGACAGTACATTTTAGCCTTCTGTTCAGCTAGTACAAAAGTACCATGTCCAAAGAGAGCTTTAGATTGATCAGTGCTAAACCCAGAACAGCCAGATAAATTACACAGAGTGGGACAAGCCCCATGAGCTGTGCTGGCAACTCTGAAACAGATCTGACACTTTACACTGCAAACGAGGTCTGTGCTGGGTTTCAGCAGCACCTCTGAAACTTGTGAGAAAAGCCCCAAAGTAATATGACCTAGGACCATTTGGATTGAAATTACTGCGAATCAGCAAGCAGCCAGTCTAATTCTAAGTTTGGCTAGGGCTAAACTGAGTGGGTGGGTGTGCCACATCACTCCACCCCTGGGGTGATCCCATAATTAAAATACTGACATTGTGTTTGGAAAACATAAGGTGCCATAAAATAAGTAAACTGCTTTTCTCTAGGTGGATCTCTTATTCTCTCACTTCCCTCCCTTCCCGCCCTGCTGCTTTCCTGGGAAGTTAGTTTCTCAAAAAAAAACATGCCCCCACCACATGCCCATTTATTTTGTGAGGCTGAACCAGTTCAGTCACAGGAGGATTTTCTAGGGGTGCACAGCAGTGTTGCTGAAAGTGCTTTGGAAACTATCATTCAAATAATAATTCCTTCATGAACACTACAGCATCTACTAAACTTAAATGCCACCTTCTTTGACCCTTCTTAAGAAGAAGTAGTTGTTTTTGTGAAAACAAGGTCATGAGATGGTTGGCTTTGCAGCTGAAGGGATTTTATAGCACAGTGTACATTGCTATCAGTAGGTCCTGAAAATGCCTTCCTGTACTGTCCATGAAAGAAAACCTAATCCCATTTATACTATTTTTCTTCTTTGGATGCTGTTTCTTATTTTCCTTTCTCCATCTTCTTTTATTGTCGTGCCCACAGAGGAGGAAAACGGGCTCTTTTTATCTCTCTGGTTTTATTCTCTGCAGAAGCTAACAGCACTGCCTTCAACTAACAAAGATATTTACCAAGCAGAATAAAGTGAGGAAAACGAGAGCTGTGCTGCAAAATGAGGGCTGAGTTTTGCCTGCTGAACCGACTGCTGAAATTAGTGTGAAGGTTTTGCTGCTTTCACAAGGTGCAGATGAGACATGGGGGATGCTGCCTTTCTCCCAGCCCGTCCTCTTGGTGGCCATGGACTTCCCAGGGTGAATTCTGACCTGAGAGTCAGACCTGGCTCTGCTCCCATCTCTGCCTTTGCTCGTCTGGTTGAAATGTTGCAAGTATTCCCCACCTTGGTTTCCCTATCTGTGTAGTGCAAAAATAAACAACAAAAACTTCTTCAACTCAATAGCTGAAAGCAGGTTAGACAAAGACATGCAAACCATCAAAATCTGGCTCTGTGAGATCCAGCATACTCTCTGTCTTCTGTCAGTTTCCAAGCACCACCTCCAGCAGAGTAAAATACAATAATTTATTGACATGTTTATAAACTGACAGCTTTATATGCATTAAACAGGGAGCAAAATCCGTGCTCACCTTTCTAATGCTGCAGGCTGGTGCACTGGTGTCTTAATAGATTATCTACTTCTGTAGCATATTCCTCACCTGAAGTCCTGCTTCTAACACCTGTTACTCTGGCTACCTTATAAAGGATGAGAACAATCAATTCTCACACTGCAGGGCACAAACTGATAACCATCCCAAGTGCAGAACAAACCCACTCTTCATTCCTATTTTCAAGCAGCAAAGCAAAGTACAATGGAGAGGGGCTGGTGGGGTCATCTGCACCTTGAAGTAGCCAGTAAACCTGTTAAACACCAAAAGACATGGGCACAAACAGGAATGTACTGGTTTAGGCTGACGTTCTCTGAAGAGTTGACTTCTGACAGAGAGTCCCTCAGGAAACTGAAGCATGGTCAGGCTTTGAGGTCGGAAAAAGAGAGTGCTCTGCTCAGGCAGTATAACCTTTACACTTAGAACTACACAGCCAGCAATATTTTCACCTGACCACAGACTTCTGGTGGGGTTACAACTTCAGTTTTTGAACAGATATAGCCAACATTGAATCTTGAAAAGCACTTGCACTCAGTAAACCCTTCTTTGGTTTGGAAGACAGAGTATGCATTTTATAGTTTGAGTTGCTGAGTTCAGTGTATGCAACAGATACACCCAAAATATAAACCACAATGTACCACAGGCTGTTTTCACCTTGACTCATTTTGGAACAATCTGAGGACACAAATCCAATGCAAAATGTGATGCATAGTACCACCGAGAGCTGCTGTTCTGCTTTAGTTTCGAGATGAGGACACAGCCACAGGACAGCACGCACGATGGAAACAGCATTCATAGTAAGTTTCATCTAACTTTTTGTTCCACTTCAGCTATGCTCTCCATCCTCACGCCTGGCTGCCTGGCAGGCAGGATGATGATGTGAGAAGGGGGTAAAGACAGACCTCTCATTTATTCCTGCTTTCTGCAGGGCAGACAGAATTGTTCACACTCCCACGCCAAAAACTACTTAGCATGGTTGGGCAAACAGCAAAGGGGCCAGTGCATGCAAATCAGCAGCTGGTTCCCAAACACCCAGGGACAGATGCATCACCACTAGCAGCATCAGGGAAGCCAACTCATGTCTGTAGCTACTGTGAGCCTTTAGTGGGAAAACTATGCTGGAGAAGTTCAGAACACTTGAATGTCTCCTACCAAGTAACTCTTTAGGAACTGATGCTCTCTTTGTTATTAATTAACAAAATTTTTCCATGTTACCTGTAAAGCATGATATGTGTCTCAGCATATGGTGTATGTCAAGCAGGAGAAGTGCATGAGGTTGTGTTTTGGTCTTAATTTCTGTATAAAGGCAACACAGTCTGGAAGAAAAACATGATTAGATTTAAATCCCTCTCTCTAGCTCTGCCAGAGCAACTTTAAACTCCCTTCCTGTCTCACATCTTTGTTTGGAATGCCGAACCACCAAAATGCAAAGAGGTGCCGTGAGGCTTTGCCAGTTAACATCTGAAATGCTCTAAAGTGCAAATGCTGCACAGCTGCTTCAAACGGTGCCAGTTCAACACTGCCATGGTGCTGTGTGTGCTGCTCTCTGCTTCCCTGTCTGGAGTCACTGATTGCTGCTGCAGACCAGGGGCCCTGTTCTGGTACCGTGCTCGGACGTGACAGAACCAGCACCACCAGTGCTCCCCAGCGGGGCTGCGCTGAGCTCAGCAGCAGCGTGGGATCACACTGAAGGGCTTTCCAAACTGAGGCACTGAGGGCAAACTGAGGCAGCAATTCTGTGCTTTCTCTGCTGCATCTATCTCTTAACCCAAGTGACTTCCCCAAAGCACCCAGCACCCACAGGGTGCTTGGCAGTTCTTCAGAACTATCGCTGCTATGGAAAGTAAAGGCAGGAAGGGTAAAGATCTTGCTTTCTCAGGAAGTCTTTCCAGTTCCTCAGAGGTGACAGAAATCTGTGGCATGCCTAGCTATTCTATTCCCATGCAGATGGAGAGTGTAAGTAAGTGCCTCTGGGACTGTTCTGGGGTTAGCACACATGTGGAAGCTGCAGCTCTGCCACAGGGTAGATCCTGTACTGCTGGTGGTCTGTGCACCTGCTGTTACGAGCAGGGGACAGAAGTCTGGTGGGCAGTGATATGCTTGACCACTTGCTCTTTCCAGCAGGTGCCCCTTGACCCAGGCAGTGGAGAAGCAGTGGCTTTTCATTGCTGTTGGGTTGCAGGGACTGCCTCACCCTGCAGTAGAGAGCTGGCTCTGCACTTTCCAGGCTCAGAGATAAGCAAAGGTAGAAAATAAAGAAAAGGTTAATCCTGGCTAATCCTCAGAGGGAAATATGTGGGAGGTTGAGTACGAACTGGTACAAAGGAAATGCATGGCAACAGATAAAAATGCCCCTTTACAGGTCCTGTTGAGGAAAAAATGATTGGATAAGGAACAGAGGAGTTGTGTGACAGGCAGGAAAAGAGACCACAAGTGAGGCTTGCACATCCTTTAAGAAGTCTGAAAGTGCCTGTGATCAGAATGACAAGGCTTTGGGGAACCTCCTACACTGCTGGGAACAGAGGGTGAAACAGCTTTTTCATCAGTAATCTGAAATGAAAGGCACAGGCTTATTTCTCCTAGTGTCCTGTGGAACAAGGTATTAGAGGTAGAGCACAAGTGCAGGTAATGCTCTGTGCACTGTGCCTGCCCTGGGGCCTCCATGTTTGCAGACATCTGGAGAAACCAACCCACTGAAGCTCTGCCATGGGTTTCTGCCATGCTGAGTTTGCTGGTGTGGTGCCCTGTGACCCAGCCCTTCTCCTTTCACTGTCTGTACAGAGACCCTGGGAAGCTGACACATCCGAATCCCTCAGGGCTTCAGGGTCATAAAATAAATAAAATTGCTTTCCTAATGCAGCCTTTGGAAAATCTGTAAGAAACATATTGATTGGAAAATGCTCGATTAGAACAAGCTCCCATACAAGGAAATAAATCTTTTCAATTGCCCACATGCTGTGCCAAGCTCAGCTTCCTGGAAGCAACTGTGGCCCTTTCTGGAACTGAGGTGAAAATCCCATGTTCCATCACCTCGCTCGACCTGCTGACATTACACATGGTTTGCATTTGCTGATCAAACGCACAAGCAGGACTCTAAATGAGCTCTCTGGGCTGAGACAGCTCACTGATTAACGATGGCAGATGAAGTCACCGGTACAAAAACCCCACAAAATTTGAAGTCACACTACAGAATTCAAAATGAAGAATATATTCTTTCTCACTCTATACCCAACCCCTTTTCTATGTAGAGACAGGTCAGTAAATGAAGTAACTCTCTCAGACAAAATTACTCAGCTATGTCTAAGACCCCCAGTCCCAGCAAGTCAGAAAAGCCCCTGACCACTGCTGACCAATTCCTGAAGTCCTTGGAGTTGTACCTGATGTCAGACTAAGGCTTCTAGTACAATCCCAAAAGTTTAATGTGACCAGCTGTGCTGTGTTTCTTATAACTGAGATCTGTATTTGACCCACAGCAGCCATTTGTCTCCCTTCTGTTTCCACTGCATCACCCAGAGCAAATCCATAGAATAAGTGGACATTAGGATGTAGCCCGCCATCCTCTGTGAGCTGTCCCACTTTGGGATTAGTCAGAAACAGAAAATGTTATACTGCTGGAGCAGCCTTCCTGCTGCTGACAGGGCTTTTGTGTCCCGAAACAGAATTCACCCAGGCCAGGACAAATCAGTCTAGATAATGGTGCTGGTTTTTGTGTTGAAGTTGGATTTGAGGTTCTGAAAGGGAAAAGCTACCAAAGAAGCGAGCAACCACAGAGGTGATGAAAAGACCAGGGGTTTTTCTAGGCACTCATTACACGAGCCATGTCCAAGAGCTTTCAAGAACTCCGCAGACAGCTCCAGGTTCCTTTCATGTTGTTTGCAAACCCTTCCCAGAAGCCTGACAAGAGCAGGGTGAAGGCTGGCTTTTTCAAGCTGGACAGCACATTCAGAGATGGCCTGAGCGTAGCAGGGTCAGGGAGCCATGGACAGCAGGACACTGCCAGGCCGCCAGCAGCCGCTCCACGGCTGCCACACCACGGCACTGCTATCACAGCAGCCACTGCTATCACAGCAGCACTGGCAGTGGGATGGGGAGGGGGGAAATGCTGGCTTGGATCTGCTCCTAGTTACAGTCTTAATCTACTCCTGACTTCTTCTCAACCAATTTTTGGCTGTTGTCCATGGAGCAGACATTGCTTTCCTACTGCTCCCTTCCAAAAGGAGCTGAAAGAAATGTCCTCTGTTGGTTTTTTCCTTGTATGTGCAAAAACTATATCCTAAACAAGAGCAGCTGAGCCCTGACAATGTCACAGGATAGCTAGCTCAAGAGACAACGCTGCCAGAAGCAAACAGTTTTGCCAGTAGAAGTCAAGGGATTATAAAAACTTCCATTTTCTTCTCAGCAACCCATTATTGTTTCAAACCAATTTAATCTTAATCCAGGTCAAAATTCCAGGTCTAAAAAGCATTCCTTACAGTTTTTCTGCACTGGCTATGGCCACTGATGATACTTAGTAACACTTGCACATTTACACTACACAGTGCCTTTCAACTGCAGACAAATTAGATTGTTATATCTGTTTTATAGATGTGAAGCACAAAGGCACTGGATGCCTGCCCATACACTGAGGGACCAAATCCAGGAACTCTATTCTGCTCTTTACAACTGGACACACGCAGAGCATCTTTACATCCTTAACACCTACTTTACCTGTCCACTTCTTGTTTCAATTATTTGATGCATCCTGGCAACAGTAATTTTAAGGTAAACAACCCAACACCATATTTGAATGAACTGTCAATACGTGCTGTTTCTTTCTTTTAACACAATATGGCCTTGATCTCTGGCTGAGGTGTTGAAGATTTTTAAGTAATCAGAAATAAATTGATCTTGGTTGTCTTGACCTACATATGGTTTTACTCAAGTCTTTTGCCTGCTACCTAATTGCTGTAGAGTGGAGCAGCACGCTCAGATTGTTACCATGCTTATAGTATGTAGCAGTAATGCTGGTGACAGAACTGGAAGCTCCAGGTTTAGGTACCTGATCAACACTGCTGAAAGATACGAAAAACTGAAAAATAGTTGGTAGCTGCAACAAATACAGCTGCCTAAAATTAAGATGGTTCCTTTCAGCAATTTATCACTTTAACCTGCCATCAGCTACATCACCTTAATCTTCTGGCAGCTGCAAATTTACAGAGATCCTACAGTTTTGTAAGAGAAAGGTCAGGAAGTCCTTTTTGTACCAATGAATCAAGTGGAAAGTTTCGAGATCTCAGTTTCACATATCAACAAAACACTACCAACAACATTATAATCCTCCGTATTAAGAAGCTGTCTTTTTCTCACAGGGAGATTTTGTTCTCAGAGGCTCACATCCTGAAGAAGTTGGGTCCCTTTCCCTTGAGGAATTTTGGCTGGGACTTTGTTTCCTAACTCAACTGTGACTGTGAGAGCTGGGGAGGGGGGAGTGTGTACACAAAGAGCATGTTTTCCAGGCTGTTTCCAGGGAACGTGAGGCCAGCTCCACTACAGAACAGTCTATGCTGTAGCAGCAAGATGTCAACTGTTGGCTTCCTCTGCACTGGGGCTCCACGGCTCGTGAGCTGCAGCTGCACTTGTGCTGCTACTGTAAGAGCAGACTTTGGCAGCACAGCCCAGGACCATGGCTTACTCTGCCTGTAACCATTAAGCAGATCACGGCAGAAAAAAACATTACCACCAGCATGTGATAAAAGTATGTGATACTTTTACTGTAACTGAGTTTGCTTTTGGATGTCTTGCTCATGCAGGCATTCTCTGCAGAGTCCTAATGCAGAAGGGCTATGACAGCCTGCTTCAATACACCAGCACACGAGTTCTTCTGTGCTTTGTGCAAAGACCTGCCTTCAGGTGACATTAAATAATAAATTACTGGGGGACACTGCACAGTGTACTTAGTTCTGAACCACATCTCTGGAGGTAAAAGCCCACTCTTAGCATGCTGCAGACATCTCTCACTCCCAAGATGCTGCAAACTGGAGTTGTGACATGATTAAAAACTCCAGATTTAGCTTCATTTCTTGATGGCTCCTTAATGAACCAAATCCCTACAGCTCTTACAAACTGTCAGTCATTTCTCCAAGAAGACACTGCTGTCCTAGAGAAAGGTGAAGTGCTTAAAAGAACAGCTCTAGATGCCAGGGGTCCTTTTCCACATTCAGGGGACAAGGAGGCCACTAAGATGGACTCCAAACTGCACTACAACTCATCACCCATTCAGGAGAAGTAACTGCATTACATTTCCATGGGGCCCTTTAACCTTTCAGTGCAACTTGTGCACAGAAAGGCCTCTTGTACTGAGGTACTTGTGCTTGAAATACATTGATAATGAGAACGAATTAAGTGTGTGCTCTTTGATTATCAGATGATAAATTATCATGATTATCTTTGCTGCAGCTTGAGAATTGCTTCCTCTCCAGCATTTAACTCCTGCTTGCTCTGAAGCTAGTCAGCATACCCACTAACTTCTCATATTAGGGCCCCCAAAAAACTGGCTTGCACTTATTATTTCTATGGAAGTCATATGAAGTTGAGGCATTAGTACTTCGATTCACAACGACTTGAAAATACTGTTCCAAGGAATAAGAAATTAATTTTATCAATGGGAACAGCATGCAAGATCCTGTTTGAGATAATTTCTCAGTACTGGGGTGTCTGCAGTAACTACAGTGTCCTTCAAACAAGCTCATCCTAGGTGACAGCTTGGACAACATGTAGTGTTCAGTGACCCTGTTGACTTAGTCATGTTTTCTGGCCACCACATTGATGTGCCAGTGCATTTAGTGGAGCAGCTATGCTGTGTTCTTGATGAGAGAGATGATCTGTATTCAAGTATATATGTACACTGGTTTCTGCCAGATCAGCTTTCTGAGCAGATTAAGAGCACAATTGCACTAGCAGGTCAACACAACTGGCAGGGAGGTGGCAAATTGCAAAAAGAATAACAGCTGGATGTGGTAACAGAAAACAGAGAAAATGCTTCAGCCAGTATTGTTCCAGAACATGTCATGCCACTGAAAAATAATACATGGGCTTGCTGTATCACTTGAGTTTAATCTAGATGATGTCACTGAGAAAGGCTTGCTTCCAGGAGTGGAAAAATTATTGCAATGTCAATAGAGGCAAATGATTTACCTATGCAGTTCCAGTAAAGGATCAAGCTTTGAATGAAAGGGAAAACAAATGGATGAGCTAAATCACAAGAAGGTTGTGTCTCATCCTTCTTTTTGGGTTTCTTGCCACTGTAAAGGTGCAGTGAGAGAGGCTGCATACACCTAGTAATGATGGACAACTGGTATCATCCCAGATTCACAATTCCTAGTGCCACATTATCCTATTGTGCTGGTACAGACACGTAGTGACCTCGACATCAGTGAACCAATCTCCAGGACTTCTGTCCTTCCCACCCTTCCTTTCCCACAGGAAGGATGGCCATCCCTGTGCTTGCTATGATCAACAAACTACTGCAATCGTGCCAGGGGAGAGGGGACCCCTGTCCTTGGAGAGGGGCACTGTGTGCTGTGAGCCCAGAGCTGTGCTGGGATGGGCTGTGCAGCTGTGACAGCATGGAGAAGTGAGGAACTTGCTACTCTCAGTCTCACTGACAGTGAAGGGGTGAGGCTAAATAAGGTTAATAAGTTTAAGTATTGGGAAAGATAATCAAATTATATCAACTGTCAAAAATATTTAACAACATCTAATGGCTTCTTTACATGGCTGACAGTTGTGCCACATAGTATAAAACACTGAAGCAGGAAGACCACCTACCTGGAGGACATTTCAATATGGGCAGACAGGAGAGGAAAGGAATTCAGTGTACAGGAAAACTGATAGCATGATGGTGTGCATACCATGCTCGTGTCCCCAGGAACCAACTGAAACTACTGGAGTCCTCATACACTTCATTATGTGGATATTGAGAAAACGAAGTTGAAATACTTTTTCACCAACCTGTCTAATTAAAATTGTCTTAGCTGTGCTCTCCCGTATATAGGCAAATTTCAGTCAGCTCTGTGAAGGACATCTGTCTCATTATTTTCTCTTATCTGTTGCAGAAATCCAGATTTGTAGGTCTGTCTGTTCACACACCACTCATATTCACAAAAACTCAGACAATCACAGTGACACTGAAGTCAGGAGAGCTGGACGTGTCACCATGAAGTAATTTCTCTTCTATTTTTCCAATGCTTCAGGACTTGTTTGGTTTACAAAGTCCAAACCAGTTTTGCTTCATTCTTTTGTATCGTAACTTCCAAATCATCTCAAGTTTTTTCTCTCCTGGGAAAACTGACTCAGAACCAACTGGCAAAGCTTGGAATACCATTTTTTAAAAAGACAGTCTGAAGAATTAAGAAGGTACGAAGCAAACACAAACATTAGGGAAGGATGGTGAACTACATTTTGAAAAAAGGACAGCTTCAACCTAACTCTTCTGGTTGCCTTAGCTTTTCACTTCATGCCTGCTTTTATAATTCCTGCATTACAGAAATTACTAAGCTAATTGATGCACATCAGCACAAAGCAAGTTGACATTCCCAGGTCTTTTCTTACTTCTTAACAAGTTTCAAGTGGGAAACTACTTTTATAAAATACTTTGCTTGTTAATGTGACTCCCTCCTCCCTCGCCCCCCATGAATGGGGTCAACCAGTTTGGCATTGACAGGATGGGGCAGAAATGCAGACATGGGCACATTGTCAATTTGAGGAGTGGGAGAAGCCTTCTTCAGCAATTTCACACAAAATGACATTAGGGAATGCAAAGTGTCAAAAATTTGCCGTGAAGACCTGAGAAAATCTGCAAACTCGATGTCTCACACCTCTCTGGCAGATAATAAACACAGAGCATATGGACCCAAGTACTGAATGTTCATGAAAATGGCGTTCTCCATGTTTGAGACCATGCAGAGATCCTGAGGACATGAATGCAGTTTCAGGAAAGATTTACACCCTTGTTATTCAGGTGTTTGGATAATCAAACAATGGAAATTCAGAAAAGGTTTATTTGTGAGCTGGCTTATTCCTTAATAAATTATAGTATTTCTTTATCTTCTTCTGAAGCTGCTGGAATGGTCATTGGTTCTGTTCAATATTGTATCCTCCCTGCTGTGATCAAATTTGTTAATTTACGTCCTGAAACGCTACTTCCATCTAAGATTAATTCTCAAAAGAAAGCACTGTGATTGATATATAACAAAATGTTTTGTGACGCCTCATTTTGGATTTTTTCTAGACTTCCTCCTCTTCCCCCCACTACCCCTGAGGTGTGCACACCATTGAAGACATTTCTCTTGTCAATCCAACCTCAGCCTTATTTATTCATTCAGCACTGTCACAGTCATGCTTTTGCAACTCTGCTGACGGAATCAGGTGGGAGGAGGAGGAGGAGGCTGACTCGGCAAGAGGAACCTTTTGTTTGCACATAAATACCTTGGTGTTATCAGAAGGAAAACAAGGAGTGAACAGCATGCATTGTACAAAAAAAAAAAAAAAANCTGTTACTGTTTTCCCCCCTTCTGCAGAACAACTGTGGCTTCACTGCCTCCCCTTCACTGTTAAACAGCATCCTCACAGCAATCCTAACAATTACTAACCTTTGGAGAAATGATACTGAGACAGGTTGTTCTCAGTAAGGGGCATTAAAGCTCCACATAGGAACTAGCTTTGAAAGAAAGAAGTTTTGAAAACGTAACAACAAAGACAGGATTTAGGAGAACAGATTGAGACACTCATTACTTACGCCAGAGTACAAAACAGTGCACACCAACATTTTTTCTGCGTATCTGAGCATCCTCCTGTCTCTTCAGTTTTGTGTCCAGAGAAGGGGTTTTCATGGTGAGGCAAGAGCAGAGAATTTAGCCAAAAGCTGCACACACAGTACCTGCATTCACTGAGACATAGTTCCTTTTCTGCTGCTTTGGTTTTGCCAAAGGTACGTGAGCTCAGTGGCAGAGGCAGTGCTGACCCTGACTGGGATAGAAGGAGCACAGTTGCTCTGCATCAAAATGTCTGGTTCTTTCTCAATTTCATGTCACTGATCATTTTGAAGGGCTTGAATTAATTTTTTTTTGGCACAGCCTCCATATCCATGCAACAGGAAGGACCTTCAAGGCTCAGAGCTTTTGCTGGGTACTAAGGAATGCCTCTCCCTGCAGCTTCCCACTGGACTGGTGGGTCCTACAGCCCTGCACCCTGGGAGCTCCAATCCACACAGGTTTCTGTTGATTATTCACCTCCACTAAATCTTATTCCTCCACCCAGGACATTCTCTCTCTCACTATGGGGACAAGGATAACACAAAATATTTTGGGCTCTTCTTTTTGCATGCTCCTCTGCTTTAGCATGCACAAGGATCACACTGGTTTTTTTCAGTCTTTGCCCTGTTGCTTAAGTAATGCTGCTCACATGGTTCATCTTTTAAGCCTGGGAAGCAGCTACTTGAATAAAGCAGCATTAACACACTGGATGCACCCTCAGGGTGCACACCCCACCCAGAGTTAATACTTCAGCCGACCCCTTTATCTCACAGAACCCTCTGATTGCCTCCTGACAACTGAGTCCAACCCTAGCTATGAAAAATGCTCACCCATATGTCATAATGACCACAAATTCTTGAATGCTAGGTTTTGAAAACACTGGCTTTCAAACTTGAAAAGCATGTCTGCATGTCCTGTGAAAATCAGTGGGTATTGGTAATCTTGACAATACAGCTGCAGTGCTAAGAGTAGTATGCACGGCACTAAAAGGGAGAGAAAAGATTCCCAGAATATCAAAACATAATGCCTTCCTTTTGTATTAACTGACAAAACACTTCATAAATCTTGACCCGCTTTGGTGTTTGGAAAACTATGTAAGATGAGATGCTGTTTTCCTGGGCTTAGCTCGACCAACTGTGAGAGTAGAATTTAATTATAAGAGGTGAGAGAAAGAGAGCAGCACACCTTGACCAGGTAGCCCGAGTTGGGCTGAACAGCAGGAAATGTTTCTTCTTCCCTTCTCCCTTCAGAGTGGAAGTTAGGATGGATGGACACCAGTGCCTTGAGAGAAATCTGGGACTACTTCTCTACCCCTGTCAAAGCCTAATGGTTTCTTTGCTCCCTTCATTTGCTAGAACCCACATGAAATTGAAAAAATGGTACTGGGATATCATCAGGGTGCTAGCCCTCTCCAGGATTCATTTAACATCTCTGCCAACCTCTTAAAAAGACATAAAAGAGAAGGCAATTTTTAATCTCCTTTCATGGTGTCATTGCCAACATCAGAGGCTAAAGCTGCATCTCCTCAGGAAGAGGGAGCTGAGTGTGTCCATAGCTGCTATTTCCAAATTGGCAGGCAAGGTGGAGAGGCCTTTTGCTTGCCCTGATAAGGTCATTTGCATAACTCTACCCAACTGGCTTTGCATATATTTTTTTCCTCTTCTTTTTCTTTCTCTCTCCACTCTGTAAGTTCTCCATGTGCCAGAGAAGTATGAGGAAAACCTTACATTAGCTAATCCCAAAATTCATTCTCTTAAACATTTACTGATTTATTTTCATTTCTTGTAAAAAAAAGCTGGTGTACATTTTGGTAACTCTATTCTTACACAATGTGAAACAAAGAAAAATGTGCTGTTAGCGCAAAAAGAATTCTGCTTTCTCTGTATAGGTTCCTTTCACATTCAGTCAAAATAGCTGTGTGTTTTCTTTCTGCTTTTAAATGAAAGCCTTTTAATGACTTTTGTTTTAAAAGAAACAATTCCCATTTGTTCAAGTGAAAAATAATTCTAAACAAAAGTATAAATTATATACATACTTGCATTGTAAAAACTGAAATAAATGCAAAATTGCAAAGCAACCCTTGTAAATAGTGAAAAGGAAGACGAATACCAAGTTGCACCAATTTAAGTCTTCTTTAAATAATAAACAAGACACTGAGAGCTGCATGGTTTAACTCATATTCCTGTGAGCAGTTCCAGTGATTTTAGTGGAGTGTCTCACTTGGATAACTGCCATGCAGGAAAAGAAAGGGCTGACAAATCTGTCTTTCTCTTAGTCAAATTCTTTCTTAAAAATTGGCATTTTTATCTTGGTGTTTGTGTGTCACCTTAATTCCAAATTTTTTACTCTGAAAAGGACCATGCTGCAATTTGAACACATTTTGAAGTTCTTCCTAACAAAACAAACCCTTGCCTTATTTTTCATGGCAGCTTAAAAACATCAAGTATCTTTAAACCAGTGGGCCTTGTGCCCTGTTCGTACAACAAGACAGAACAGTTATTTCCCTTCCTACAGCAGCTCATACTATAAGGCCCTGATCCATGTGAAGGTCCAGGAGATGCTAATCCTAATTGAAATCAAATGACCTTCATCATCTAATTCAACAGGCCTGCATTATTACTCTGCATAATTGCAGTGTCTCAGTTGCAATCATGAACCAGGACCCCAGTGTGCTTGGCAATGCACAAACAGGAGAGAAATACTATTTTTGTCCAGAGAGTTTCCTTGGATTGTAATCTCCATGCAGAGCTATTAACAGCATGTCATTTATCTGTATTTTTCCCAAATCCCCAGTTCATAAAAGCTGAACAAACAGAAATGATGGGGTAACACCACAGATTTTTCTATAGAAGGTCGCATTTTGATCTCCGTGGGCAGTAATTGAGGGAAAAAGGAAAAACAAGAGTTTACAATACTCAGGAGAATGGTGAAACCCTAACAAAGTTTGTTTGAATATACAAAATCAGGCCCATTGAAAAAAATAAAATGGAAGAAAAAATTTGCAATATTCCAAGGTTGCCATTAATCCATTGCATTCAAGATTGCAAGCTCTCTTTTACTTTTGAACCACTTACAGCAAGGTCTACTCTGAGTTTTGGGGTAAACAAAATTTTCCATAATTTTTACAAGAACCAGTTTGATAACCAGTTCTAAAAGCTCTTTATTTCAACTTAGGATATTTTGGAAAACCAGTAAAAATGTTACATTGTTGACCTCTTCTAGGAAGAATTTGTTTTAAAGACACTACTTTTATAGTATTAAAAATTAATGTTAAGAAAGTTTATTGAAAAGTTATATTAATTACTTCACTTCTGGACTTCACTATTTATATTTACAAATTAAGGGTGTGAATTCTCAGTTTATTAATCTGCCAGTTGGATCATTTCTTTGCAGCCTTGAGCTGTTTCACTTCACTGAAAATATTTAATAGCCAATCTGTAGTGAACTTGAATTTTCCCAATACTTTATTATGTTTACACACTATATCACAGATCTCCTAATGTATTATTAGCATAAAAAATTATTAAAACAAAATGACATTTTTTAAAAAATGAAAAATACAGTGCTTTCTCCTGCCATTATCTTCTCTAGTGATTAAGGTTCACCCCCTTTCCTCTTTATCAGTATTTAGTGAAGTTACCCTTGCAGGCCCAGAGCCCACACTTTGCAAGAGGCTGCAGGTGTTGATGCATATACAAGGCTGGTGTAATTGGACGATCAAGGTACTCCCAGGCAATGTTAATTCTGACATTTCTTCACCTTTAAAACCTTAGGAGCTACAATGCAGAATAACTATATTGAGTGTAATTTTTTTCCCTTGTTTTTAAAGTATCAGCAGTGGTGAAAAAAAAAACCCTCAGAAATTCCATCGTGGCATCATAATGAAACCTGCATGGGTCAGGAGGGTCGGCCCTTTCACAGCCAACCTACAGACCTTTGCCACTTTTTGCTAAAGGGACATCTGACAGCTGCAGGAATATACTGTCATTTGTTATAGGAACCAATACTGTCAGGAGGGCATCAAACACCTTGCCATAACCCTGGCTCATTTTTCCAGCAACTTGTGCAGCAGGAGGTGTATGTGACAGCAGAAGAAAGGTGAGATTAAGAAACCCACCCTCCTAACTCGACTTCACATCCCTCTCTCTCAAATTCTAAATGTGCCATGTGCAATGCTCATCTCCCTGATCAGCCTCCTTGTTGCAGGCTTTTCCTTCTACCCCACCCCAAGTCTGAGCTCTTCTCACTGTTGCCTGTGCACAGGGAGACTTCTTTCCCATCCACATGACCCAGCAGACAGGTATTAAGGGTACAGGAGAGACTTCTTCTCTTTCTTCAAGTCTGTTCCAAGTCTTAGGGCACAGAACATTTTGAGAGTTCAACATCAATGTATTGGTCTCTGTCCTGGCAAAGAAATTATCAGCCACAAGAGCTAAAAAGTAGAAAACCTATCAAATGCAAGTTCTTATACTGGGAACTGTCTGGAAACCTGAAAAACAAGTGGATCAACCACTTACCCCAGAAAACGAGCCTGCAATTTTTCCCAGATACCTTCGATCCATGGCAGGTTACAAAACATAGGGACTGTTGACTACAGGTAACCCTGAAGCTGTTTCTATGCTTCTTTCCCAGGAGACCTGAGATCCAGCAGTGCCTCACTCCTGTCTGCCCCATAGCTGAGAAGCAGCACTTGCAATCTGGGGTCCCCTTTTAGCCAAGAAATGACAGCCAGCTGGCCAAGGCCACCAAGCCAACAGCTGGACCAGCTGGCCAGGCTGCACACATTTCTGAGTCAAGTCTGTTAATCAAACCACAACAATCACTGGTGGCTGAATGAAGGCTGTACTGAAATTATACCATATTGAAAACTAAAAGCTTAAAACACCTGCTGTTACTAGTCTATGGGGAGTGGACCTAAAGAAGTTCCTTCAGGACTTCATAGTCCCATTTATCTTGCTCTTAACCTCAGTATTTAAAACAAGACACATAGAAAAGCAAAGAAGCAAATACAATGCCTTCACCAGATTCAAGAGGCTCAGCTCTGAAGAAAAACAGGAACATTAAGGTGAACATGTTTGGAAGATTGTTCTGTTTTCCATCTTTTGGCAAAATATTGTCATACATGCCTACAGAAGCATTAAATGCAGACAACAAAGCCCATTGTGTAGACAATACTTAGGCAACAGAACACAAATGAAGATGAGTACTACCAATAAGGAGGCTTAAAGAATGTTACCATGATCCAGTAACTTTGTGTGAGGAACTGTAGAAATCATTGTGTGGTACAGATGAATTCAGCAAACAGCACAGAATGCTGAGGTATGGTAGGCACAGAGGGAAAAATCTGAAGTTTAAAGGGACACTGCAGAGAGCAGAGGGTAGACTGGTGAGAGGGAAGATCAAAGTATGGTTTATGGGGCTGGCATATCTCTGGTCTGACAGATTGGCAACTCTGAAGTCCTACACTGAGTTTGACAGAGGAGATGCCCACAGGGCCAGAAAGAAGCATTACCATCCCAACATACATAGAAGCAAACTGAGGCACAGCAAGGCTACAAGACAAGGGCTGTGGAAGGACATAGGTAATTTCCAGGTACTTTATTTGCCTTAGTGTTGCCTAAGGTCCCACCCAACTGCAGAGGCAACATCATGATCATTGGGAGCCTAGGAAGAGCTCTCTGGCATCAGGGTGCTTTCCTGAAAAAAATTTTGCACTGTCAGCCTTGGGCTCATTAAACACTGTTGCAGTGGTAGGCCAGATTCCTAGGAGCTCACCAAGCTCCAGTGTTGACAACCCAAAAGGACAAGCGCTCTCTGATGGAGCCTGGAGTGCCATTCACAGTAAGTTATTTGACAGCCAGACCACCCTTTTAGCACCAATGTAAGACAAAATCCCAGTAAGTGATACAAAGTGGTTCTCTAGAGACTGCCAGGGTCAGCTATAGGCTCAAAAATTGTAAGGGTACCTAAAGAGGGGACCCTGCCTCTTTAGGAAAACTACTGGTAGGAGATGGGCAACATCAAAACATGCTGTTCTCCCATGAGGCAATGACTTTGCACATCAACTCGTAGCTTCAGAGCCATGCCTGGTACCCAGCCCACAGTGGGACACTTAACTACAGGCTTTCTTCAGAGCCCGAGAAGTGCTGACCTCACTGACCCACGGGGAGCCCCCCATGATAAAAATTCATCCGTAGCTTCCACAGACCTGAGTTCAACACCGCCAAGTCACAGTGCCCAGCCCCAGGGAAGGCTTCAGCAGTCAACGGCAGCTGTGGGTTTTCCAGTGAGTAGTTCCCCTGTCCTATCAGCCCAGATCACTCAAGACAGTGGTTGGCTCTTCCTGCCACCCGAGCTCCCTCGGCAGAAAGCTCCAGGTGACGGCGCTTCCTCAGCTGCTGCGGTTTGTGGCCTCCAGTGTCTCCGTTATCTGCCCCCTGCAGCCTCTCCTCTGACAGGAAGCTTCCCCAGAGTTTTCCATCACAGGAAATTTCCTGTGGGGAAGCACTTAGTAAGCAAACAAAGAGTTCCTTGGTACAAAAGAAGAGTGAACATGCACACAGCTGTGAGGAAAAAAAACCAAAAGCTGAAGCAGCAGAGGCAAGGGCACCAAGTCACAGTTCAAACTCTGTGAGGAGAACCAAGCTACCTGAGAGGCTCAGAAATTCCCAGGTGAGACCACTGTGGTTAAGTTTGGCTCACAAGGCTGAAGTTCAAAAGTCACAGTCAGGTTCTATTTGACTTCTCTGAAGAGAGCCAATAGCCTTAATATCACACTGAACATAGACCACAACTCAGGCACCATTTCTGGGGCATTTTCTGTGGCACCTTCCCAGTAAGGTCAAGGACTGGTACAGGCAGAGGGCACACAACTGTCCTCACAGCTGAACTTGTGACTGCAGTCTAGGATGAGCTGCCAAGTGCCCATATCAAGCTAATTCTGCCATTGCCTAATAAAGGGTTTGACACCCCCTGCATCACAAATTCCCTCTTGTGTAGGATCTAATCATGCTCTGCACACACTCCTACAAAAAATACATTGGTCTCCAGAGTGGCCAGTTTCCAATATTATAAAATCTGTGCTCCTGGTGTCTTTTTCTTTCTGTCCCCTACTCTTTCTGCCCTTTGAACTACACTCATTTCCTCCTATTATCCAGTTGTCTGTTCCCTTCTTTTTTACCATAGCATTTTATGTTAGAGTCCTGTGCACTTCCTTTTTTGTCTCCTCAGTCCTCTTCCCAGAAACAGTTCCCCTGCTCCCTGCAAGTGTTGTTTCAGAAGGCTGGGGAGAGAGATGCACATCAGCTATAAACAAAAATAAAAATCACTCAAAAAGAAAGGTCTTTCATGCTGAAATTCAGGCAATCAGCACAAGTTTCTTATTAAATCACACAGATTTAATACAACATGTGGGACATGGCTTGTTTGGTGATTTGAACTTGTCTGGGAAGTCTCATGCAGAGACATGGGAAAAGCCTGCTGGAGGGTACAGGCTGACTAGCAATGTCTCTTAAATCCTGCAAGGTACGAGGCTACAGTGGGGTACAAAGTACAGGCACCAGGGACACATTTCATTGAAGAGATCTCCTAGCAGCATCAAACTTTGGGATACTCCCACGTACACTGAGTTAGTCTGTAAGGTGGGCAGGAAGCACAGGGGTATGAGCAGAGGTGACCTGAAATTCTGCACCATTCTTATTTTCTTTGTTTTTGGTTTTGAGAGTAACCATCTGCAAACCCACTGTGATTTACCATTTGTTATGCTGTGGATTTTTAAGTGTCTAGTTCAGGCTCTTCTGAGCTTTGTGACTGCAAAAGGCAGTGCCAACTATTTTCCACCCTCTTCTGGTTAATTGCAGCTGTGGTAAAGGGACTTCTGCCAACAGACCCACAATGCTCTGTTCCACAGGAAGTCCTAAGATCTCTTCCTGCACAGGAAATTTCCTGTGGTCCAACAGACATTCCTCTTGGCTTTTATCACTCACATACATTTGTTTTGGCAAATATCTGTTCTTAGGAACAACAAGAAACGGACAGAGAAAAAGCAAACACTGCCACAAAGAAGAAAAAAAAAGGCAGTTATGGTTAGAGTAACAAGCATGACCAAATTAACCTCTGTCACACATGAAAAAAAATATGCTACTGGAGCTGACTTGGGAGGTTTTCTACCTTAGACATTATTCAGAAATAAATTCTGCTTGATACACACACATACAATGTTTTTTAAGATTCCACATACAAGCTTCCCTTGCCTTTTAGAACATTTTGCTGATGCATTTTCCTAGAAACGTGCTAGGCAGTGTGAAAGGAATTCTGGAGCTTTCCCTTCTTTGCAAACTTCATGTAATTATGGCCCTAGTTCTGATCTTACCACAGCATTATCAGCAAAGTTAACAGAAGGAAATGCTTAAAAACAAATGCTTTGGTTATATTTCACCAGACACACCCTCCTGCAAATCAAAGACTTTCCCAATCCTTAATCGTTCCTCATAAGCACAAGAAAGTTATTTTAGAAAGGGGAGAGAATTCATTTTCAATCTTGCAAATTCTTAAAGCTATGAACCCCAGGAGACATCAGATGAGATTTTCAGACGCCCTTCCATGTTTCAAAATAAAGGTAAGGGCCTAGGGGAACTCCTAGAAGTGCTCAAGAGAGTAAGAGATCTAGATTGCATATACACTGCTGGAAAACCCAAAAGGCACCTGTTTGTTACCTTCATTCACCTAAAAAAAAGTCTAAGAGAAAAAGGTTCAAACTGGAAAATCTTTTTCACTATGAGGATAGCCAAGTGCTGGGACAGGCTGCCCAGAGATGTTGTGCAATCTCCATTTTTGGAAGCTTAAAAGACCCAACCTGATAAAGCACCAAGAGACTTTGGCCTCAGAGCTGATCCTGCTTTTAGCAGGAAGTTGGAGTAGAGACCTCCTAAAGTCCCTTTCAACATTAATTATTCTGTGATCCTAAATCTCTCTGTAAATGCAACTCACCAGCACTGAAGTTCTAATTTGACACTACTTGAGAGCAGAGTTAGAGTTTACTATCCCAGCTAAAAGAGAGTTTTTGAATGAACTTCAGTGAAAATAAAGGGGAATAGATGATATCCTGTAAATGAGATTTTTCAAATAACTTTGTGCACACTTATGATTCCAAACTCTTCTGAAAACTCACTTAGCAACTTCAGTCCCTTCAGTCCTCTCTCCCCTACATCAGCTCCTTTTGCTAGGCTTATTTTATCCTGACAGAAGACTAAAGAGAACAGTCAACAGTAGCCTGACTTTCCTTCCTATAGGCTTTTCCCGAGGTTCGTCAGCCTGCACACAGCATGCAATCATAGAAAATGTGAAGTTGAAAGGCATCTTAAGGCATCCTCCAAGTCCAAAACCTGATCAAAACAGGGTCAACCAGAGCAGGCAGCTCTGGGCCCCATCCACTTGGGTTTTGAGTACCTCCAAAGACAGACTCCAGAACCACTCTGGGTAGCCTGTTGCAATGCTGGATCATGCTCCCAACTAAAGGAGTTTTTCTTCAGTGTAAATGGAATATTTTGTATTTCAGTTTGTGCCCATTGACTCTGACTTCTTCACTTTTTTCCATCCAATATTTATGCACACTGACAAGACACACTCAAGCATTCTCTTCTTGAGGGTAAACAGCTGCAGCTCCTGCAGCCTCTCCTTTCATGGTAGATGCTCCAGTCCCTTAATAAACTTAATGAGTCTTCACTGGGCTTCCTCCAGTATATCCATTTCTTACCTGTACTGGGATACCAGGACTGGACAAAGCACTGCAGGTACAGACTCCCAGGGTGAGCAGAGGGAAAGAATCCCCCCTACCTGCTGGCAAGGCTCTGCCTAATGCATTGCAGGATCGGCCTATGTAGGAAACTAAGGCAGAAAAAATGATGTATTTCTATGCCACCATCAGAAACATGAAATTCTACCACCAAACATTAGTTCAGGTCAAGAGTTCAAACATGGAGGTTCAGAGGCAAAGCTTTTCCTTTCGTTTTTAAAGAAAATAGATCACTAAGAAGAATTCAACTTTTTTTTTAGAGGTGATTCGCTTTAGAGGATTTGTTTGCAAAAAGAAAACAAACAAACAAAAAATCCCCATGGCAATGAAACAACTTCAGAACTAAGCTTGCTGTGAGACAAAGCTTCCTTGGGAAGTCACCAGGGTGGAGTGATGACTATGCAGGTATCAGCAGAGCACCCAGACTTCAGCAACCCTCCCACATCAGGGTGATGGCTGAAGCTTGCTCCTCAAACACTCAGCCATCCAAGGCACTAAGGAGAAGTGCCAGAGTTAATCCAGAAGAGACTACAATAGATGTTCCCCACTTCCAAGGAACGCAGTGTGACAGAGAACTGCTCTACAGTATAGATTAGGCCATGACTGACAGTTGGACACTTAGAGTGAGTTTAGTACTCACTTTTCTTCTGAACATCTAATAATGCCACAAAAGCTTTAGCAATCTATTTATTATACTTTGAGTATACAATTGCACCATTTCCTGGAATGTTTTACTCTCTGGATCAGATAATTTGTTATGTTGAAAGTGCCAATGTTACACCCTGCCCAGTAAAAGTCATTACCCTTGTGCATTTGAAAAATCTGCTGTGGGCATTGTACAAGCCATAGAGAACTTGGAATTTTATACCCAAATCGTTTGTGCATATGCAAGTACCTGGGGTTAGTTTCCATTCAGGATTCCAAGACTTTTAGGGACATTTAGATTTGTATTGGGATTTTATTTTCCCTATTACACCTCCCTAAAAATGTGCCTGACTTCTCACTATTTCCATTCTTCTAGCATTCAGACACTATTTCCTCATTGGCAGTTCCCCATCTTCATCTCCCATTCTCAGACAGTGAGACATAAAAGCACTGAAATTTAAATATATGCTTAAACACACCCATCTGCAAGTAAATACAGAGAAAGAGAAATCTAGTGCAAAGTAGCACAGGGATGACTGTAGTTTGTGAAGCAGGCATAGCTCATAGTATAAGGAAGAAATACATCAGGCAGCCAGGATGATAACTGGCTATTTGATCAAGATCTGTCTTTTAAAGCAGCAATAAACTTCTGCAAATCACCAACAGCTGATGAAGCAGATGGAGACACAACACTGAATGACCTCATGAATTCCATCAGCACACCCAGGTGTGAACTAAGAACATGGATGTATTAGGTACATATCTGATCTCACAGACTAAAATGGGCTGACTGACTCTGAGACCTGTTATGATTTACATCACAACAAAATCCTTCTCACTTATTTATCAGCTGTTGATAAACACACATGCCAGATAATCAATAGGCAAGAATTATTGATGTGGTGACCTCATTCAGCATCTTGTTCCTGTTTCAGAAAAACAAACCTCCTCATGCTTAGAACAAAGTCTTAACAGTCAAAGCTTAATATTAACAACCCTAAGTATTTCTCATCACAGCCCCTAAATTGAAAGACAGAAAAGAAACTGAGACATAATTAAGTGTGCCTAGAACTGTGAGCAGCGGTCATGTCGCAAGAAGCTCTCTGAGAGTGGAGCACAGTAAATCCTAGGAGATTACAGCCTGCAACCACCAAAACGTGCCTCCTAAGGAAACCACCTGGAAGCAGAGCTGGTAGGAGGAAAATACAACAGCTTTTTCTTCTCTGTTCCTAGCAGCATTCTGCTAAGTTAAAAACCATAATGTCCATCATTTATGTGGCAGAAATGTGGATGAGGTTGACTTCAAAGAGATGACCAGCACCAGGGATATGAACTCTTGAATTTTGGGCAAGCTTCCTTTGAGAAGTTGCAGAGGACATCCCTGTTGCTATCCAGCTGAGTGGTATGTGCCTCTGCATCCACCTCAGAGGGATGTGACATTATTCACAGTGTCATCAGCAAAAGTCAAAACATTGTGCCTCAATGTTTAAAGTTAAACATGCCCTTGTACATGGAAAGACCCCTCATACACACACCAACCCATGTTTTTATAATGCAATGAAAGAAGGACCTTGCCTGAATAAAGCAATGTAGCAGTGGTTTTCCTGCAGTACACTTACAATTTCTTTTAAAAGCAGATGCTGGACTGTTAAACTGTAAAGCAAATCACTGATACAGAGTTTATTACCACTTGACTCCTTTTGATCCCCATCAGGCTAAAAAAGTGAACTCATTCTTCTGAGCAATACCCTTTCAGCTGCAGAGATAAGGTGGAAGGCTTTTGCAGGAGCACAGCAGCAGGTGATTCAAACGCTCCTGAAGTGACCTTGTCCAGTTGTGTTTATCCTAATTTTCCTTGGGATGATCACAGTTTTCATGATTTTCAGATTAAAAATATTCCAGAAACCAGAGAGAGGAAATAATGAAGACTCAGGGGTTTTGAAGAGACATGATACAGCCTCACTTGTTTTCTTTTTGTCTAGTGTGTAAATGGAATTTACAATTTAATACCAAGTTCCTATGAGAGGACAATGAACCACAGTTAGTGTGTTCTGGGTGATGTTCAGACAAAACCTGAAGGAGCCTTGGCACGTGAACGTTTGCAGGACTTCTCTCTGCCTCATACATCCTTTTAAAGCTGAAAACCTTGCCTTGCCAGGAAATAAGCTTCAGGAAAAAATTGCTTCCTTGTCCTTTTTTTTCCCTTGGCTGCTCTTACATTTCAGGAGTAGAGACTTCATACCCATAAATCAGCCATTATATTTAAAAAAAAAAAAAAAAAAAAAAAAAACACACCATCATAACCAATTGAGTACTACAATTAGGCTGTGGGGGATGTCTTTTCACAGATGAGGATTACTGGATCCTGCATCTTGCACTGTTAGTGTCACCTCTGCACTTTCTACTCACCTGCAGCAGCACAAGACTGCGTTTGACTGGGACCCTGTGCATGTTAGCTTAACCAGAGTAAAGCTCACTTGGGGAAGCCCCCACGAGTGATGTGAACAAGCACTTCAAAAGGCTATTCACCTGTACCTCAGGCCAGAGTTTTATGAGCACTTCAGGTTGGTTTGAAGTGGCACTGTCACAATAAATAAGTCCTACCTACTCCTACCTCATGTTCCAGTTTCCACCCAGCTCCCCTGAAACTTGTTAGTGTTCAAGCAGCTGTACAAACACTCTGATCAAGCAAATTATCAAGGTAAAAGAACCAAAACACAACTATTTTCTCCCAACATTAGTTTTAACTCAGAGGAATTTCTCAGTCTGAGTATTTGAGCAACAGAAAAAGGAATTTTGCCAGCAGCCAGCATGCAGATGGGAATAACAGCCACAGAAGGGGGGCAGGGCTGGCATTTTCAGCAGGGGCATTACATGACCCTGGGCTTACTGTATTTGGTGAAACTGGAGCCACCATTTTCCCTTCTCCAAAATGGACAATGGTAACATTAATACTTCCCTCCTCTGGGGGACTCTAAAAGTTTTGAAAGTCCTTCAGAAAAAATAGTATTTGAGGATCTTGTTGTGAAAGCATCATCGTAATACACACTCATCTTTATCAGCAGCCAACCCAAGGGCTACATTAGCAAACAATCCCCAGTGAATGCTACTTTGGTCAATGGCACAGAATGCTACCAAGGCTTTCATATTACCTCTCTGCCAGGTATAGACAATTAGCATGTTGTCGAGGTCTTCCACTCCTTAAGTCTGTGAAAATATGTCCAATACATTGCCTTCAGCATACCAAACAATTTATTCATAACAGAGACTTAATCTCTTAATGGTTATTTGCTGAAGAGTGTCTTGCTGTGTTGAAGAGAATTATGATAGCTGATGGCTGGAATCCTTGTACATATTTTGTTATTATTGTTTTACTGATGATTAAAGTTCTAACTGTGAAGGAAATGCCGGGGGGAGAAGTGACTGACAAAATGCTGAGTTTTCTAATTTTTTCAATTTGTTCAGCTGACAAGTGGATTTTTTCTTGGTTTCCCTCCCCCTTCTGATGCTGTACCAACCAGTTAAGCTTTCTCTATCACTTTCCATGACACTTCTGTATCAGTAGGGAAGTCAGTGCTTGGGAAAGCAGGAAGCAGCAGACACCAACAAAGTCTTTACTATACAGACTAGAGAAGAGTCTTTACACAACTTTGCCTCAGCCCTGGGCTAACTCTGACACACAAAGGTCATTTTGAGCTTTGAGAACCTGTTTTGCTCTCTGATTCCTCCAGGCCTGGCAGATACACTTGAGCTCACAGATACACCCAGAGTTTGTTTAATGATAGGGGATGGATGTGCATGAACAGTTCTTCATGAGGACAGGGAAGATACCATCCATTCACTGAACAGAAACCACTGAATCACCACCAAGTGTTTATTTACAATCACTGCTGGCATGAATTTGGACTCAAACCAAATCTTTTCATGTTCCCTTGATCCAGCTTGTCCTTCCTTTTCACTAGCATGTTTCCTCCATTTTTCTCCTTCGCCTATTCTGTGACTGAAATAAAAAAATTGATGTTTAGTGGGTCTTTAATGTATGCTACATGGTTTTCATACTTGTGGGTTCTGGAGAAGTGAAGATGGTGTGGTGCTGTGTGAAGAAAGCCTATACCAATAAGAATGACAGAATAAAAAAAAGTTTTAAAACCCCAAAACACAACAGACAGGAGATATAAGACATAATGAGCCCAGTCTTCAAAACATTTGAATTCTGGTGTATTTTAGGATATGGGAAGAGAGGGAAGAAAGTTGTTGAAGCATATTAATGTATTGCAACCAGACCTTACACAGCTGAAGTTGTTCAGTGTCTCTCTCTGTGGATGCATGAGAGGCTGAGAGGACATGGATCATCTCACTGGAACAATTTTTCTAGTGCAGCTTGAGATTCCCTCATCTGTCTTCTTTATTATCTCTACAAAGATTCCTATTTCAGTACCTTGTTTCTCTCACAACAAGCATGGAATGTGATAAAGCAGAACCTGGTCCAGAACAATCACAGCCACAGGAGTAATAGACTGAGACTGAACTTCCTAATTTCCTTTAACCTTAAGAACATACGAGAGCCCTGTGAAAGAACTGACTGGAAATACTGGCTCTGAACCAACCCCAGCAACACCTTTTCTTTGTTTTCTAAAGCTCTTGAAGATACCAGGACTATGAGGAGCTTATGTCCTCCACTTAAAATTGCTTATTTAAGCTGGAAATTTTAATGCATTCCTGCACTAATTGTGTTGAGTCTCACTTAAAGTGATCAGACAGCTCTTAACTAGCAACAACTTTATGTCTTTCCTAATTCAGCCATCTATAGCTGCTGACACCTCTGTGGCACTGCCAAGGAGTATGTTTTTTCAAAGACAGCAACTGTCTTTTAATAGCCACCTCTTTATATTTACATAGTTAGTACTCATCTTTATATTTACCTGGAAAGTAAATAGTTGGAAATCTATGACTGACAGAAACCACCCAGGTCAGTAAAACACCTCTGATGTGAAGTACTTCCCTTTTGTTACATAAGTGTAACATGTGCCAAGGCCTTTAAATAAGACAAAGGTAAATATCAGTACTGGTCCCAAATACTGAAGCTTAATTCTCTTTTCCTTTTACACAAGTTTTGCATTGCTGCAGATCTGTTTCACTGATGCCCTTCTGAAATGACATCAAGAAGTTCGAACAGTCAAATCAGTGCCTCTTAAAATAAATCAAGATTACATAGCCTTCCATACTACAGGAAACTCTGTGGAAAATCTGCAGTTGTTTCTATGTGCCTGAAGAGAAACATGCAGCAAAATTCCACAGAGGAAACAATGTCAGAGCTACTCTTTCTGAAGTTCCCAGCATGTGCATTCACCACTGGAAGTGAAAAACCAAGCCAACTAGATTTGCTTACAGTAACAGCACCAGAAACCTTTCCCAAAATGCAGCCATTGCCTGTCAGTGTTTGTAGACTCTTACAACCATTTGGGGGATGGACTATGCAGCAGAATTAAGGTGTCAACAACACATTCAAAGTCCTGATAACTACAAATTAGGAAACGTGTCCGACTCATGTTTTGTTCACTCTCTTTGCTCTTCCAAGTTACTGCTGGTGCTACAAGACCTTCCACCCATCCAGTGCTGACTTGGGAGATGCAGATGTGCTGGGATAAGGCATTATGGGGCTCCAGCTTCTCTCAGCATTGCTCAGGGCAAAGGCACATTGCTGCATTCAAATGGTCTTTAAAGGCAAACCTGTTAGATAAACTTCTATCTGTCAATGCCTTTTGACCCACATTCCCCATTCTTTCATTCTCTTCAGACAGAATTATTGCTAATACACTGGGATAATGGAATGAAGCACCTTTCATTGGCAGATTCAGACATATTTTCTACAAATTAATGTGTTTATCCTTGCAAAGGACCTTCTTCTAGGTAGGAAGAGTAAGGAGCATCATGCAATAAATTGTCACAGGCAATAAAAGATTACAGAAGGCTTGATAACCTGTAGATCATTAAATACAGCAAAGGGGACAGTTTTTACCAATAATGCAAGCCTTGGGCAAACTCACGTAAGTGAAGAATGACACATAAACTCTCTGTCTGACAGTCAGATAAAGAAACCACATCCATCATTCTGCTGAGGAGTCTCACCAGTTGATAATCACCCAATAAAATGTAAGAGTATATTGATTCATTTATATTCATTGACTAAACCTTCAGAAAAATCTACTTCTGCTGGAATAATGTGTTTTGCACACATTTGCAAGTCACATGATGCCAAATATGCCAGTTTTCTATCCCAATGCAGGTAGCTTATCTCTGTTTTCCTTCTTTCACAGAGCAGACCAAAGGTTTCTTATGCACCCTCCACTCTTGGCTTCACAGAAAACACCCCTGTAATTCCCTAACTCCTCATGTAATCCTTTTGCTCGTATTAACTCACTCTATCATCACCTCAGTCTGAATTCTAATCCCTTCCACAAATATACACACCATCACTCTGCATGGGACATAAGTTTTTGTGGGAAGTGATAACCATAGGAAAGTCAATAAATCTTGGGTTTTGCACACATTTTGGGCACTCTCATAAACTCTGACTTGGAAAACTCCACTAAGAACTCTTGATTCATGTGAGTAGCACACAGGGCTTTAAGGGCAGCAGGTTTAGAAGAGACCTGTAAGGGGATCTATAGGAGACTGGAGGAACAGTTGGCTGGCTCAAGACTGGTTAAGTTAAAGTTTGCAAAGTGTCTTACTCTGTCTGGATGTTTTAAAATTTACTAAGCACGTCATTCTACTTGAATGTTTTAAAGTTCACAAGCAAAACTTGTTATTGAGACTCCTGAGAATTTGGCTGTTTCTCCTGTGCACCACCCAGGGTAAATCCAAGTATCTTCCCCTAAAACCACAGAGCAAAGCTGGGGCACTACAGGATCACCCTTCAGAAAGCATCCCGAAATTAAATCCTCTCTACAGTAATCCTGTTTAAAATAGTACCAGCTCCATCAGCTCCTCATGCTGCTCCAGTCATTAATCTGGATGATTCTTCCACAATCCCACTCCTCCAACAGCTACACATCTGACATACCCCAGATCAACGTGCTCATGGCCATTACTGGTTTTGGTTTTCACCCATGCAAAGGCAGAGCTTGGTACTGGTTTTTTACTTACCTTAATCACATAATTATCTTAATTTCTGTAAGACTCATCCCCACAATAGCCGAGCACCCTTGTAATAATGGAACCTATAGCACTGAAAGACAAAAAAGGTATTCTGCCCTTGCAGGCATAACAGGGCCTGAAGAGAATTTACAGAGTGGAAACACAAGTAAAACAATACAGCCTAGTAGTTAATTTATGGGAGAGTACCTAGGATGTAGTCTGGTGGGCTTAAGGTTTCTAGGTAAGAGTATAAGGCTATTTGATTTAAGTACAGCACGTTGCTGAAAGCTGAAACGTAGATCATTGCCAGCTTGGTGCCTGCATTGCATCTTTCATAGAAATATTTGTGGTGGAGTTGGAAATTTTCACTATATCCCAGAGCAGCTGCTGTCACAGGCCATACAGGATCCTAGGGAAGTACAAAGGAAAATCTTTAAAGCACTAGGAAACACTTTAGACTTCCACTGCAGAGCTTTACCACCTATAGCAGCACTGTATCTTCCCTTAGTGCTACTTCTTTGACTGAAGGGTACATCTCAGGCAGCAGCCCTCCAAACAACCCCTGTGGTTTGGCACTGCACATACACTTAGCCAGGTACTATTCATACCCTCCTGCGTGTTAAAGTCAATGAACAGGGCAGAAGAAAGGTGTATTTATTCTCTCTGTTCCAACAGCTACAGAGAATACACAGTCCTTCAATGCTAATGTATTAGTGTTCATGTTTATTTAATAACTTGGATTGTTTCTTGAAATTGTGCAATTCAGCCCATGGAAATTTCCTTGTTTGCATAATTCTGTCGTGTTAATGTTGTTGGGGTTAAACTCAAAACAAAGTGTTGCAGGATGACAAATTTAAAACTAAAAAATCTCTTATGGTATAAGTAGGAGGGGGCATATTTTCATGCTTTTCTGGTTTGGGGGGTGGTTTTGAGTCGACTTCCAGTAAGGCTTGGGGGTCATTTTGAGTTGAACAAATTGCAGTCACAAGTCATGCTCTTCTGAGCATAAGCAACACAAGTCCCAGAGTCTTAGACATAACAACTAAAATAGTATTTAGAAGTTCTGGCTCATCTACTCCCAGATTTCCTGGACACTAGTTTAACACATACTAGAAAAACCAGAATTAGTAGCAAATATAGAAGTTCTATCCTACAGCTTTTCCCTTTTCTGAGCAGAATTTCTCATATGTGTGCAAAACTCCATCCTTAACCCCTGGACAGAGCTCCTTGCAGGCTGCTGCTCACCAGTAGATAAAGCATTATCCTGATTTTCATGGCAAATCCAGCTCATCTACTGTCATGGTTGTTGTGCCTCCTTTCTGCTTCTCTTTTTCCTCTCTGAATTTTAGGTTGTGGCATTAAGCTGCACACCCTCATTAATAGCAAATAACAGCAATCAGGCTTTGGTTTTACTTATTTTGTTATACCAGAATAGTTTAGTGTTTTTCAGCCAGGGCCATGAATCTGTAGCTGCTAATGATGCAAACAAGCCCACTGATGGTTGGTTAAAAAAGAAAGAAAAAGGAAATGTCAATGACCTGTGCTTTTAAAACACTTTTTCCTTTTCAAATAGTTAATAGAAAAGAGCTACTTCTAACTGGCGATTTTCATTAGTCAGTGGTACGTCACCAACAGCTTTTTCCAGGAAATGTGTAATCAGGGCACTCCCTCAACTCATACTGTATTTAAAAATAATAATAGTTATTTCATATGACTAACTTCCTTAGAAAGGAAATTTCCCTAAGAAAAATATAATTTTGTCTCTCTTAGTTTTTCACAGATATAAGCAATTTTAGCATCAGTGTGAAGAGAGAGATCACACCCCTTCACCTACTTCAAAAAAGCTGATTGCCCATCCTCAGAAACATTTAAACCAGACAGTTATAGTCACATTAGTCTAGCTAAGCAGACCTGAATCTCTGACATGTGTAAAGAGTGAAGGGAAATGCAAGTGATTATGGTTTCGAGACTGCTGAACTGAAAAGACATTCCCTAAAAAGAATAAATATTTTCCTTTTCAAAATTCTAGTTTGTGGATTTCAGAGAGCCTTTCAAACTATTTCCAAGAAGGCTCTGAAAATTAACTGAAAAAGTAAACCTACTGTCAATACCCCTTGCTTATTTAGACACTGCTTGCAACCTGCCATAGAAAAAAATTAAAAGAGAAGCATTGGATAAAAAAAATGCAAATTACTAAAGACTAGGAAGAGTTTGACTTTACCTATCTTATGCTGAATTTTAGTTCCAGCCTTTGCTACCATGTTATCCATGCTTTTGTAAAGTGAATTACATGGGGAGCCACATCTTTTTTCATTCTTTCCCTTCAAGTAACATTTGTTCAAACACTGAGACAAATTTCCTGGAGAAAATTATTACATCCTTCAGTAGTTAAGAAGTTACAAACTTTCATATACGGTCAGATATAGTGATTGAAAATGGCTAAATAGGGATTGTGCAAGAGAGGAAACTCATGTCCCTAATTTTCTCTTTCAATGTCAGTGTTCTCCATGCCAATCCACTTTCTCATGGGAAGCAATTCCAGCTGGTGAAGAACAGCCTCTGTTACCATGTTGAAATTCCATCACAGTGACTGCTTGGGCAACATACCAACCAGCATTGCTGCACACCTCATTCTCCCTCCTTCCAGATCCTCAGGAGATGAACCTATCTCAGCTCCAGGTCTGCCTGGAAAGCTTTATTCTTAATTTAATAACTCTCTCAACACAAATATATAGATATTTGGAGGAAGTAAAACACAGTTGGAGTGTTTACATTTCTTTCCTGTTAACATTTCTTGCTGCAATAGATTTGTGATTGTAAATTACACTGAGGTGAAAAAGGAAGCATTTAAAATTATCAGGACAAAATCCAACTGGATAAAACACCAGTTACTGTCCTGACAACCTGCAACTCAGAACAGTAGAAGAATCCAAACAATAACTACCTGGAAATGATCTTTGCTTTCCTATTCCTTCTCCAACTTTTCCAACACCAAACCTGCTGAGCTTTCACAAGACATTGCACGTATTTCATGCTGCACTGTAGGAGAAGCAACTAGTTTAGCAAGAGAAATGCCCACAAATATTTGGTATAGGCAGCCCACAAGCAGAGATTGAGAGTGGTCTGATTCAGTGTAATTCAGAAGATGGAAACTTAGCTTGATCAAAGGAGAATAGAGGCTGAATGTCAGCCTCCTATGGGCAAGACTTCAATAGTCTCACAAGGGAAGTCACAGAAAATCCACCAAAGCAGACAAACATGAACTGTTCTGGAACAGGGACATGTACCACAGCCCAACATTCTAATTTCAAGCAGAAGTACAGGCTACACAGAGGGACAGAGCTCAAGACAAGGCCCTAGAACATCATCTGCAAGAGTAATGGTAGTAAGATGCATCCCACCTCACCTCTCCAGTCTTTCCTTTAAAAGACCTTGCACTGATCCTCCATAGCTATTCCTATGACACGAGTAATTGCCTATAATTTATTTAAACTTCATCACTACTAGTTTTTAGCTGATTAGAGAAATCCCTGTTGACCCACTATTTCCAGAGTGAAATGTAAGACTTCCCCCTTCTGCCACCCCAGCAAGAATGTCTACCAGGAATCTCTGAGCTTTCCACATGGAAGGAGGAACAATACCCTTAGAGATCAGTCGTGCAGTCACAAATTTCATGTCCCTTTTCTACCTAATTTCCTTCCAGCACTCTTTTGATATCATGCCAAGAACAAGCAGTGTGTGCATTTAAAAAGCAGTAAGAAAACCCAGCACAAATTAAGTCCTCCCACCTACATTTTACTGGAACTCGCTATCATGAAGCTGAACAGTGACTGGAGTGGCACCTGATTAACAACGCAAACCCCCATTACACACAAAACCTTGGTGAAACTGTTTTGTTTTATAAGCAGCTCATCATTGTGCTCTCACTCAGATTTCCTCTTGGCATGGCTATAGCTCCCACCATCAAAGGATGCCACCTGGATTTTATTTCTGAGTAGATTAGAAGTAATTCTGTATAGCTTTTGCTCAGAACAGAAAGGTGACAAAAATGAGTCCCGTGTTGTCTGGGGGAAAGATGAGATAATGGGAGCTCACAGTTTGGAAAGGAGGGATGACAAACCCCAGAGCTGGTTGAGGCTGTGTCAAGCACACAAAGAGAGAAGTGCACATCACCCTAGCCTAAGAAGGTGGCAGGCAATATAGAAAGTGCAATGACATTTCTTTAGGTGGAGATTAGCTGATACATTAGCAAGGACAAAAAGAGGAGCAACTTAGGCAAACAGAATGCAGTACATTGATTTTAATCATTAATTTAATGCTATGAAGAGGAGGTGACAGCATAAAAGTTATGAGCCCAGTGTTTATCCACTTTGGGGTCCTTTGTATCTGACTTCTGAGCCATATAAACCACCTTTTCTAGTTTTTTTTTTTACACAGGTCAAAAACTTGCTCTAAAAAATACAAATAGAACCTCAAATTCTTTCACTATCATGAAACTCCATCATATGCATTTTTAAGAAAAACTTCCCAAAACTACAGCACTTATTATAAAATCATGCAGTGTTCTGCCAGTGATTTTAGTATTTCAAAACTCCAAAGAAACTCACTAAGCAATAAAGAGGGATAAGACCTCCTTGGAACAAGGCACATAACACACACCAATTCTGGGGAGTCCTGCAAAGAACTAAAATAGCTTTAATTGCCAGCCAAATAGAAGGCAAGGAATAAAGGCCTTCTCTCCAGGGAGAAAAGAAAATGCTGATACCACACTTGTATCAGTATATGTCAGATCACTTTGTGGAACTGGGTGTTGTGGGCAGAATCACCCATCAAGTTTACAGACAGTATAGTTGAGACAAAGAAAGGTAACATGAAACTCTCACTGGTTTGTTCTCCCTACCCCTATGCTATCTGAAATTATATCCTCCATCTGCAGGTAAATGTATTCAGCACCCCCAGCAGTCTGATCAAAGCTCTTCACCCAGCCCAGCTGAGCTCACAGCTATGGGCATCCCTTAGTGCACAGACACCCACAAGCACTCGCCTTCCCTTTTGCACAGATCACGACGGGGAAGAGCAGGGAAATTCTATGAGCTGGTTGGTGCCTATTGAAAACATCTCTGGCGATGCCCTCCCTCCATTGTGTCTTGACTGGGATGGAGCAAAGGTCCTTTTTAAACTCTCATTTAACAGGAAACAGTTATCTGCAACACTTCCTCCCAGATATTTTCATAACCACACCAAGACATTCCTTACAGGCACCGACTTAAACTCTGAGGATATCCCTAGTTTCTCCTTTCTGTGGTTGTGCCACAACCACACCAGCAGCAATGGCACCCAGTTTTGAGGGGAGCCCTGTGCCATTTCTGTGACTTCCACCCAGGGCACTCACTGTGCTGGCCAGCACAGCAGGGCTTAAACCAGAGCTGACTGCTCCATGGAGGAAGAAGTACATTTAGCAAACACTCCCTGACCTCAAGCCCTTTGCCTGTTGGTTAGAGGGGGCTGCAAAAGATAAAATGACAGTGAAGCAAACAGCAGGCGAGGGGGAAATGAGGAGGAAAGGGAGACCTACAGGGAGGAAGGCTGGGGGGAAGGATATGGTCTACTATGGAGAATCCTGTCAGGATGCAATTTATTTTCATTCTGCGCAGGAGTATAATGGTGCACCGCCTGAGCTCTCTCAATAGCTGTTTTGAAGCGAACCAGGGCTGGTATGTCTTTAATTTATCATTTCATTATGAAACGGTTTCCCTTCCAAGAAGCCTTCAAGTCAGGAAGCTCTGTCTGCCCACACAGGAAATTCCTTTGCAGCAACTTCCCCAAAAAGGAAATTTCCCTCAGAAGTGAGCCCAGCTCATGCCTTTAAGCAGAGCTGTTTGAAGAGGCTCTGGCATGCGAGCCCCACAAACACCCCTGCCTGCTTACAGCAGCCAGCACCGGGATCTGCAGCTCTGCCCCCGCACAGAGACCCCACTGCACCCAGCTTCTCCTCAGGGACAGCCAGGAGCCTTCCGAGGGCACAAGGCACTGATTTTTTACTAGAAAAAGATATCTTGAGAGAGGAACAGGACACACAGAGCTGCGAAAGAGCAGAGGAAGAGGAGGGGGAGCTGTAGAAAAGCTTTGCAAACTATTCTCATCTCCCACTTGAAAATCAGGGGGAAAATTCTACTCCCTATCTTAGCTCTCTTCCGATGGTATGTAGAAGACTGCACTCTGTCCCTTACATGTACCGTGGTTCTATTTAACGAGCTTGAAAACAAAGGAGAAGGGAGGGGAGGATATACAGCGGGAAGGGGGAGAACCACATTTACAAAAATGAATCTCACAGACATCTTGTGAATCACTAAGTGGGAGAGAGCCAAGAACATCCAGGCCAGAGTGAATAACGACATACGGTATTTTATGAAGCACCTTAGAAAAGGGGATACAGATCAGAAGCACTACCAGTCTTCCAGCTACTTTTTAATTTACCATTTTAAGACACAAATAATACTGAGTAACTTTTTTTAATGACTACACCCAGAACGCCAAACTGTTGTTTGGGGCAAGAGAGGAAGGAGAACTGAAATTCGTGTTACACACTTACATGGATGTGAGACAGGGCCATAAAAGGGGCACAGGCCAAACTGGAGCTCGGACTGAACAACAGCAAAAAAATGAAAGCAATTCTTTGAGGATGTATGGGAGAAACAAATGCCAAGGATAACAGAATTGCATGTGGGGGTGACTACAATCCACCAGAGGCTTATATGCTGTGGAGAGAGGCTCTCCACATTTTTCCTAGTTTCAACTTCAAAATTTAATTTTCAAGCACTTGGAGCAAACCTGGTCCCTAAAGCTGAAGCTCCAGGAGGTGGCTGCCTGCCCTTCTCTCCCATTCCCCCCCTTACCAGATAGCTTTGCCCTGTTCCCTCGCCAGCTTATTTACATGACTTTTTTTTTTTCCTCTCTTGCTGCCCTTGGCATTACATTCAGCGATCCAGTCAGCTGTTGTGTAAAGAGACTTTTGTCAGAATTGCTTAAAGGCAAATCCCCCCACTTAACTTTTTTCTGTGGCCTCTAGCTGATGAGTTAGTTATCACCTAAAAGAGCCCTCTGGCGTAGCATATGCGTACTGAATATATATCTGCTTGGATGGCATCCACACTACTGTCAAATCACTGGAGATGGTTATGACATGGGGAAAAATATAAAAACTACCATACTAGAAAAGATCCCCAACCCGCCAACCCAAGCATCTACAGCAGTGGATGTATAAGCAAAAAGTTTAAGGAGTAAGGAAACATGGAACAATCTCTACTATAATATATGTTACTTAGCCTCTGGTAATCTGTGGTTCAAGGACGTCGTGAACTGTGGCTGCACTCAGGCCACTATTTCCATACTGACCACATGGCCTATTCCTCTCTCCACAGGTTTATCTGGTTCCTTTTAGACATCCATTCACACTTTCAGCCCTGCAAACATCTTCCTGCAATGATTTCTTCCATGTAGTGACGCATCCTCATTGTTTCTTTTAGACATGTTGCCCAATGACTTATCTTGGATCTCAGGATTTGCTATTCTGTTAGGAACTGTGAATAATCATTTCTCCATACCAGGTATGATTTCACAGCCATGTTATAACTTTCTCCCTGGAAACCTACTCACTTACAAAACTACCTTTTCCTTAAACTGCAGGGTCCTATTTCCCCCTCTAGTTTCCTAGGAATGGGAGGATTGGGGAAGTAGCCTGTTCTAACTAGGTTCCCTAGCACACTAAAAATGACCACATGGATGAGATCACCAGACCCTGAGTGGGACAGTTTGAATAAATACAAGGCATTAAGACACCTCCCTAGGAATTCACAAGCTTTAACAGGCCTATGTCAGAACTTCAATTGCCTATAACAATTTTGCTGCAAAATTGTGGCATCTATGCACAGTTGCTATACAAATTTGAGTCTGGTGACTGATTTTTGACAAATATCTTTGCTTAACTCTACAGTCGAGGGACATTTACAGGTCTTATTGTAAAACCACATGAAAAAGTTATGAGCTACTCACATCAATAATTGTTTTCTGCTGAACAACCACAACATCCTCCTGAATGAGATTTCCTTGTACTGTGGTTCCATACAAAAAATTGAGAAAATTATCAAAATAAGAATAATTTACTTTCATACCAATTCTGAATGACACTGGGAACAGTTAATTTAGTAGATGACCATAACTTCAAGTCATAATGATACCCAGGGTGTTTTATTCATATGGAAAATGTCTCTGCTCTTCCAGTTGTCAGGATCTATTGAATTGCGACTGTCCTGATGCTCAAATTATTTAAAGCATATGGGTAATTTATAGCTGACCAAGAGACATGTTTTGTAAAACAAATGATAATTTTACAGCCTTTATGTTGTTGATGTTATACAGACTTATAAAAACGTGCAGTGAAAATGCTTGAGAGTGGGGCCAAGTCACTTCAGGATAAAATTATCAGTGTGAGCTACCTTTATTCACAATAGTTTATAATACTCTGATTATCTCAGCTTCCAAACTGGTGCCAAGACTGTTTGTGGATTAGACTTCATATTCGTACTCTTCAGGAAGTGGCTTATGGAGTGCAGGCAGTAAAGCATTAAAAACAGCTGACTGAGCCCCATCTACAATTTTAAGCCAACTTGGAGATTTCACACATATACAGTACTGCTGACTCTGTACACTTGAACCAGTAAAAACGGACTGAAAGACCACTTCAAACCTAGGCCTCTAGACTCAAACACAGGCTAACCCTCTTGTGCCTGCTTGTTGCTGCAGAGATGTGGAGAGGACAGCAATTCTGAGCCTGCTTAGCAACTCCTGTGACACAAAAGGCACCTTCCACCATCTTCTGCACCCATTTGTTTTTCAATCATAGGCTGTAATTTTACAACTCTGCCTAAAAGAAATGGTTGTAACACATTCTAAGTGCTAATTAGCTTCAAAAGAAAAAGTTACAGTCAATGCATAAAACCTAAGTACTGGAACTAGCCTTCTTTCCACAGTATCTAAATATGTACATGCACATGGAGATACATGTGTCAGATGAAAAAAAAAGAATCAAACCTTCTCAGCTTTAAAATAAATTTTGATTGTTAATTTTTGTCTGAGTTCCAGTGAAGTTATTTGTGCACAAATGTCCTCACTGCAAATGATGGAGCACTAGAAAGGCCATGCGTGAGAAGCTGTGTTCTCAGGGTTATTCTGGACTAGCTGCATTCTCCCAGAACTCTCACAAGAAAATCATAATTATGGAGAACTCACCATAACACTACAGATCCAACTGATTTAAAAGACATCTGGATTTACTTCAGGGTGTTCTGTTGAACTGAATCAGCGCCAAACTTTCTGCGATTCAGCCATTGCTATTGCACACACTGATAATGGTGTGGCAGGAGGCCAGCAGCAAATACTGACTCCTTTAACAGCCCAGCTGCTTCAGGTCTGCTCATCACAAACACAGCTCAGCTCACTATCATTGTTACCTCTGCTGTCACTCCCAGTTCCTTCGCTTGTTTTTCATTCTGCATGATTTTAAAACTGAGAGTGGGTATAAAAATGGAAGATCTATAAATGTTCAAGCTCTTACAGACATTAATTGCTACCCCTTGTTTCTGCTTTCCTGAGCTCCAAGGCTTCAAATCCTGCACTAAATCTTCTACTGCATTTGACCAGTTCAGCACTACTCCACACCACACACTGCATCCCTGAGAACATGAAGTGGAAGTAGAGAATGACTCCTGTGAGTTGGTTATGCTCACTTTCAATAAGCGAAAAACCACCAAGCGAGCTGTACAGCAGTGATGAGACAAGCCCCACGTATTTAATAACAATTTTTGTCACCACTGCCTATTAGTATTTAAAGAGCAGTAAAAAAAACCAAACCTCTAATAAAAAGATCAGGGTGCCTTGAACAATTACACACCTGGCAACACAGTAATGACTACCCAGAGTAATGAAGCTAAAAGCCCAGAGGTATTAAGACTACTAAGGAAGTTTCCAGGGAAGTGAGATACAAAGAAGTATAACACAGAAAAACAAAAAAAAAGGGAACAAAGAAGTATTTTGTACAGTGTTTTTCTGACAAAACGCCTTCACTGAATCATGGAGAGGAAGCGAAAGCCAGCAAAGGAGTTAAAAAGTGAAGGAGACAGATTGCTTAGAAGAAATCAGAACAAAAGAGGGACTAGGAAGGAGGAACTTATACATATAAAGGGAGATTTCCCCTACTAGGAAATACACAAGGACCCACTCAAGTGGCAGAACTGAAATGAGTAACTGGTTTGTGGACCAGCAGGGACTGGGGCTACTTCCTTCTGCACTACCACGAAGAAGGAAGTAGAAAGGGAGAAATTCTCAGTATTGCACAAACCAAACAGGCACAGTCACTCTTTCATCTCTCTTCCCCCAAACATTGGCCAAGTAAGTAGAAGCACAGCGCAAGCCCAAAAATTTACTCTCAAACACATACGTTCTGGAAAAATCTGTGGGAATTCCTGGAGACAGTGAGACAACTCCATTTCAGCAAGTCCAGTAGGTCACTTTTCGCACCTATTGAGCTGGCTCAAGAAACCATGTCTGCCTCAGCCCTGATATTTTCACCCAGGACTTGTGCAATTTTGTTCCTGAGGGTCAAGCCCTGGTTATGCTTTCTGAACCCTCCTCCTTTACCATCACTGCTTTTGTTGCTGGTGCCCAGGGTGGCCAAACCCTGTGCTCTGGAGTCTGTACAGAGGGAGGGTATGAATATCACAGAATCTCTCTGCTGGCTTGAGTTGATGGAAACGTTCTTTAAAGCTCAGCATCAAAGGATTCACTTTATAAGCTGCAAGCCTTGGTTCTTGTGCCAGCAGCAAGTTCTCCCCATAATTAATTAATGCCATATTAATTGTGCATGTTCCACGGGCCTGTTGAGGAGGTGTGGCAAGGCCTGCACACGCAGATCAACCTTTCTGGTGCAGCCAAGAGAGGAGCACAGGAGATAGGAGGTAAAACCCCTCCGGGTACCTACAAAGGAATACCATGCAAAGCTATGTTCTCAGGGGCTACAGAGGGGCAAATGCTGAGCCCTACTGTGTCATTCCAGCAAACAAGGAGTGAGAGGGGCAGGGAGGCTCTGCCACCAGCTGCACCCTTGTGCAATCTGCTCGGCTCTGGGCCAGCCATGAGCGTTGTCAGCAGCCAAGAGGAGAGGCCCATGGCAGCTGAGTGCCCTCACGGGCAGGATTTGGCCACAAGTCACAAGATCCTGTGAAATCGCTGGAAGGAGAAAGGGGAGGAGGAAAAGGGCGATTATTCCACCTCTCTCTGCTGCACTGGGCCCCAGCTCTCTGCTGGCTGCCGGCACAGAGGAAGTGGCACCGTTGCCTTCCAGGGGCTTTGGCCACGGTTCAGCCAGTGCTGTACACCCAGCCCAGCATGTCCATCTCACCCACCCCCTGGGAAAACCAGGGAGCACTCAGGACATGAACAAGTGGGGAAAGAGGATAACCCAGCTGCCAACACCCCCAGTGACAATGCCCATCCCCAGCTGTGCCTCAGGATTTTGCTGGACACCCCCATCCATCACAGCTACGCAGGACAAGCCAGCCTACACAGACCCTTCCCTGCTGCAGCACAGAAACCAGGGACTAACAAAAGTCCAAGTGCTGCTCAAGGTGATTTACAAAGCACTCATCCTCTGTAAAACTCCTGAGGCAGTGGACATGTATATATTTTCAGGTGTAATTTGAATCACTGCTACAGCCAGCTTGAAATCTAACCTGCAAAGACATTTTCACATTAGCTCTTGCAGGAAATTTATTCATCTCTATACATTTTGGTAGGGGTAAACAATTATTTGTTTCTTTGAAGGTACCATGTTGTTTGGTGTTCGCTTTTTAAAATATAAAAAAAGCAGAACTGGTCAGGGACAATTTTAGCAGGAGTCCAAAGTGAAAGGCATGAAATTAAAAATACGTGAAACAACTGTAAAAAGGGGGACGATCATGCAGAAAAATCAGAAGGTTTATAAACTAACTTCCCAGAATTGTCTCAGCAAGTTACTTCTAGAAAAAAAGGAATTAATGTCTAACCATGCATTTGCTACAGCATATCCAGTGAAAATGTGAAAAAAATGCAGCTGAAGATCACGCTACTTATTCTGAGATGACAAAGCACCTTAACAAACTATACTTAGAGAAGCACTGAAATAAAGGCACAATGCAAAAGCATTAAGAATTCTGTGTAAAACAGGTAATACTTTCCCTTCGTGAGGGAGGCAAAATGCAATTTATGTTTACCATATAAAAAGGTATCTTTTTCTTTTACAGTGTTGTGAGAAGGATGAACAGAAATAAACATATCTAAACTTTACAAAATTAAATGTGTAAGTGCAGATTAAAAACTTTACTTATCTGGAAAGCAAATGGGTGCCAAACCTAAGACTTTTACTGTACACTGTCCCTTTCTTTCAGTAGTTTGAAATAAAAGCTAAACAGATCTTCCTACATTTTTAAAAAATAAAAAGGTAGCTATTTATAGCTGCATTTATTGAAACCGTTTCCTTATCAGGAAGTATGTAGCTGGGAATTACTATCTGCCTCCATCGGAAATTCTTTCAGGGATACAAAAACCCAAAAAGGAAATTTCCCTTCAAAAATATTCTGTGGGTTTTTTTGCTGCTGGCGGGTTTAAAATAAAATGTCAATGCTCTGACCAGCTCACAGCCCCTTTGGGATGTTTATTCTGCAAACAAGAAGCTTTAGGACACCTGAGGGAAATATTAAAAAAATGCTCTTAGAGAACTTGAAGAGGGAGAATGCTGAGAATAAGAAAATAACCCTTTTTATCAGGATGCTGAGACAGTGCAAATTCATTACCAATGCTACAGTACCTACCTCTGAACTAAATGGGCTTCTACAGTTCCCAGCCCCTCCCAACTGAACATCTGTGGCTCAGTCCACATGTTCCCCCTGCACCCTCAGGGTAGGAGTGCTGCATAGTCCAAAGGACAAGTGAAACTACCATTCCTCCTTAGAGAGGGGATGGAAAGAGTCCATATGGGGGTACCACACTCTCCTGGTACCTCACAGCACCAGGACAGGGCAGAGGCCATGCAGGACATGGGCAGAATAATGCTTTCCTGCAGGAGAGGTCCAGGTTCTCCCAGTCCATGGGATCCTACACTACAAGCAACTCTGGACTTGGGATAGTGAATCTCCAACTACAAAGAGGCCCTCAAGTAAGCTCCCAGATAGGCAAACTTACACTGTCTCCAAACCAACCCCCATAACTGAGAACTCTGCCACAGAGTCCCTTATCCTTCCTCTCCATTGAGTGCAGAGCACCCCATACTGTGTCTGTGGACTCTAAAGGCAGGATGAACATACTCGTTAATCATTAGAGACGTTAATTTAATTTTTACTTGTCATGGTATAATTCAACATTTTCATTTTCTGGTCTGTATAACTGCCACAGAGCTACCTGACCATGCTGCCAGTGCAGAGCAAGCACTGTTTTTCTTTAGTTACATGGCTGTTTGTGAATGCTGCATGGTTTACATTAATTTTATGTCTTACAAAATTAATTTTAAAAAAATAGCATGGAACCATTTATAATATAATACAACTGAAAAAATTAAACAGACATTTGGGATGGAAAGAGAAAAGCAAGCTAATTTTAGGTTCACTGATCTTGACAGTCTCCCTTTAAGACAAAGCTAAAAATTCTTCAAACCCAGCAATACCATAAATGTCCTGCTGCTTTTGCTTCTTATTCCTCTCCACATTTTCCAGGGGAATTCCACAAGGGATCAAGCTTGAATCCCATATTAAAGTGACATGGCTTCCTTTCCCCTCTGAGTAGAGGTGAGTGTGTATTTTGGAGATTTAAAACCCTTCAGTGAAGCTTTCCAAAAGGGTAAAAGACTGGCTGAGCACCACTGGGACTCCCACAGTGCCAGCTTTCCGGATCCTGAAGCACAGGTCTCTTGACCTCCCACGCCAGGACTGTTTTGCAAGTTCCCACTGAGGCAGGAAGGATCTTACCCCTCCACATGCTTCCACTGGGAAGTGTCAGTGCAGGAAACTGCTGTTAACTCTGGGCAACAACCAGGCACACTGGGAAAAATAAAAACCACTTGATTCTAAAATCTCTCAAAGAGCAGAAACCAGCTCAAAGCAAGTAAGCTCCCTTTACAAGTTTTTTCACACTTAACCTGGATGCTTCTGCCATAGCCACCAGGCAGCAGTAAGGAGTTAACAGATTTAGGGTTGAACTCACCAGTTGTTTACAAAAGTGACAGCTGAAGTGGCCCTGTGTCACTCCAGTGCAAACCCAGTGACAAGGGGGTTAGTTTCCTACAGGTGATGAACAAAGACCATCCCAGAAAAATGCAAAGCAGGATCTTCATGATCCAAAGGCCACAGTTTTCCCAGTGGAATCAGTAATGGGATTTCACTCTTTCCAGTGCAACACAGTCCAAATAAAACAGTCACATCTATACTGTGCCCAGCCATAGCACAAGAATGACTAAGACTGGGCTTCCCACCCATCCGAGTTCCTTGTCTGGATGATCTCTTTGAGGCTGGCCTGAGATTCACTGTAAGAAACCCCTGGGATGCAGGGTGGAGCAGATGAATTCAATTCAGGTGAGCACCTGAGGGTACCTGTGGAACAGCCTACCTTAGGTTAGAGGCAGGCATGATCAGGCCACCCCAGCTCGTAATTTGCATCCTGTTTGCCCAACGACTGGACACAGCTCAGAGTCCTGCAGGAGCTTTGCCGGGGTTAAGCAAAGGAATGGTCACTGAGGCTGACAGGATGGCTGGCTGGGATTTCCACACTCCAGTCGGCCTGTCAGTAGATTATTAACAGTTACAAACTGAAAAACCAGGAGCACTGCTGGATGGACCCTCTTTGCATAGCTCACAATGAAAATGTGCAATGTGCTTATGGTAGAAGACAAAGATGAAACATTAAGATAAAATACTGCAAGATGTTAGCAAGCAGTGCCACTGCCAGGCCTAATTTTTTTTTTTTTTTCCTTTTTTTTTTGTAGGGGGTTGGTATTGGTTACATATAAGGTGAAAAGCAGATTAGGAGAAAAGGCAAGGTCAGTAAGAGGAAAGAACACTGCTTAAGTGGCCATAATGTCAGAGAAAAGCAAAGAGAGGTCTAGGAGAAGCCAATCATTTGAAAAAGAGGCCAGTCCAGGTCGCATGAAAGTCAGTGGGAATTTAACCACTCATTACAGCAGGACCAGGATTAGTCTCAGCCACTAATTTGACTTTCTGGCCACCTCTCCCAGTCCCTTTGTCATATGAAGCTTTTATTTTATTTTCCCTGTATGTGCGTCAGTCAGTTTTGTTCCACAAAGATCCTTCCAAAGCAAATATTTTTATTGCTAGCTGCTCTAAATGTGGCTTAGGGTAAAGGGCTTTTTTTCCCATCTCACTACATACTTTCAGTTCAATGCATTGAATATTCTAGTAACTAAACAATAATATGCTTAATGCTTCAAAGTGGCTTTCCAGCTGCTAGCCAAAATTGTAGAATAATTAACAGGTGCCAAAGGATTAATAAAAGGAGCAGCATAATTAATAGACACTACACAGAAAAAAATGAATCCTTGGCAATCCTGAGAGTGTTGTTGTTTCCTCCTCCTTCTCTTAATTGTTTCCTGCATTCCTTTAATACAAAAAAAAAAAAAAAGAAAACTAGTGCCCTTAAAACACAAATGATACATATAAGCAACAATGCCAGATCAGAAAAAAGAAACTGGCAACAAACTGCCTTCAGGTCTAATAAATGCTTTAGTTTAAAGAAACTGCCCAACTACCTGTCCTACCCTACTACTCACGTCCACGCAGAATTTTATTGCAATATGTGGTACAGCTAAGGTCACAGAGATCCCAAACCAATACAGAACCAATAGACTAGTTCCCACCAAATTAGAACATCAAAAATAATACAAATAGCCATGCAGAAAGATTCTTATGAAACACTCACTAAAAATTTAAAGGTCTTTAATATAATCATTGCAGTGAACGAAACAAATTTCCTTTCAGTCCTTAAAGAGGGAAGTAAAACAGACAGTAACAACAAGGGACACAGAGATACTGAAACTAAAAATGTGATCTCACTAGCTGTATGTGACCAGGTCTGCATTCTATGAAGTTTATCCAAATCAGCTGTGACCTGGAACTTATCACACACCGGAAAACCAAAGACCAGAACCCAAGCCTACACTGGAAACAAAACGCACTTAAATGATTTTACAAATAGGTCTTTAGCTTTCCCTACCACCACAACACTCCAAAAGAGTGGAGTCATGACAACACTGCAGTCCCAAAGTACAGGTTCTCCCCTATGAGGTGATGCATGTTCTGTGACATCTCAAATGTATCATCGCACTCTGAACATCAGTGCACACTGCTGGGGTTAAAAAAAAAAACGCAACAGCAAGAAAAATTACTTACTGCCAAGAATAATTGCTTTGTGGGCACAGAAAAGTACGTGCAGCATGTCTTATTATGACAATGGGCTGCAGGCATATGAAGGATGCCAACATTAAGGAGAGAAGAGCAATTAGTTCAGAGGAACAAATGAATTCGTTTTCATGTTTGTATCATAGAAAATTCTGAAATGTTTGCCCATGAGATCCCTCTCCCTGAAGAAACACACACATGTTCCCAAGAGAAGATGCCCTTCAGAGATAAAAATCAAATTGCACAAATCAACATAAGCGTGCAAGGGGGAATGATGTTGCACAGGATCAGAGCATGGAACAAGTCCTTTCTCAGCAATGAGACTTCTTCTGTCTCTCTTGTTGAAGAAGTGTTATGTTGAAGAGACAAAAGAAAACTCATGAGTCTGTAGCACATATTTACAGTTTCTGTTTTAGCAGGCAAGCCACCTTATTTTAATCTTGTGTATCAAAAACGGGAACAGCTATTTTCTCCCTAATTCAGAGTATATTAATAGACACAGGGAAGGGTTCTCATATCCATCTCTTACACATATTGGCCATAGCATAAAATAAGTAGCTAATGACATTTTACCACATGAGACAGAGATGGGCTTTAATAAAAATGAAATTTAAAAAAATACAGATCCCTACCAAAAATCCTCACAAAGTTTGTCTGTGGCAAAATGGAGTGTTTCCCCAGAGATAAGGGGTATGTAAATAGTTTCAGAGGACTTACACCTATCTCTAAATTTTTCATCATCACAATACCTGGGTAGTTTCTGTATTAGTTTCCAAAACTTTTAAGAGTCATTGCACTTATGGGGTTTTTTCATTTTACAGTGGGGGAGCTAAAACAAAGTGTCCCAGAAGGCACCAAAGGCAGCACCTTGTGTGCAAGGTGAACTTGCTGCTCTTCAATCCTCAGTAAAAAAATGTCCATTTTCCAAATACTCCTCCTATGTGACATTAGTGTAGTCTCGTGGAGATCATATATGCTGCAAAGCTATACACTAGGGGCAAAGAGCAACTGTTTTCTGACTACATACTTGAAATGCAGGAAAGTGTATTCCCCAGCTCCTCACTGACATTTTGCTGACAAATACTCTGGTCCTAGTGGACGTTAGGCAGACAAGTAAGTTTAAAAGCATGGGTCAAAAGTCCCCTACAGAGAAGTGTAGCACCAGAGAAAGGTATGTTTTATCCAGAAATTATTCTTACTATCCCAGAGATTTAAAGTTAAGATTACACTGCATTTCTATGCAATAGGCTGGCTGGGGAGAAAGCAGCTACTTCAAACATGAAAGGCTGTGAGAAGGGGAAAGTGCCTTCACATCACTCCCAGAAAAAGGTGTTTGTCTATATAATTTTAGCTCTGTTGACCAAAGAGAAGGAAGCTTGTAGCAAAGAGGGGTCTGCATTCCACCCTTAGAAACTTCTCCTTTTTCCAGTCTCTGGATAAAATCAGCTCAACCTACTTGAAGCTCATTTGCCCACTAAGCAGTGAGAAATCATTTATTACACGAAAGGAAATTGTTCTACTTACTGTCCTGATATTGTTGCTGTTGGTGATCTCAGAGTGCTCTGGAACACTAGAAGCAGTGAAATTTCTTATCAGAAGGCATAAAACTGCCTGAATCCAGAGAGTGCTCTACATGTTCCATGTGAAACATTTGTCTCTAGGTCTCTCTTTGGGCCAACTGCTCTTTTCAGCTGCACCTACAATACAGGTACCTAATGATGTGTGGGCTGGGACTGAACTTTGCCTTGATTTTGCTGAACGCCATCAGAATGTCATGGAAACAGAAGGAGTGGAAGCCTGACGATGGCTCTGTGTGTGTGAGGGGAGGAATTTTCCACATCTCCCTGTTGCACTGCAATGAGTGAGGGCCAAAAGGTTATTATGCTCCACCTCATCAACAAAAACAACCGTAGGGATGGAACCAAACAAAATCTCAGACCTAGAAAATCCTTGGACTTTGCAGATCTAAACCCAACCTTCACACACGGAACCACAGCCTGAACTTTACTTTCCCTGATTTCTGAGGCAATTTGGATTTAAGATCAAAGCCGTACCTCAGACACATCTCTAAAAATAAACAAATAAACAAAAAAATAAATGAGAGGAGTCCATGCAGTAACTGAAAAACTCTGTATTAATACCTTTTAAAACCTCATGACATGAAATCCAAAAGGTGCTGAGTTATTTCTATACACGGTATTAGCAAGACTACTCCTGGAATATCATCTTCAATTCTGCTGTCTTCACTTTAAGAAGGATGTCTGAAGTGGGAGACAGTTCACAGAGGTGATATAAACAGAATTTGAATCTGAAAGCTTAACACGAAGACTGACAGCCTTAAGAATCTCTCTTCCTATTCAGTTTAGTCAAGAAAAGGTTAAGAAGTGACTATCTAAAAGCACCTATATCAGGAGGAGTCTTTAGACAATATTTAGCAGGAAAGGCGATAATGAGATCTAATAGTTGGAAACTGAAGCTTGACTAATTCAAACTATAAATAGGGCACTTGAAAAAAAAAGCAAATAAGGAGATAATTAAGCATTAAAAGAACATCTAGAGACCTTATATCCTCCTCATCACTTAGGTTTTTTACATGAAGAGCAGAAATCTTTCTGCACATGTTGCAGCTCAGTTACTGGACTTAAACACAGCAGTTACTGCATGAAGTTCTGTAATAAAAGTTATACCAGAGATCATTTTAGAAATTCAGAATGGCTGCTCCTGGCCTAGCTGTGAAGCTTTATACTTTAAAAACCATGGTTCTAACAGTGTTCAGGTGGTCTGTTGGTTGCAAAGGTGTTTTGTGTCAATATTGACTGCATACTGAGCTACAAAATACTACACTGCCATTGACTACAATTAGTAAGACTATGTAAATGTGTTCCATGTTGTTTATGACCTCAGACACTAACTTTATGGAAGGGTATTTCACAGAGATTTCATGATTAATCATCTGTGCTTTTACATTGCAACAAGTCAGACTGGCGTGGAAATACTAAAGGGAAAGAAGCCTTGCAAGTTTAAAAATGTGCCAACCAAAAGAACAGAAAAACCAAAACAAAAGTCAAGGTGAAAGGTTGGATCACATTCTAAAAATACTGTAAAAGAAGTCTTCACTGAGAGGAAGCCTTATAAATTCTACACCATCCAGCACACTGGCTAGCTGATGGGAAGGAGGCAGGTACAATATGTACCACCACTTCTGGTACCAAGAGTCTCTGCCTTCCTGCCTTGTGCATCTGTCAGACACAGTGGAGAGGGCAACAAGTAACTGGAAACCCAGCTGTGATCCTGGCTGTGGAATGGACAGACAGCGGCTCCCACAGCAGAAGGAAAAAGTACCAACTACTGCAATGAGGAAAAAAAACAAAAGATCTGGGGGATGAACAGCACCAGTAGGGAAAAGAACTGCTGGAGAAAACCTGCTTCTGTGTTGGGTTTTTTCATGCCTACTTTGGGAAAAGCATAGAAATGCCCTGTAAGTGTGGCAGCCAAGTCCTCCCCAGGCCAGGGGAACAGCTGAGCAGGCACACACACGTGCAATCCAGGCCTGGGAGCTCATGGATGCTCAGGTAGGGACCAGACACTGTCAGAAACACTGCAGCAGCAGCTCCCATTCCCACCAGGAAGCACAGAAAACTGGGCCATGTAGGACATGTAGGACACAGCATGGGAGCGAGTGACTGTGGGGCAGGGTAACTCAGTGACCAGCAAGGGAGCAAGCACAGGACTACAGAACTGCTGTAAACACAGTTTGCATCCAGAAAAGGACTGTGTGAAAGACAGCTGAGGACAGGAATGAGAGTGTCTTGTGATAAACATGGACTTCCCCCTCTTCCCCCCACAAAATCCCAAACCTGTTTGTCAGAGGGCAAAGCACAAAGTTTTGTTTGCTCCTGGCCCTCTTGTTCATTGTTGCTTAAGTACCCCAGGAATGTAACACCTGACAAAAGTTTACTTAAAACATCTTTATTTCCATCAGAACTGCTTCCCTTCCAAAAAGGAAAATTCCACTCTTCTTGTCTGCATCCTAATTCACCTCTCACTGGCCAACAATCCTTGGCCTTTCCTATTTGTCAAACACTAAATCATCTCAGCAAGGAAGTACCCAGCTCTCACCTTGCCCCCAGCTCCAGTGTCAGTGATTTGTCCTTCCTCCTTTGCAGCATCCTTTTGTGCTCAGCTAAGCTCACTCCTCCTCCTTTCCCACTGCCTCTGGCAGCACTCATGCTCTACACTAGAGAGCCTGGGCACAACAAGTATTTGAGACCCCTCAGAATCTGGAAACAGCCACAGCACAAACACATTCCACTTGCCACAGCTGGTGAAACTCTGACCTTGTGTCACAGCCCATAACTGAGCAATTCCAATAAAGTGTAAGGAAACACAGCACTTCCCGTCAAAATAAACCCTCCATATTTGTGCCTGTCATGAGAAACAGGCCAAATGCTTGACAAGGAGTGCAGGAGATGGGAGGAGAGATTCAGCATACTGTATTTAAGAGTCATTTTCTTTAGTTAAAAACAACAGCTAAGAAAACCAAACCAGCTAGAGCTTATTTAAAAAAACAACTAATTATAAAGCCAGGGACTTCCCTGCTCTCTCCCATAAAACCAGAAATAACTCCTCACCCTGCCCCGCCCCCTCCTCAGTCCAAGAACTTAAGCAGCCTGGTGCTGACACTCACGCAGGTGTGCTGGCAGTCTGATGGTGTCTTCCTCCATCCTGATCGCTTGAGGCACTGGGACATGTAGTGGTGACGAAGAATAATTTGGTACCGGGCTCACTGGAGGTGTGTACGAAATTCTTTCCTGCTGTTAAAAGAAAGTGGGGAGGGGGGAGGGGGAGAAAGAGAGAGGACAACGTGAACTTTGGAACAGAGGTGTGAAACCATGGCAGAGGAGGTGGATGTGGGTGGGAGGAAGGAAGTGTGTGCCTGGGGATGTGAGCAGCACTAGTGATGCACCAGCTGCCCAGGGAGCCCCAGAGCACACACACAACACTGGTGGCCGGCACTGCTCAGTGCTGCAGCGGGGCAGGTTTAATTTTCAAAAGATCCATGAAGTTTCCAAGGGTCTGCTCAGAAATCTGCCAAGGGAGGAGAGGGGAAGTGACATCGACATGGACAGACTCCAAGGGTTTTGTCAGTGAAAATCTGACAGCAACTCCATGATACATGCATGAGTACCACTGAAGTGCCAAAACCACTTAATCTTACGCTAACAAATCAGTCATGATCTGAACAAGCTAAGTGTTTAGCACTATTCTCCTTCCTACCATTTTAAAGACATTAATCAATAACTTCTCCCATTGCTGCAGAAAACCTATCACTAAAGACTACTCTATTTACCATCAAGGAAGGTGGTACTTTTGTTTTTGCTAAACTAGTTACTATTACCTTCTTTGAAGTAGTTTAACTTGTAACCAAATACAGTCACATAGTGCTAAAGGACAATTTGTGAATGTTGTATTAGTTTCATAAATGTCACAGTTAGGTTTTTACTTATGAAAATGCTTGACAAGAAATCTAAGACTGAAACATCACATGATCTGATGGGAAAAATTTTCCATATTCTAAACCTCCAATCACATACTTGAATCATAGTACAAAATACACCATTTGTAAATAAATATAGCCACAATTCTACAGGAACGTAAAAAACCCCATTATCATACGTTTCCTAGAAGGCAGTGCATGTTATTCTCTAGAATCATGCTACTGACATGTAATGATACCAGTGCAAACAGTATGGATTTACATCCCTGCACATACAGAAGGAGAAGGAGCTACTGTATTTTCTGAGCATTTGCAGAACAGTATGAGTGCAGCGTCTCACCCTGACCTTGATCTCTAGCAAACAGAAAAGACAAATTTGGTGCTGGACCAAAGAAGGTAATTGCTCCCATGACAAACCACAGCATTATCACAGCCATGAGACAGGAAAATAGACTGAGGCCAAAAGAGACACCTGCAGAATGTAATGTAAGCCCCCTTGCCACTAAAGGGTAGGGAAGGTTTGCAAAAAATTCTGCAGGCAGATTAGGTGATGTCCAAAAATAAAAGGAACACCTAGGAAGTCTTGCAGCCACCACTTCAAAGCAAGCCCAGCTCCTTCTTTTTCAAGGTGCCATTTGCTGCTCAGGAGCTCAGGCAGAACCAGAAGTTTAACCTCAACATTCAGGAGTCCCACCACAACACCCTCTAACCACATGGCAGAGAAGACTGACAACACGAGGAGAATACACTATTATAGGTTTAGACAGAGTGAGAAGACAGGCCTGTTTCACTCCACCATTACTTTATTTCTGCAAGTATGGCCTCTGTGGCTGTCAGCTCAGTATTTTTTAAAGAGAAATTGTTGAATCTTATTTTCCCATCTCCCACAAACTCAGTTTCTGTCTACTCATCACTATCCAAGCAACAGCAACCCATTAGCTTGCATAAATTCACTTTTTCAGTTACCAAATGAGGATGTTCACTGTGATGTGATGAAAGATGCACGTGTGGAGCTACAAGGCATCATTCTGCTTTCAACTTACCCAACTCCTCCTCGACCCAAACCGGCTGACTCTGTGCTTCCAGTTGCAAAGGTGTGGCTCTCCAAGCCCATCTGCACCTCTCACCCTGATGCACAGCACCCCTGGAGGGGAGGGAGACCACGCACTTCCCAGCATTTTCTGCTGCGATCCACAGCACAGACAATCGAATCACCCTGCAGCTGCTCACTTTGTTCATGGAGATATTTATAAAAAGAGGAACACTTCTGAAACACAGTCGCACAATGCCTGCCTCTGCTAACGGGCACTAGAGGATAGGTGGGAGACCCGAAGTTCTTTTCCCAACTCTGGAAGAATGCAGGATACAGTCCAAGCTCAGTTCACATTTCATGCTCACTGAATCACCACTGCAAAGTCAAAGTGGCTTCAAAGGGTCTCCTCACTGCCCGAGAGCAGGTGGAAAAAGAAATTAAATCTAGAACTTGTCCACTTCCCTCCACACCCAGGAAGTGCTGTATCAAACATATTCTCCTTCCAGTATGTGCTGCCTTTACTGATCCATCTCCTAAAGGCATACCATAACTTGATTTATATCATGACAACTTCATTGAGATTTACTGTTATAAACAAATGTATCTGATTCATTGTTTCCTAGTATTCATAAGGACAGCACAGCCAAAACCAAACGAGATGTGGAACTGCAGTTACTTTTCCCACACATCTTGGATGTCCCCAGTACTGTGTGAATTACTATTTGCAGAAGGCATTTTACAAGGCACGAAGGGGAGTTAACTATCCAGCTGCTATTAGTGCCTTTGAAATGCCCTCTCTTACTAATCCTGCATTTTTCTGTCAGCACCTTTAGCCTAAATATCAAAGCAATTTACAGACATTAGGTAAGTCTTTTTCTTTTTATTAGACACACAGACAACCTGAGTAACAGCAAGAGCAAAGCTCAAATGAGCTAAGTAATTTCAGAGTTAAGCTGTCTTGAAAAAGGACAGCATGTGCCTCTCAAGGGCAACACATTTAACAATTGCATGCTGAAAGAGCTGCCCTTGTAACTGTCCTGGACAGATTACCAAAAGGTGTGGAATGGTAATGGCACACGGAGGTCAAGACACTGGGCTTGTGGAAAAATTAGCTTAATCCCTGTTTGCAGCATGGGGCAGTAATGTGGCTGGCAGCAGAACTGCAAACACCAGTCTAGTCCTGCAACCTGCCCCTGCTCTGTGCTCAGCCACACACCTGCACAGTTAAGGCACAAGGTCACATATGCTCCTCCAGGCTTTCTGAGGCTTTTTAGAGTCGCGTTTCCAGGAGGTACCTATTGTGCTCACACCATTGAGAATGGATTGCTTTAATCTTCACAACTCCAGAACTGCCCAGTGCTTCTCTCTGTGGGTTCCACCAAACAAAAACATGGCTAATGCCTCATGCTTCTGAGGTTATGCAACCAGATACTCTGCTACTAGGAATTTTTCTGAAAGCGTTTCCTAACTAGTCAACTTTAATATTTCCCTCTTGATTAAGGCCAAGAACAGTAGGCTTGTTCAAGCCACAGCTTGGGAGGAAGGATGGGTAGTGCTGGTAGAACCTGCATGAACCTTGCATATTCTTGAGCAAACAGCCTTGCTGCAGCTGAATCTACTGGTAAAAGAAACTAAATCAATACACATTTGATGTGGTCCTGTGAGATTTTTGGTGATGAGTGCTAAGAAAGAGCTTGGTACTACCACATTCCATATCCGCCACCTGCCAGGGGACTCTATAAACATCTAAACCTACAAGTGACCAAATGCTCTGCCCCAAACAATTACCAGTTAAGAAATTTCACAATAGCAACTCCCAAGCATTTTGAAAGCAGCCACAAGGAGGTGACTAAAACAGATGGCATACTGCTTGCTGTCATCATTTTTGATCGGTTTCTTCAGCTCACAGGGAGTCAAGAAAGTTTCGCCATGAGATTTTTTGTTGCTTACAGTAATTGAAGAGCTACATGAAGTCAATTTTTATGGAAAGCCCTCCCTGGAGTTTACTCTGGTGGCTGCTGCTCCAAGAGTACCACCTGGACAACCAGCCAGGTCTGCTGAGAGTAGCACAATGCTTTCACCTGCTCAATTGAGCAGAGACAGGCTGAAACACTTGGCTAAAAATGAACAGAATCTATGGGTTCTTTCTCTTTACTATATATTCAGTTGCTGAGAATGCCATAGGTCAAACCATCCTGTCTAAATCAAAAGCAATACTGACCATGGCTGTGAAGTAGGCGTGTACATAACAGCTGACTAGACTCCCAAAGCCATCAAAGCACATACAGATTTCAGTTTGAAGAACTGGGCTACATTCTTTACTGACAAAATCTACCTGAACAGAATTTTCTCAGTCAGGAACACAAATAATTCATACTGCTAAAATAAAAATCTTAATTAAAAAAAAAATCAAAGTATCAAAATTAAATTTAAAAGAAGTCTAAGAGTTGAGGATGAGGAAGGTTGCAAATAAAAATAGCTTCAGGCTTTTGATAAAATCGCACCCTTCTAAACTCCAAAGCAACAGCCTTGCAATCTGATAAGTCTTTTTGTCCCTTTACTAAGTTCATTCAGACAGCAGGCACAAAAAACATAGATGTTTTTACAGAAATGAAAATAAGATATGCAAGAAAGTCTGCTAAAGCAAGCTCTGCTGCTGTCCCAATTACACGATTATTTCAGTGGCCGGATAGGTGGTATAGTAAAACTACCTTTTTAAATTGATAAAGCAAAGAAATGCATTACCTATGCAGCAGTTCTCAGGAAACCAAAACAGCCAATGTGGTCTGCAAATACCTCGTGCTGGACAGAAAAGGCAGCTGACCCTAATCACTGCATAAAAACTTCCCCTATACTGCACATAATGATACCACATAGGGAGAAATGAACTGAGAGTAAAAGCTAGCACACATTTGCCTCCCAGGATGCTGGTGCACCTGTGCCATGAAATGGAAAGACAGGCCAAGAGACCAGGAGCCAGGAGGAGCCTGTGAGGGTCTGCTTTTGCTTCTGTGGATCCTCATGGGAGTAGGTGGCTCGAGCATAGCAAAGGGGGAAAAGGGGCCTTAGAGAAAAGAGTGGCTGGGGGGGAAATGATGTGTTTGCAGGAAAAATTCAGAAGACCCTGAACATCTGGGTACCCAGCAGGGCAAGGACAGCAAACCACCAACAGAGCAGCACAGGGGAAAACAGCAGGAGATTCAAGTAAATTAATCCTTAAGGAAGCAAGTGAGGAGAACAGGAAAGGGAAGGAAGACAGATGCACTGTTCACCAGTGGTTTGTATGCAATACCACAGCTGGATATGAAAGTCCAGAAGACCACTATGAGATGAGTTACACGGTCTAACAAAGGGAGCAGGAAGGGAATCAGAGCCCCTGACAGACTGTATAGCACATCTGGGGACTTTGGTCAATGTTACAGTTTGCATACTCCAACTTCTGCCAGGGACAGGAGCTCAGCCTCCAAAAAAAGCCAACTAGAGCTCTGCAGTAACAGGGTATGAACTCAACTCTCCCCGTCCCTCCCTTCCCCCAGCTGCTGTCATCTTCTTAATTTCCCTGGCAGACATCTCCTAATTTTTGATCCCATTAATATAGCAATTCACGTCAAATCTATAGCAGCATAATCAGCACACTATCAGTAATTAGAGAAATTAAAACAAACACAGCTCTCTGGAATGGACCTTATGCAAAGCAGGACTGGGAAAAGATTAACATCTCGTTTCCTGGGCAGAGAGCTGAGACTGTGTCAGTAACCTTAGCAATTTGGTGAAGTTCAGTTCCTCCCTGACTCCTCCTTCCAGCCTGTCCTCCCTGCTCAGGGGCAGGTGATGGCTCTCCTTTCATGTCTCAATACTTACTCAAACAAATAGAAACAAACACAGCAGTGCAATGGTTCATCATAAAGGGAAAGGGAAAGGAGACAGTGGGGAAGTTCATGCTTCTCCCATAGTGATTACAGCCACTGTCCTAATTAAATTAAAAATTGTACAGACAGCAATATCAATGCACTCAAGTCCTATGAAAAGGCAGCTGGAGGAGGTCAATGCTGTCATTGAAAATGCCATGATACGGTTGCATTATTGTATAAGCACTCCAAAATATTTCAAATTAGCAAGGATCAAAGAAGCAAAAAACTAGCTAAACCACATGCCCAAAAAGTATTTCTTTGCTGCTAATATGGGGGGAATAGAGAATAGAACAGGCTATGAGAAGATAGTATCAGGTAAAACTAGAAGATAAAACTAAGGCAAAAAATTCAGTACAGTCCATGAAAGGATCAGTCATTTATGTGTATTATAAAGAATTTTATCTGCAGATACCCCAGCTAGGCAGCAGAAAATACACGAGAGGCAGATTCTGGTTCAGAATTTGGAAGTGGAATCATCATACTCCAAATGGAAGTAAAGCCTTATCTATCCACTCACCCTTCTGCAGCAAGGCTGCAAGAAGAGGCAGTAAAACTGGCACTTGGCCCCCCGACCTACTACTTCAAGGCAGAAGTCAACCACGGATTCAACTGCCTGACATTAAGAAACTATCTGCCCCCAGCCCTTTTCAACATGCAACTCTGAAATTTGCATCCTGGGGTTGCCACTGCAACGCTCCTCTGAAGAACTTGCTACTGACCTTTGTTTAAGCAGGGCATGGAGAAAGCTGGGCCACTACTGTGACCCACAGGGTCCCTTTGGCATCTGTATCACAATTTGTTGGTACATTCACTCCACACAAAGCACCACAGAAGGCTCAAGAGAGACAGTTAATTGCACAGCTAGGAAAAAAAATCCCACACGAGGCTTTGAAGTACTGTGGCAAGTGAGTAAGCAGCAGGGAAGCAAGGAAGGCAGCAGAGGAGAACTTTCCAGGCTTAGCTGCACGTCAGAGATATTCCACTGCACTTTTTGTGTTCTCTTTTCTGAAATAGGCAGGGCTGGGGAGCCTCATCTCTGTAACATACGGTGGTTGTACAACCCTGCCTGTGTGCGTGGGAATTAACACCCTGAACACCCTTGCTGCAGTCATGTGCTCATTTCAGGGCAAGATTCCTGGAGGCCATGAAACTGAGATGGGAAGACTAAGGGGAAATATGGTGTACAGGGAGCTGCCCTCTCATGTATTACAGGAAAGCTCCTCTTCTACAACTCAGGGCTGGCATGGCATAAGTGTTTTTACTTGGCTGCATTATTGAGCTGTCAAAGCTGCAATGTTACTATGCATTCAAACACCTATTGCAATGACAATCATCATTTCTGATCTTCCTGCCATGGATGTGCATTGCTTTCTGAACATTTCTACTGGAGCTAAAGTGACTGTGAACAGGGTCCTTCACAACAGAGGATATCAAATATTTACACAGCACAGGTCAGAATCACAGGTTAGAACTGTCACATGGACATGGTCAACTCATTCACTGTCCTGGGATATCTAATTGCCCATCAATTAAGTAGTGGGAAAAATCATGGGAGAGTAATTCACATAAAAGTCACAGCTTCTTTTAACCCTCAGTCACTGACGGATATAGAATTCCTGTGGAGCTGCAACATCCTGAAATACACATTTGAAAAATGCCACTTACAAATATAAGAAATGACCCTTTCTTGGTCCCATTGCACAGCTGGATCTTGCTCCCATCTGCACCCGCAAAATTCTTCAGTGAATTTTTTTTTAAACAGTGTTTCTGGTCCAGCTTTACACTGGTGGAAGTAAAATCCACATATGTGCCTCAGTCTGTCTTTTTTCCAGTAACTTAGGCTTACTGTCTCTCCTTATCTCCTTACTATTGGCATACACAGCACCCCTGCATTTCCACCACAGCATTTCTCCAGACTTCAGACTTCTGGCAGATTTTCCATGAAAAAGGACAGGTCAAATGCCCAGGAAAACCTGGGAGTACCATGACGAGGTCTAATGCTACACCTTACAGTTTGTTGTTCCTCAAGATTGAAGTAGTGCCACTGTAACTCAGCAGACACAGCATGGCAGGGAGTGTGCCAAATCCCCTTGTTCCAAAACACCTCGAAGTAGGTAAAAACAATTTTCCAGACAGAATCTAGGCCAGTCTGGGAATAGGACAGCTATAATAAGGGCTGCTGGTGAAAAAATGGGCAGATCCACTTGAGTAAAACTAAACAGAATCCTCGACAAGAGAAGACAGCCAAATAAAATACCCATTCTCAAAAACTGTCTTAACAAGCTCGTCCAGAAACAAGAGATCACGGATGTTTGCCACTATAAAATATCACAAAGATGCAGATTATTCAACTCCCAACACATTAAATTCAGATGGAGTTCCAAGAAAGGGCCATACCTGCACTGACCTCGACTACTGTACAGAAACTGGATATGGAAGAAACATCAAATTACAATCATCTTCTCCCCTTATTCTTTCACCTACTCCAGCTACTTACTCCAATGTGAACAACATTAAGATCAGTGTGACTAGAAAAGGAAATTCTAGCTGACAAAGAAGAGTATATAAAAAACAGCTGGTAGGATTTCACTTAGAATATTGCATCCTGCACACTTGCAGGCTCTTCATTCTGCATCATACACACACACACCTCCCCCGTGTATGCAAGACAGGCAAGTTTTACAAGAATCAAATTATCTAGCTTGTAAGGAAGGAATAAAAGAACTACTGAGAAGGACAGAAGAAATGATACAGCCCAACATCCAAAAGGAAATAAAACCAGAGGGAAGAGGAGGTAATCTGGAAGACATATTGTAGAGATAAACTAATAAAAAGCTGTGATTAAAACGTAAAGATGCACTGAGAGACCACTGAAAGAAGCCAAGTTACATAAAAAGAAATAAAATCTGCAGCAGGTCAGCCTGTAAAAAAATTTTTTTTTAAAACAAGCTATTTAGCAGCTTTTGTAGGTCTCTCCAGTCAGCAGTCCAATGGTATGAGAATGCAAAGTAGAAGAAACTGAACCTTTTGCTGACCATCAGACCAAAATACTACTCAGAAAAAGAAAACAAACCACCTGGGGGATAGCTTGAGGCATAGTGAAATCTTTCACTTCCTATGAAACATGGTCCTTCCAGCACACAACCATCAGGACTGGCAGAACTTTAAGGGGAGCTTTTAAATACATTTGTACAGAAACAGCTGGTCACGGTACTGTGTGGTGGCGCGGCGCGAGTGGCTCAGCGCTGCTACCTCCCCTCGAGCGTCTCTGAGAGGAGGGAGCTCCGGCAGGGACAGGACACAACACCATACACACACCACACACACACCATATATACACACACACACACACACCACACACCATATATACACACACCATACACACGCTGCAGTTGGCAACAGAAGCGGCAGAGCCAGGAAGGGTCTTCGTATGGATTTCCAGTGGCATTTATTAGCGGCAGATGTCGACGCCTATCCACAGGCTGAAAGGGTCCCAGGGACGAAGACAAGGGAAAGCTGAGCGTGCAGGATTATATATGAGTAGGAGGGGGGTGGAGTCAGTGGTAATAATCAATCAATGGAAAGGGTAGGTGGGAGAGTAGCTACAAAAACTAATGGGGAAACAAGCAGGGGTACAAACCAACGGGGATCTACGAAGCAGGGAACTTGCCAGAACTTTGCCATACATAACAAACTCGGGGTGTGACGGCCAAGGGGCCATCAGCCAACGGGGGTACAGGATACAAAGAACTCGCTAGAACTTAAACATATATGGTCAACAGGGGGAGTGAAGCTGGGGTTGATTGACAGATTGTCATAGGACTTCCATGGGAGAAGCCAAAGCCTAGGAGGCATCTTCCCAGGGCACCCTAACACTTGAATAGAAGCACATAATTTTAATTTATCAGGCCCACAGGCCTCCACAGTACTGCTTATCTGATCCAAAAGAAGAATAGATGTGCTTTCATATGTGTTCAAAGAGAAGCTGAAGCTCTCGAGCAAGACATACTTTTGAGAAGCAGCAGATGACAGGAAAAGAGCAGAGCCTGAATTCAACAATATGGTCTATATTCCATGGACAATGACAGGGTCAAGTGATGGCTCTTTATTAAATGCTTTCTCCTCCATTAATGCTGCACACTCTAATGGTTTGACCATTCCTATTAACAAATCTGCCGTGTCCCTGCCTGGAGCTAATAAGTAATGAACTAAGCAGGTGAATATTGTGTTGCGTAAGGACAGCTATTAGCAATCCTTTCCCAACTGCTCTGAAAACAAGAGATGCCTTCCAGGTATGACCTGTCCATGTGACAGGGTACACCCCACACAGACCTTATTCCTTCACTCTGGAAATTCCAGGGGCACTCCCAGCACTCAGAAGAGGAATAAGAAGTGGATCACCTCCTGTATACTGGTGTTGTACAGGGCTGGGCAGCAGATGCCAGACAGCAAAGCACAGAATAAAACATGCTCCACAGAAGAGGCTTGAAGAGAAACAGTGAGGACACAAGTTCCCAGACCTGCTGTGACTCTCCAAAACAGCTTGTGGCACTACCCCAGCCCTCGCTGCCTTGGTTGTGCCAACAGGACAATGGGATAAACGCTGAGGCCCACAGGTGTGTCAAGCCCTGTGACAAATCTCAGTTTAGCTGCTTTCCTTCTGCCACAGCTTTTCCTGTTCATTAAGTTCCCCAATTGTTTTAATTGTTCCTTTCAACCTCTGCATCACTTTCTGTTCTTCCTCAAATTATTATTTTGTTTTAGCTCATAATCCTGAAGCATTGGTTACGATGTTGTTCCTGGCAGAACAGAAGTGCTGAAGTTTCACTCTCATTATCTTTGGCTTGTTTTCACAACTAAGCAGCGCTGGTTCACATCTGAATGGACACTGCAGTGAGAGCCACTCCACCCATACCATAAGGCTGCCTCTGACCTGCAAATATTGCCTCACTACAGAAGTGAGAAGTTTGGGAACTGAGCCAGCTGAAATAGAGAAACTTCAGACACCTTTAAAAAAAGAGTAAAGTGCTAGTCTTAAGCCCAGTTTAACTCAATCTTCATGGTCCTTATTACTACACTATTTAAATATATCCTATACTTTCAGCACTTCTTGCAACCAAGAGAAGTGCTATTACGCTCACCTTTTACAAGTGGAGGGACCAAAACATAAGCAGATTAGGTACCCATTCAAGGTACAGAGGCTGAGGAAAAACCCACTTTGACACCTTAGAAAACAGACTTTTCTCCCAAGAACTCTATTTGTCTCTGAACCCCACTGTAAGGACTTGACATTTATAGTGACAGCACTCAGAAGCAAACAAACACAGGGCCATTGCCTGTATTACAGAAATAGTGAGCAGAAGACAGCCCTGATGAGCTTAAAGCCAAAATAGTCAAGATAGTAAAGAACCAGAGGAAGGGCCCATCTGAATCCTAGTTTACAGTCAGAAACAGAGGCACAGGAAGCAGCAAGTTACCTAAATCCCATTTTAACCCTCTACCTACATGGCCATGTTTCTGGCGTTATGTTGCTGCTCTAGAAACAGAAGGATGAACTACAAGAGAAGTAAAATGGCATGGACAACTCGCAAAAGCTCTCAGAATGCATCAATTTCATTTTGCATTTTACCATTGATTTCAAACATCCTCCTCACAGGAACGTCTAACGCTCCTCCTTTTCAATGCATTGACTGAAATCTCTCAGCTCAAAAGTGGCAGCAGAGATGGCCTAAATCAGACGAGAGCTTCAAACTTGTTCCAGAAACACATCCCTCCTTTGCCACAAGAATCAGGACAGAGGCACTCCAACCCTTCCCACGGTTATGCAACGGCACAGATCCATTTGGGAAGGCAGGCTTCCTCACCCATCCTAATCCACAGCTACACAACCTTAAATACCAGTACAGCTCTCTCCTGGTACCAGCAAAGCAAAACAGGGGGACATCAATCACCCCTTGTTAATCAAGCAGGGTGTGTTTAACACCAGATCTGAGCTGTGAGACTGCCAGGAGAGGGAGGAAGTAAAAAAAAAAAAAAACCAACAAATCAGCTTACAAGAACTGTGATAAAATGCTTCTTCTGTTCCTACAGCCAGGAAGGTGACTGAGACAATATTCCCAGCATTTGAGGGAATGTTCCTTCCAGCAAGCACTGCAAACCCCTTCCACCACATGTCCATCCCCACAATCCACCTCACACACAGCTACAGCTGAAGTTTTCATTAGGAGAAAATTAACCCATTTTTTTTTAAGCTGGCAACAAAGACATAAGATTTTTCCTGGCATTTCTCCTGTTTATACAGGACCTGCCAAACCGGTTGTGTGATTTTTATACTGCTTTCTTTTCCACAAAGTCCTTCGAAAGGCAGAATAACAGAAAGCAACTGAGGAAAAAGTTTGGTTATATAGGTCCAAAGATCAACCCTTGGTAAAACAGTTGAAAAATCAAAAATTAACCAGAATCTTCCTAAATTTATTTTGACTATCCATATGAAAGACCATAGTTGTTTACATTTATTATTAAGACTGTGTTGAAGTAGAACAGCTACTTGGAATAGTGGAAGGCAGTCCCATTCAAAATTGTTTAATAGCTAAAGAGATAAGCTACATGGCAGATAAGATGCGAAACTGAGGCACAGAGTAGTCAAATGAACTGCTCAAGGTAAGCTGGGGCAGAGATCAGGCCTTCTGAGCAACCAGCTGGTTTCCTGCATATTTGGTCCTGTCACTTCTGCATTACACGTGTCTAATTCCCAAACAGTGCTGCGATATGGATGCCTGAACTCCAACAGCAAAGAGTTCTGAATCCCAGAAACCGATGGGATTATCCTATAAGGCACTAGGAAGAAAATTATTTATCAGTGCCTGCGTCTAAGTCCACTGCCAGGGGTCTGAAGATCAGAAGTGGTAACAAATGGTAGTAAACATTTCCCTCAATACATGCAATATGGCTAAAATTAAAATGTTACACCAAAAGCAGCCCTTTCAATTGCTACATAGGTTTGGGTTTTTTTAATGTTGAGAACTGTTGTTTTGGGTTTTTTTCAGAATAACAGTCTTGAGCACAGCAGCATAATGTTGCTACACTTTCCACTTGGCCTTTGATTCAGAAGAAATTTCTGTTTTGATATTAATTTTGCTGTCCACTTGCAAAATCCTGAAGCAAAATTTAAAATTAAATGCAAGTTTAGCTTTCTATTTGGAGCCCTCTTGTCTTGCTGTAATGTCAAAATTTACCCACAGAACAAAAAAAATAAAACTACAGATATTAAAAAATAAATAAATAAAAAATAAATAAAAAATTTCAGTGGAGTGTACCAAACCAGACACACCACCCCAGAGCCCAGGGTGCCCCATTGTTTGCTCAGGTGTCCCTGTCTCCTCTGATGGCACAGGAAGCACGGCCTTCCCCCGACACCGGCGATGGCTCCGCTCGCTCACCCGTGAGGCCACCGGGCACACACGGAGCTGCCACTCCATGGCCCCGGTTTAACTGACATGGCAAATACTCATTTTCACTGGGCTGTATAATAATGGATGAGATAAAACCTTGAGCAAATAAATGGGCAAAGTTCGAGCCTACAGCTGCTCCTCACGGGTAACTTTGAGCTGACACACCTGCTGCTTTGGCAGACGGTTTAGCTCCCTAAGGCTTGGGCTTTGCGGGGCTGGGTGATGTGCTTACACAGGATCTGCCTGTCAGCCAGAAAGATCGCAAAGTGATTTACAAACAATTTATAAGGGATTTACAATCTCACTGCACAGCAAGTGAATGGGCACCACTCCTTACACACCTGCAAACAAAGAAAAAAATCATTCCCCAGATTCCAGTTACACCAGAAAGCTGTTGAGAGTCCTTAAAAGCACCTTAAATGAGAACAGCCAGCCCTCCTAGCCCAAGCAAGCCCCACAAAAACACCACCCCCAATGTCTCTAAACTGCCTGAGTGCCCAGCTCCCCCAGTGGCCACCATGGAGGAATTCAATACTAATAATCTGCATCCATAACCACACAGCAGTGCAAGAAAGGATCCCTCAAACAGACTGGATGCTTGTAATTCATGTGCATCAGACTTCATAGGCATAGTGAAGCCATCCCACAGACTCCTCCTCTACAGCCTGCATCCTTGAGCTGCTTGCAGGCTCAGACAGATGGACATCCCACTTCTGGCAAGTGTGATTCTTCACACCAGGGGAACCCAATCAGAATTAGACACTGGGCGCATGAGGGGATGATATCCACGCAACAAACTGCAGCTGTCATGCAACTACAGACCACTCTATTTGCCTCCTGCCTTCAACCCAGTGCTAAACTTACATAATTTTGTGAGCTGCAACAAAAAATAAAATGTACTTTTTTATTTATTTAGCTTCTCCTCTTCCTATCCCCATCCAGACCAGAATCATAGTACAATGATCCAAGGTCCCAGAGTGGAAATATTAAACTCACTAATACATTTAAAAACAGAGTAAGCTTGGTTTGGCTGGAAACATAAAACTTTCTACTGGCTTAACTGATGTAGGTGAAAGAGTGGACAGGCTCTCAAGCAAAGCTCTGCTATCTTTCAACATATGCACATAGGTATGCACATACATTTGTGTTATAGATGCATATTACTACATAGCTCCATTTCAACTTTGATCTTAATGCCAAAAATTACAGTAATAATCAGAAACCTGTGCTGAAACTCACCTCAACATGCAAGTATGCAAAAATAAATGTGAGATCTTAATACTTGATGGTGCACGAACTAAGCTCAAAAGAACCCTGTGAGCAACCATGTACATTCCTACTGACAAGAACTTGGGGTTTTGCTGAACACTGAAAATTGCAGACATGGAAAACAGAGGTATCTTCAGGGAGCAGAACTACCTGTTCCTATTACTTGCAATACCTGGCTGATGGCATAGTCCAGGATACCTTGCAGCATGATAACACCCCTGGCCATAGCTAAGCCTGTAATTGCAGAACAGATTTAATAAAAAAAAAAAAAAAAAAAAAAA
>VZTR01026394.1:122843-150607 GCA_013400775.1 Chaetops frenatus
AAAAAAAAAAATCAATCCTCTTGGGAGATACATATACCACCCTTGGCAGAATAATCAGAAATTATTATCAGATGTACACAGAGCTCCTAGTTCAGAGACAGAATGAGGAATTCCTGTTACTAAGAGACAGGTGAAGATTCAGGGCCACAAATTCTCTAGTGCATGGGAGAAAAGAAAAATGGGAAACACTGCTATCTCAGATATAGCAGAGAACATGAAAAAGAATCAGATCTTACTGTTAAAGATGGAAAGGAAATATACGACAAACAAGAGGGCAAGTGAGAGGAAACACCACAAGCCCCCTTGTCTGTAGAAGCAGCAAAGACTCTTATCTTCAAGAGCTGTGAACATCAGAAGAAGCATAAACATCTTGTTTTTGTTGAAAGTGGTGGGGCTTCTTCCACTCCCCACCATGGAAACACAAATTCTAAGGGCAGACTTCAGAAAAAACTGCAAATCCAAATACCTCAGCAAGCCCTAGAGAACAGTCCTAGAGATGAGAGGGAGAGATGGAGTTTTCACTATTCAGAATACAGGTGCTACTAATACAATGAAAGCAGATGTTTTTTTCTGAAAGAAAACAATTTTATTCCACCCTCACACCCTAGAACATCAGTCCTTTTGATTAAGCCAAAATTGGAAGATTTATTTTGGTCAGCCAACACCAGCTGCATGTGAAACATTCCTTAGATAAAGCCACCTCCATTCTTTATACAGATGCAACTCAACAGTAATCTTGTTATACAGCTTATTGCTATGCAAGGGGTCATCTAGAAGCTCCTTTGTCCTGTACTAATTCAAACTAATTTATCCAATACTCATGAGAACAGACACTGCACCAAACATACAGCATGGCACTAATATCAGAAGTGGTGTATCGGCACAGGACAACCACCCAAAAAAGGTCATCCTGAAGTCAGTGTTGGCTAGTAAATATTACACCTGTGTTAGCAACTGAGAGTCAGCTGTAATCGCTTCCTTTGAATTCACACTGGGCCACTAATTCCCATCTAGCCAAAGCCAAGGGTTTAATGAACAACTGCAGGGATCTAACTCATGTTCCTTAGTGCCCTGTCACCAGGAGTTACAATCCCAAAGCAGAGTGGCAAAAGAGAATGTATGAGTGCTCTTTACCCACCCCAGATCAAAGTCCAAGAGCTTACCTGAAACCACTAGGGTCTCAAACCTAGGCAAAAGTGGACCCTCAGGTTAAGCAGAGGCATTTGATTAGCCACATACAGCTGCTGAGTTAACAGACCTGGGATGACTTACACTCCACTGTTTCCCTAACTGGAGCTTTGGCAACAAGGAGTTTCATCCACTTCAGCTCAAGAAGAAAGGACTCTAGAGGAGGTAAGGATGTGCATGCAAACAGGAAAGGGAGTAGTGGGGAAACTGAAGTTACCAGGTATATTGCCAGAGCAGTGAGGACAAAACTTTAATGGTGTGTCTCTCAAGGTGCTTGGTTTTTTCCTACTAAATGATGCTATTTAAGGCATGCAATCTACACCACTATTCAAAAACAACCAACCCCCCATCACCACTCCCCTATTTCAAAAAATATAGCACAAGTGATACAATCTGTGTTTTCATGTATTATGTACACATTTGACATGTTTATGTTCCCCATATCCACAAATTATTCAACTTCTGCCAGCCAATTTGTACAGCTATGAGGGTAATCCCAGGTGCAAGTGCTTTGTTCCCTGACACAGATTTGCAGGGTAAATTGTATCATTAAAGAACATTATCATCCACATGACTATCTTTTTTTTTTTCTACTTATAAATTTCAGACATTTGTTTCAGAGAGCAAGGGAAAAACAAACAAAAAAAGCTTTGCTCACTTGCACACATAGACACTAAATCTAGGCCAAGAGTAAATCCTTAGCATCCAGAAAGACAGGTTTAAATTCTAAACATAAGGCAGTAGTTGCTCATGCTATCATTGAGCCATCCCAGTATAGATAGCAAAAGCCTAAATAAGCTTTGATGGGCTGAGGAGCAGGACCTGACTGAGCCTTGAGAGCAGATGGGGACAGTCCACATGCATCTTCTCTGCACTGGAGGTTATGATTCTCTGATGCATCTATACAATGTTTGGCCAAAATGCCAACTCTGTCTTCAGAAAACTTCAGGTCTATATGAAAAAAAAACCAACCATACCTGATTATTTCGTGTGATATATGAGCACATTAAGGATGATTGTACAAACTGTAGATGTCACATGCTGCTTCATTGCTTTTGTTCAGCTAGACTACAGCAATATAACTCTTTACTCAAAGACCTTTGAAGCCAAGGGGGGAAATCTTACAGGAAAAAAAAAAACCAAACAAACAAACCAGAAGTTATTTCTTCAGTTAAATTTTAATTACACTGACGCAAGATTTCCTTCACCACTGTAAATCCCCTAAGTCTACCTGAACCTTGACCTCATTTTCTTCAAGTTTCATACAAAAACCAGGCTTTCAGATAACTTGGACTCTTCTTAATATCCTTACCACAGGAATGGCTGTTCACACTTCTCTTCATGGCTGCTGAAGTGTGTCTCATGTCACCCATGCTAAGTTAAGATTTCAGGTGCAGAATTAGCAGCTGGGACAGACAGATTCTCAAAAGTGAAAGATGCTGCTCTCATGATGACACTGTAAAAATGAAAAGCCACAGGAGAAATTTCCTGCCTCTCTCAACTATGTCAAAACAGAACTTTATCAAGTACAAATCATCTCCAAAGTTTCTCAGTGGCTCTCTGGAGGAAATATTACAACATATTTCCTTTTAAGCCAGTGTCAGCTGCTTCTGTCAAACTGCAAACATTTGATCATGGAGTCCTTAATAAATGTTCAGCATCAGGTAATTTAGGAGGCAACTAAACCATGGCACAAGAGAATGATTCCAGCACTGAAGGAAAAGCCTTTTGTTACATGAGAGATCACAGCTACCTCCCTTTGGACAGAGCTGAGAGAGACCCAGCCTGTCTCTCCCTAGGGTCATTCCACTAACGCCCAAGCTCCTTGCTTAATCCTGCCTCACATCCTGTGCCACATCCTTCCTAGCAAAACATGAAATCAGCAGGAAACAGAGATGGTTTAGGGACTACACTGTGCTGCTGTCGAGCACAAGCCTGCTCACAGCCACAACAGCTAAATTTAGTACAAAGGAGAGGGCCTGGAAGAAGGGAATGGGCACCATCCCATTTCCTCTTTTCCTCCCTCCCTTCCCTTGCCCTTTCAGGAAGCAGTGACTTCCACGCCAGGCAGCGAGGGGATGAACACTGAGCTGAGCAGATGCTGCAAGTGCCTAACAGAGAGTAATGAACATTAACACACAGAGAAGGTGCTGGAGCAGCAGAGGAACCATCCTTTGAAGGGAGCCACGTGGTGACTCTGCCACGCTGACCCAGGATCACAAAATCCTCCTTGGCCATGAGCTTCCTGATGATTAAAGCTGCTGTGGGCTAATTTCAATTACCTGAATCTGGAAGCCAGTGTGTAGGCAGATGGGAACAGCCCCTCAGCCCTACAGCATCCAGCCCAAGCCACATGCCAGGGGTGTAAGTTCACAGCACAATCAAGGCTATGAAGGGGATGAGTCTCTTTGTCCCCACCTACTTGCAGAACAAGGGGACCCTTCAAAACAATCCCTTTTCTACACCAACAAATAAGCTAAGTCCCACTGTCAAAAATTCCTACCATCTGCTTTCCATTTTTTTCCTACAATGGAAAAATACATTCTCTGCTATTTTTAAACAGAATTTGTTTGCAGTCCTAACTTCTTTGCTTTCTAATTAACATTTTTACCTCAATATGTAGATGCCACTAAGAAAGCAGGGTTTAGATACAGGGAACATCTGGCTCAGGAAACCACAACAGACGCCAAGTTCACTGAGAGCTAAATCTCACTGAGTTGGGAATCTCAACTTCCCAGTTTCACCATTTAAAGAAAATAACAATGTTCTAAGTTGAAATAAATCTGCTATCCAGAATACATTAAGGAAAAAAAACCCCAAACTGATAATTTTGATTGAACTGGATTAGGAAGCAACTACAGAGGCAAAGCTGAGCAAATAAGAGCCCTTGGTAGGCAGGTGGGGTGGAGGTGGAAGGAACAAATATTATGGTGATACATACTTGAGGCAGCACCTCTTCAGTTTGGATTAATTGCAGGCAGAACATCATGTCTGACCAGGTTTTCAACCAGATTTCTCCAAGTCCAATAATGATACGCTTCTATATCTGTTTTAATTGATAGGAGCTTTCAGGACAGACTAATAGCAGAGATCTGAGGATAGGAAGTAATACAGAGAAGTGGCAGATTTTCTGTTTGTAGGTAACAAAGTCCTTACATTTATGGAAAAAAAAGTGTTTCTCCCGAAATCAGATATAAAACCATTTTTTTTTCCCATTATGAAGGAAAGATCTATTTTAAAAAATTGGTTTTTGACATTTTTCATGGGAAATGCCATGTTCTATTTCCATGAAACAAACATGCTACAGAGAGGTAACAGCACATGTGGTTATAAAAACAATGGGAGGAAAACACACTAACTCATCCCTGTATTTCCGTATTTGTACAAGAATTTATGTATTGCAAAGAAAGGGACTGAATAAGCCTCATTTTAACTTTTTTTTTTTTTCTGCTTAACTCCTGTTTTATTTCTGAAGTATGTGCTTTAAAGTTAACACCTCACCATGTGGGTGAATGTCTAAAAACTGTCTTGTGAGATGTCTGGAATTAATATTGTATATATGTAGTGAATTTGCCAGTACTCACATTAATAAAAAGATGTTAAAGGAACAGATAAAAATACAAGAGTAATATGGCAGTTTGGAAAATGAGCTTAAAATGCTTAGACTTGCAGGTCTTGTTAGATCCACCAAAAAAAGTAAAAACTAAAATCTCAGCTTTAAAGTCTGCTCCAAGTCCAAACACAGGATCTATACACACATTACAAAAAGGGTTAATTTACTGAGTGTTTTGATTTATCTGTAGTAGTGGGAAAAGGCAATGACACATGGCTTTTCCTCCAGATTACTCCAGCATCTCCATATATAAGGCTCCCATTAAAATGTAAGAGTGGATAGGTTTGATCCCTAAGCAAAGGGCAACACTTGTGCACCCTTACTTGTGTGGGGCCACAATCCTGTCATCAGATCTGCACATACAGAGTGTCCCACTGAAGTCGTGACACAGAACTGCACCTACACAGATCAGAATGTGGGCTCAGGAGTTTGGCCAGAGGCCACAGTAAGGACTTCTGCACCTGGATCTGGGGAGGTTGTATGGTTTAGTTCCATTTTATAAATAAGAATCACTACAATTCAGGAAAGATTTGCAGAAGACAGGCTGTGCTGATGTAAAAAGAGATTCACTTTAGCACCCTTCACCTCTGTTTAAAACATCTTGCCTACAGAAAGCAAGCAAGGAGCACAGCTATTGCAAATGAAGCCATTGCCTGAGTTTTATTCCAGAGTAGCTCCCCATACGGAGACAATTCTGGAATTGAAGTATTTTTGATCCAGAATAATTATGTTGCTAGTAACGTGGGTAATCTATTCCATGGTAACTGAAGTACAGCAGGACAGCCCTTCTAGAAGAACTAAGATGGTTACACACCCCCACAGACATTCGCAGTAGCCTAGGCCGTAAGGAACACGAGCTAGATCTGAATGCCAGCTAAAAACAGTGGGAGTCTTCCCAGTGACTTCAGTGGGCTTTGGCTGAGGCACCATGGAAAGGAAATTGCTTAATTCCTGTGTATTTTTAAAAAGGAGTCTAAAAAAAACCCCCAAATCATATAAAACTGAGCTGCAAGCCTGCAGGCATTCTGACACAAGTCATCCCCCAAACCCAGCAGGGCCACACACATTTGTACAAACTGCTGTGTGTGAACACATCTCTGCACCAAGAGCTGACAGGACCAACCATTAACCCTTGGCTTTTCCACTGACAGGCAGTCCAAAAGTCCTAAAGCTTGTTGAACCATGAGCTGTGCCTTGCTTTAAGCTACTACTCTCTTTTTTAACTTGAGCAATATGAATTAACAGTGTGAACTGAGCACTCCAATCAATCCCTTAAAAAAAAAAATAAACACTCCCTACAATGTTTTGTATTTACTGAGGGATTGATTTTGTAATTGTTTAAGTTTCAGCATCAGTGATTTATTATATTTTTTAGGGATAAAATCTTTCCATCTAAAAATTCTAAACAGATGTGAATTTCAGACTTCCAAATTTGGGCATGTTCAGATCAAGAGCTGTTTTTCTAGTCTTTTAGCCATAATCATCACTGTAAATGCTGAAGTTTTCAATTATTTCACCCTCTAGTCATTAAGATCCTCAACCTATATTTGGCCAAAATTAAGTGCAGGTCCAGAAAAAAATACCTCAGTAGACATTTACAGGACTCAGGCCTAAATCATATAACCTTAGATCACAGAAGTTTTGTAGAATTCTGGTAATCTGGTTATGAAAGTTCAACAAAATTTTTGATGGAAATCTCATGTATGGCAATTACCTGGGTGAGCTAAGAGTAAGTTTCAAAATTGGTGCATGTGCCTCCCTTTGATTTGCATCACAAATTGTAGGTTTCTAAGGGAGAGAGGTATCTTCCTTTCTTTCTTTAGCTGGGCTCTATTACTCTACCTTCTGAGATGTTGCAGAGATGACAAATCCTTTCTGAACCACCAGTTCTGTCTGCCCTATGCAACTCCCTAAACAAAAGAGAAAAATGAGAAAATATTCCTTCTGTTGTGGCTCTAGCTTTCTACTATTTAATAAATTTAATTCAATCTTTTAGTAAATCATTTAGCCATTTAAAAAATCATCATGCAGATGTTATTTAAGTAAATCTTAACCCTTCTGGCTAAGGGATTAGATGCTAACCTAATGTCTACCAATTTGGTAGCACCTTTATGGCAGTGACCATTTTTTGTTCTCATTCCATATAGTTGCCCCTTTTACCATCTTTAGACACCAATTCACCTCCTTCAATCCTTCACAGAATCTGCTTCTCTGTGAAAACAAAGTTATCTGCATGTTCCAAACATCAAAGACAACATCAGTCAATTGTTGCTGCCGGCTTGTGCCTATGATCAGGGGAACAAGATGTGTGAGGATTGCTGAATGCTGTACAAGACAACAGGCAAGGAGCACACAGAGAGTTAAAGGAGTCATCCATAAAAAAAATCCAACTGTCTTCAGAACTGGACAAAGAAAAGTTCTACTTCAGACTAACTCTTCAGACAGCCTACAGTAGTCTCTAATTTTAGAAGGTAACATTACTTACAAGTAAATGTAGCAAGCAACAGCATATATTGCACTTAAAATTACGATATATATATATATATATATATAAAATCTATATTGTACTTTATGTAGCATATAACAATAACATAATACATTTTGATCCCTAATTTATGAGCTGGAATTTATGTCAGTGGCAATTAGCAATGGAAACTCCCATTGGTTCTAATCAGAGTGGATTAAGTCCTGATGCTAAGATTGCAACACTCACAAAAATCCTGGATCTATAGATGGAAAGAAACAAAAATATGTAAAATCCTAGGATATGATCCTGAAATTTGTTCTCTCATAAACAATCTCACTGAGAAAAGCCAACCCAGATGAAAGTTCTGAATCATATTCTTCCAAAATCAGTGGCAAAGGCTCCAGGATGATCAACATGCCCAGAGGGATATAGTGAACTGAGGTTGGTCTTCAGAGGAGAAAAATGAATGGTGTCTCATGTGATGTATGAAGAGAATGCAGCAGCAAATGGAGTTGTAATGCTTTCCAGGCACTGTAATCCCACGACCTTGCAAACAACTCCTGAGTTCAGATCCTGAAAAAGGTAATTTTCTTGCGATCAACAAATTGCTGCTCTTAAAAGAGCAAGGTTGGCTGTTAGACTTTGGGGTTCATTTAAGCAGCTTCCAGGGCTGACACAAGTCTGCCTGTTAGCACAACCATGAAATACTTTATGCCAGGATAATTGTAAAGACTGAAAGTCTCTTTGAAGACAAACAAGCAGATGTATTGGAACAGTCATTGCCTGTTTGGTTTATGTTGGTGTTTGTTTTTAAACAGAGGTACTACACTGCTTAAATGCTCAATGCATGACTAACAGGGGTCATTATACCACTGCATGAAAGTGTTTGCTTGGTGACCCTGTGCTGTCTCTATGTGATTGTTCTGAGCTCACCTGGAGGTTCAGGAGTTTCTTTTCAAGTCAGCTGCATCCAAGAGCCACCTGTCAAACAAGCTTGTTTCCATCTCCTGCAACCCAACTACTAACACTTCTTCAGTGTTCAGATGACTCTTTGCTCCACCTTCTGCATCTCTAATGATAAGACAGGTTCTACAGGCCAGATGTTGACACCAGCTGTATCCTGGCTTACAGCTTGGGTGATTCCAGTGGGTTGGCACGAGTGGGCACAGCCCTGCAGTTTAGGTTCAGAGAAGAGTACTGTTTATGATGCTCTGAAAAGAGGAAATGGTAAGGGAGCTATTGCCATGCTTATCATTAAGCATATGCTTATATGTCTTGTTGAACAGGTGCCCAAAGCACCAGGCTAAAGCAAAAAAGGTTGCTATTCCCGTTTTAGGATGTAGGTGCAAAATACGCTGTTTCCTTTTCACCCCTGCTCCTCTCTGCCTCAGTTTCTCCATTAGAAAAACAGAAGAAGTTACACTGATTTGCTTTGTCGTTAGAAAGAGCAGCTAAAACATGGAACAAAATGTTTCTTTGCTTCACCAAGGACCCAAGGCCTGGTTACCACTCACTACAATCTTTCAGGTAAGGAGCTGAATTGTGTTCAGGAGCGACGTTCTACAAGCTGGAGGAAGGACACAAGCACCACTGCACCAGTAATGAACCACACATGTTACAGACCTGCAACAGAACACCCACCCAGGGGCAGAGCATCTCACAAGACATGATATGAGCTGTTCCACACACCTCCTCCATAATTTTCATACAGGTTGCACGTACACTACAGACACGTGCAGACTTATCAGCGTTCACCAAGTCTGACTAACATTAATGCAGCTGTGTGAGCAGAATGCATGCTGCGACCCAACCACACCAGTAAAACTGCACTCACACTGCAAGAATTTGTTTCACTAGTGGACAGCAGTGATTTTTACAGCAGTTTTTTTTACACTTTGCTATGCAGCAACACTTATTTACAGACCACTCTGTCAATGCGCTCTGCCTGCTATTCTTGTCCATGTAAAGCACTGATATAGCTTCAAAAAGATTTCTCTTCCTTTCTCTGGCCTGTACTCCCACACTTTCAGGAAGCTCTTTGAGCCTACCAACCTCTCATTTTCTAATCTGCTATTCCTACACACACACACACAGAGGCCTCAGCAACTCTGCTTCAAACCACAGGAGGCAAAAAATCCACAACCACTGCAGGACCACAGGAGTCAGGAGTAGACAAAAACACACAGCACCACTACTAGAGATGTAATGGTGAGCAAGACCCAGTTCCAAGAAATGCAGGGCAAGGTGCATTTGTTCTCACCGCAAAGTGGATACAAGTACAAGCAAAATTCCTCCAGGGTCCTCCAGGGAAAGAAAACTCTTCCAGGAACTGATACCCTTGCCCTTTCTCAATGCCTTTAAGAACCCACAGCTCTTCACAGGGATACCCAAAGGCAGGCAAATGCTCAAAGGGAGCTCTCTGCCCCTCAGAACTTCCAACAACCTTTTTGTAAAGCTTCTAAGTGAAGCTCAAATTGGCACCTAACTTCCAAAGGAAACCTTACATCACCAATAAAACACATAGGAACACTCTTTGGGAGTAATGGGAGAGGGAAGAAGTGACCAGTGAAGAGTTGGACATTATTATTATTATTTACAGGACTGAAAACAACCTCCCACACACATACACACACACCTTTCCTGTCTGCTGTACTGGTCGTGAGCAAAAATTGCACAATAACATTGCTTGAGCAGATCTAATTCAAGGATGGACACAGCAAAAACAACTCTCAGAAACTTAAGTAAGCCCAGCAGGGGCAGCTCCAAAATCTTCTGTGCATCAGCTCAATTAACCTAAGAGGAATATACAAACAGCTGCTGCATTTTGGAAAATTGCCTGATCTCAGACAAGGTGGCAAACATGGATTGTTTCAGCCTAGGAAACAAAAAGGAAGGGAATAATGCCTGGGAGCTGCCTGTCAGGTCTGAGCTGCTGTCCTTTAACAGAGCTGAGAGTCCACACCAGCAGTGACACAGGAACACTGGCAGGACTTAGAGAAGCAGGAAAGGCAATGCACAGACATCCAGCTGGGCTACTGTGGAAAATACATTTCTAAATCAAGGGTTTCTTGTCTTACATAATCTGTTTTCACCACTCTCCCTCCCAAAAAAAAAAAAATTTAAAATCTCACTTGCACATATTTAGGAGTTCTAGCTACTAATTACAATGTCCCAAGAACTAATGGCTGTCTGTTTAGAGGGAAGTGTTAAGCTATGGGTTCTTTCATTTATGAAATTAAACTCAACAAAAACATTCAGCATCCAACCTCTTCACTGTCTGATATCCACTGAATCCATGCTGAACAGGTCTACAGCACTACTTGTCTGCACTCCTACCTTGGCACCTCAGTACCTCTTTGTACTGTGTGAAATGTTCAGCAAGGAGTAGTAGAATAAAGAAGAAATCACACCTCTGAGATGGGACAAGAAAAAACCAAGAGAGACAACCACTTTAAATAAACCTGAAAGGCATTTAACAACTGGAGATTTCTTCCAATCACAGTACCCACAAGGAGATGATTATGAAATAATAGCCAGATGAAGACAGATGACTTCTACAGCAGTCAACAAAACTAATGAGGTAGACCCTGCACCAATTTCTTATTTGTCAGAGACATTCTGAATGTATTTTACTGAGAGGGAGGGATTCAAACCTTCCCTCAGTATGTGAGACTATTTAAGTTTTCCAACTTTGCAGGCAGTGCAGAGGCTCAAGAGGAAAAAAGAAAAAAAAGAAAAATAAAAAAGTACTACCAATACCTATTTCTGCTGCTACTCCCATCATCTGCTATTCAGAAATCATCATTATTAGACGATATATTGTCTGTCTGTATTTGGATGGAAAGGTGTTCTTTCAGTCAGCTTCTTCAAGCTGAGTCAGGAAAAAACGAATTAATTACTGGGGTTTTGAAATGCTGCATCATTCTGCTTTGTATGAGAATACCTCAAAATAAAAGCAATAGTAATTAAACAGACAAATGCTGCTAGTAAATACCTAGGAATTTACACAACTTCTGAGGGTTTGTTTTCTTGAAACCAAAGGAATTCTTTTTTCCTCATGTTCTAGCTTTCAGAAAATTAAATAAAACTAATGATGTTACCTGTGTGACAACATCTGTCTCTTGACCTAGCTTTCTTTACAATCAGTGCCATTGACTAATAAGGAGTTTCTCTTATCAGTCATCCCTTGCTCAGTTATCACTACAGACTTCAGCCAAATCCTCTTGAATTCAGTGAAGGATAGAGATCAGATCCAATAAAACAAGATTCTGTTACAATCTCTGTGTCATGAAAAAGGACACCATTTCTCCTTTAGCTGCAGAATTTTCTTTCACTTCTCAAGTAACTTTGGAGGGAGGAGAATTTCTCAAGTCTTCACCACATCATCTAAACTGCTATCAGCTGGAAGAAACTATTTCATTAAAATCTACACAAATCAAAAACCTTGGGGTAATACCAAATTGGTAACTTAACCAGTTACTTCACACTGAGCAGATTTCAATACTGATTTTCATTAAATTTTAAGTTCATTATCCTAGCCATGATTCAAGCCTTCTTTTGTGCATCAACCAACACAGCAGCACAGAATCTACAAGAATTTTTCAGGTAAGAGCTCACAACAGAAGTTTTATTAGGGAAAAAAAAAAGAAGGGGTGAGCTATCCAAAATTGTACCCCAGTGCTATTAAACCCTGAGTCCTACTACCAATAATTCTGCAGCATTAATCTTCCAGCAAGGTATTAATGCAAGATCTTATTGATTATCTGTATAACAGAAGCACAAGCAGTTTCCACCTCTCATCTGACTTCATTTTGCTAGGTGTTAACACTTTATTAGAGTGGCAGTCACATTAAATGACCATAGGTCACAAACAATACAGTGACAGAGCAGGGGCTGGACTAAAACTTCCTCTATCTTCATAGAGTAACCTTAACGAGAGCCTACCTTCCCTGTCCAGGATGAGTATATGTGCCAGGCTGGTATATTTTATAACCATGTTGCAATGCCAGCAGAGAAGATACAAGAAATGTAAAACAGGATCTGTGAGATGGCCTAGTTTTCTATAGAAAGGATGTCACAGATACCTTGCACACCAAACTGGGCATATCCACCAAGCTCCCAGGAAAACTGTGGTAAGCATGGCTCAAGGACTGAACATATCATTGCGATGTTTGCATGTTTCGAGGACGTAATTTTAGCAGGTAATTGAAACTCTGAAATGCCCTCTAGATTAGGCACGTGGGACAAGCTTTCTCCCCTGAGCCAGAGAGGCTTCATGCTTTGCTGCACGGTTAAACAGGCCCAGACTGTCTGTCAGCAACAGTGGTACAGAACAGACAAATCTGCAATGAAAGCAGCGAGGTTTGACTTTCAGTGTTCTCCGTCTGTCTCAGAAAACTCAATACGTGAGAGTGCCTCTTTTTATTAAAGCAATTAAACCTAAACAGCTCAGCCATGGTGTGCTCAAACACAGAGCAAGCCACAATAGGACTGGGAGGTTGCAGGAGACAGTAGCAGGGCCTCACACTGATACCAAAAGGCTCATTCAGACCTCCAGGCAACAGCCCCACCCTTCACACTACTACAGCAAGCCGTGCTGCTTCAGATGCCTGGCGTTTTGTTGTTTTTTTTTTAAAGCCGAGATGGCGTCTTAGCAAAAGAACCATCAAGTTTTCCTGAACCCCTGACCACTTTTCCTGTAATTAATCTATCTAGCCTGAAGAGACAGTTCTTGTAAAGAAAGTAGGCGTGAACCCTTAAAAGCTTCGGTTTTGATGTCATGTAATACAAATCTGGCCAAAGGTTTATTCTGAGTTTCATCAATGCTTTAATCACAGATCTGTTGGCACCACCACCAGAAAAAAACAAGCCCTGCCCTCCCCGTGTTCCCAGCAGTTGGTGCCTTGCACTAACACAAGCCATCCATTTTCACCCAGATCTGCTGCCCTGTCATGCACACATCCACCCCAGCATTTATGCCAGCCCACGGGAGAAGAAAGGGGAAGGGTGGAACGGTATCTTTCAGGGTGCTACCACCTTAAGACCTTCATCAAAATATTTAATCAGTGAAATAACAACGGTGAACTTTTGTAGTGCCTTTAAAGAACGGTTAAAAATTTGCGGAGAAGTAACCAATCCAAAGCTGGATATCACCAAATACTCCTTCAGAGACCACTGTTGGGGCAGGGAAGGATGGAAGTATTGTACAGTCACACCATATAATTCAGGAATTGGCAGAGTCAACCTAGAACAAAGACCCAGAATGCCTGCTGAAGTCACAATTTTCATATGCCTCACCATATTTTGAGCAGGACTCTCTTTACATCACGCTCAAAGGTCCTTGACTCTTATGAGTAAGAGGCAAAACAAGAGAAGGCCAGTCACTAATTAAACAAACATCCCAGCACAAATGACTTGTGCCTGGAAAAATGCTTGAGCTTCAGGGTTTCTTAACAAGCCCACAGTCAGAATAATTAACAACAAACACCAGTGAGACCTGAGACTGAGAAATGGAGGGAAGGCAGGCAATGGACCTGGCCATGTGAGCCTGCTACATTTGCACACTGCCTTTTGATTTTAGGCAGATGCTGAGCAACCCAGCAGCATTGGCAAATCAGACAGGCTAAGATTATCCTTTCATTTGACACATTGTTAAAAAAAAAAAAAAATCAAAGTTAAAGTATTTTCCATTAGCAGTACAAATCACTCCAAGTTTACAACTGTATTGCCCTAAAAATTATCAAATCTTCACCTTTTTTTTTTTTCCACTGGAAGGACAAGATCAGTTAGAATACTGCTGTCTTCTAAAACTAGGCTTATCATTTAGCTACCATTTCAAGTGACTTGAAGAACAGACAGACTTTGCAGTCTCCTAGGGTGGTGTTTTCCCAGTAGCCTCACCACCACCACTTTTAAGGACTGTGGCTTCAAATGCATGAAGGGTGATGTAAAACTTGAGGAACAAACCTGAAGGAAAACTCAGCATGACTGTGTGGGAACCATGTGAGAGTAGGCTGCTGTGGTAGGTACGTCTGCCTGCTGTAGGACACCATTCCAGATGGGGGTCTTTGTAAGGGACATACAAGCACCTGCAGGTTGAGCTTTTTCCTTTTTAGTCAGCTCCCTTCTCTAGTTCTAATTGCCCACTAACTGCACCAGCACAGAACAAGCATCGTTTGAGAAAAAGGCTCAACTTGCACTGAAGAAAAACATGTGGTGTACACACAGTCCCATGAAAAGGTCCTGTCTGTTGGTTTGCTCAGTTCTTAATGGTTTTCTGTAGAAAAATGAAGTCCAGGCACTCAGTAAACAGTACTTCCCTCTCAGTTTTCCCAGCTATTAGGAAGTTGAAAAGAAGAGCTAGGGATTGAAAGCAAAAAGATTGAACGATCAAATCAAGATAGTCACCTCATGCAGGTTTCAGGCATGCCAACAGAATAAATTAATGCAAGTGCTGGAATTGTCCCTGTATTGTATAACACCTGTTCATCAGCCACAGTCATGTGGTTACATGTTTGTGCCATCTAAAGAAAGTTCCTTGCAAGGAACTGTGTTCACTCATCTCTTATCAGACATCAGAAGAGGTGTGCCTGACACAGCATTTGAATTATCTAAGAATCTAATTATTTTTTCCACCCTCTGTCAGCCAAATCTTGGGAAAAGCTTCGAGAAATAAAATAGGTCAGGGCACTTCATACCAATAAATAGCATTGCAGCCCAAGAGGAGAGTAAAGGATAGGAAAATCCTCAGGAATTTTCCCAAACAGAATTAATTTCATAGTCCGAAGAACATTCTTCTCATGAATTTCAGATGGTCAGGTTACCTCTGCTAAGGAAATATCACAACAAGATCAAGAAACAGAGCAGAAGGTCTGATTCACATGAGAGGTTTTCCTGTTATTTTTCCACTTGTCAGAGGCATCTGTACAGAGTCAAGCAGCAAAGTATGAAAGTTCTAAATTAAAATGGAAAAACACAGTAGTACTGGTCAGCTCAAAGGTCTGTCTAAGCTAATACCACATTTCCAGCAACACCCAACCAGAAATGCTCAGAGTAAGAGCACAAGGAATAAACTATCCCTTGCACACACCCACAGAAATCCACAGGTTAGGGGCTTTGTGAGGCAGGGACCACAGCTGTTCTCTTCGCAATGAATGGCCTTGGACAGGTCCGTGTAGTACGAACTGTCTTCTGAAAACAACTGCCTGCTTGGCTCTACAGTACCTGCTGGCAGCAACTTTGGGCCCCTCACTGCATGCTGTATGAAAAGAGACTTCCACTCTTCAAAACTGCCAGGTGCTTCCATCTGATCCTCCCATACAATGAGAAACAACCCTTTCCAATTTAGCTTCTCCCTGCCTCTGCCTCTCATGACTTAAGCAAACTTTTATGATTTCCACAGGAGTCTGCGATGGACTCATCACAGCAAACTCCTCATCTTCACTTCCCAATTCCTTCCCTTTCAAGCCCACCATACTTCTCTGGCTCTTGTTTTCCTTCCTACAACAACCTCCAACCCCACAGCTTAGAGTTGGTATACAGGAATAAAGATACCAGATCTTTCTTTGGTTCAAACAGCTCCCTATCTACACACGTGTGGAGCACCTCCCCATGTTTCACCTCGCAGCAGTGCCAAAGAATACCTTTAAATCTCCGTGTGTCTGGGGGCTGAGAGCAGCATAGCCTGGGAACTTTGCTGGAAATCAAGACAGAAGCTCCAACCCTGAAGTGCAAGACTGCCTACCTGGGCTCTTATCACCACCAACATGTGGCTACAAAAACATGCAGGTGAGCGGTGTGTTGGAACTTTCAAGACAATGGTAAGTTTCCTCAGAAAATGTACAGGGACAAATTCTGAACAAAAAATGTCTATTTTTCAAGTATATGTATATATTTCCAGAAGCACAGATACCAACAAAACCACTAAATTTTTTTCTTCTTCTTCTTTTTNGATTTGATAGAAAGTATTATGAGGACCAGTCAGTCAAAAGTGGCTCCGTTTCTCAGGTGTTATATAGAAAGCAACCCAAAAATAGTACTTTCTCCATCCCCAAAAGCTATCATTCTAGCCAACTCTACTAATTATTTTGGGGTCTTTAATTTTTTTTGGGGTTTGCTGGTTTTTTCCTCTTCAGAAGATAGAAATTTATATATGCATAGCCTCATCGTAACACTTAAATTTAGACATGCTCTAAACCTTACTCCAGGCCAACATTCAGTGTCCTTTGTAAGCAAATCATGGAAGGGGCTACCTCCACATCTGCGATCCAAGGCTTTCACACCTTCTTCACTGCTGTGCCAACCATCTGCCAACAACCTGGGTCCACCTATGTTAATCTTTTAATTCAGGCTAAGAAAATGACAGAATCTCAGTTGTTGCTTGGAGAAAGGCTTTTTCCTCTTCTTCAGCAAAAAGGAGGCTGAGGCCTACAGCGCTGAACAAGTATTTTTTATATGACAGAGTGCTCTGTGGACCAATGATGGGAAACAGACAGAGAATTATGAAACCCCAGTCTAGACTGAAGGAAAACAGAGCTCTCTTTCATCAGTATTTAAGTTCACCTTATAACTCAACTTGTTGAAGTGATGGTGACATCAGCCTTCACCTCCTAGGGACATGCAGTAGGGCTGTGAGGTTCTCACCCCAAGCAGGAGGAGCCAGCAGGAGTGATGGGATGAGCACAGCAGCACCTGCCAAGCCAGCAGTGAAGGGGGATCCAGGCAGGCAGCAGGCAAAGGGCCTGAGGACACCACGCTGGTGAAGCACAAGGTCATTGTGCTACAGCCCAGGGCCATCAAAAGACTCCCTGAAGCCACTCTGCTCCCCACCTGTGAATCAGGGCAACCCTGTTCCCTCCCTCACAGGGAGATGATAGTGACAACACACACACTAAAACGTGGAGCTAACGGAGACTTTTCAGTGTCTTAGAAAGCACACACACCTCTACTACAGGACATGAGCTAAAACCTGTTTCTTGGGAGCCTTTTCTTTCCAGGAACACTACTGCCATAAGGGATTTGGGTTCATTTGGAACCAGTAGCCTGTTCTGCAGCTACAATGGCTCCCCTTCTTGTTTGCAAAGCCAAACCTTCACACCAAACTGGAGGAATCTCTCTCACATCAGCTCACATGCAGCATTCTGTGGCTGAAGAAGATGGATCTCACCACTAAAGCATTAAATGAAAACACAGTATAGAGGATAACATGCAGAGGAGAGAAAGAGATTCTGACTAGCACTACATTCAAGGCATGATGTCTCAACATGTACAATTTTTCTAGGCCACTTCTTTTAAAAACTGAAATTTTAAGGAGTTTGGGGATTTTTTCTCATTTAATACAAACTAAGAAACATGAAACTAGAGTGTATTGAGATGCAGGTATAACTACAATAGCAGAAAATAATTGTAAAGATAAATCCCAACCACAATACTTAGTGCCAAAGCACATTCAAATGAGTGGGACCCACTATTCTACCTCTAGAGCCTGAGCCTGTCAAAGAGCCAAGCCAGCTTCTGCTAACAGATAGACAGACAAGACTTTCTTCTTTCAGGTCAGTTAATTAGTTCATTACAATGACTAGGTCACCCAAAGTTGGGAAATGCTTTAGGGCTGCAGAAACAGAAAGAAAGCTTGTTTCCTTCCTCCAGTCAACAAAAATTCAAGGTGAGGGTATAAAATCTACTAATACTAAATCAAGATGTCAGAAAGCAATCAATATGATTTTAAAAATGAAAATTCATGTGCTTAAGCAAGAAGCTTGTTATTTATTATGTAATATTACCTCAAAATGTATCAGATACTTCCATTTTATGTAAAATTTTGACCTTTTTTTCTTCTTAAGAACGACTTTTAATGCTCAGGTTTTGATGCAGGACACTGCACTTGCAATTACATTTCACTGCAAAGCCAATCATAAGAACATGTAAAATTATTACCAAAAAAATCAATCATCCAGCAAAAAAAGGAATTTGTTATTTGCCAAAATAAAAACCTAACTAAATCTTTATGAGGCTATCCAATTACTTAAATAGATATTTGTGGACACTATAGATTAGCAGAGAGGAAAACTAAATTTAGGTTAAAAGCCATTTTTAGCTGTACATCAATACATTTAAAAGGCTATCCAACACTGTGAATCACTCTCTCTTTAGGAAAAATACCTAAAGACTACACATGCAAAATAACACCATAATTGATTTTGTATAGCCATTCTTCTGCTTGCCATTTTAAAAAAAAAGAAATCACAGTCAAAGCATGATGCAAGGTCTGTACAAATGACAGCATTTCTTAGCAAGTGACACAGCTGAGTGAACATTTGCAACATTTGGCCAGGCAGTGAAAGCAGCAACTCTGATGCCCATGGAGCTACAAGCTCCAGTTGGGACCCCACTTGTCACACACGTGAAAAGGAATTAATGCTTCAGAAACACATTTCACATGAGTGATAATGGGAATTGAGAAACCTTTGGAAAAGCACGGGTAACCCACATATGGCTCTTAAAAGCAAACAATTGTCTTTCCCAAAACCAGAAAACTTCCCTTTTTCAAATCCTGACCTGTAATTCCAATTTTGTGTATTCCCCAAATGTCTTCCCTTCTGCCATTTGAATCTGGGTAAATGCAGAAGCAAAGTCAATCTCTTGCTAGTCCAAGCAACCTTGACTTCTCAAGTCTCTGAGTCACAGACACCAACTCTTCCTTAGCTCTCTTCTCGCTATTAACTAGTCTTCTTGAAATCAGGACTGCTGGGGCTGAGACTCAGAAAAGAATCCAAAGGAGAAGAACACCTAAGACTGTCCTTCCAGCATGCAAAATTTTATATGGAAGCATCTGAATACCTACACATCATCAGAGCAAGCCCGTGATTTTATCCCCAAAAGAAGTCTCTGTTTTGGGAAAGGCGTAGCACACAGGAAAAATAGACTTTCCCCAGGGTAAATATAGGGAGGTTCCCCCACACACAGGCTGTTAGTATCTTCCTCATATTCATCCACCCTTTTTTTTTTAAACCAATTTGCACTTTTAGCCTTCACACCACCCTGCAGCAGTGAGTTCCATAACTCCATAGATGGAAAAAGTACTTGTTTTAATCTTCCTGGCTAGTAATGCCATTGCCTGCTCTAGCTTTGAAGTATTAGGAGTTGCTCTCCTTACTACACTGCTGTGCAATTTTACAGTTTTCTATTATACCTCCCTCAGCAGCCTCCTTTCCAAGCCAAAAAGTCCTAGGCACTGCAGCCTGTCTTCCTATAGAAGCTTCCCCAGGCAACTCCACTGCACATTTCTGTATCTTTTTTAGTAGTCAGAAAGGCACACTGTAATCAGAGCTGATACACAGCACAGATTCAAACTGCAATATACAGATAATTCCTATTTTACTCCCTGCTGCTTTCCTACTATGGTTTTATTTGCTTATTTCACCCCAAACTGAAAACTGAGCTCAGCTTTCTCCTTCATTCACTAACCAAACCATTTCCTAAAATATGATCCCAGGTGCCAGATCAGTTCTGGGACGTCTATCAGCAAACAGTACTGAATAGCTCAAAGAGACCTTGCTGTTTCTGTTAAGCAGAAAAGTTTTGAAAGTGCCCCACTCAAAATGACCAAGAAAAAAACCCCCTACCCCTGCACTTTCTACCCACTTCTCCAGCCTGCAGCCATTGCCTGTCAACATGGCTCTCTTGGCTGTGCTAATTGGCTCTGCATACACTATTAATTTGCTCTCTTCTTACTTTGAGGTTGTAATTTGTCCCCATTGGGAGGTAACAGAAGCCAGCACATGGTCAGTCACGGATGGCTCTGATGACTCAGCTGCTGTGAGTTTGTTAGGACACGTTCTCCAGTGTATTTGAGCCCGGTGTCTACTGTGCAATGTGTGATATGTATCGTGAGCCACAAGCCACGAAACATTTTACATCCCATAACCTTCTCCTGGAAGCTGCTCTCACAGTCTTCCCCGAGTCCTCTTCCAGAGAGCACATTTGCTCAAGCCATAAGACAGTGACACAACCACTCAGACTGCCAACTGAGAAGTGAATTTGTACCCATCAACACTCCTGTTTCTGCAATTTGGTGCCCTTCCTGGAACCCCTTGCTACACTGAGTGCATCCTCACCCCTCTGGGAAAGCAGTCCAGCCCTTCATTACTTCTCCTCCCTGGAGATGGTGGGTCTGCCAGCTGGACATCCAATACCTACACTTGTCTCCACCAGGCTGCCCAACCCAGCAGTGGTGCTCTGAACTGCAGGGAGCTGTTCCTGTGGAGCTGGAGTGACACTCCTGGCACCAGGGCCACTACAGGAGAAAGGCAGTGCCACAGGTGGCAATGACCCATCAGCACCACCTCCTTTGCTCTGCAGGCTTTAAGTTGCAGCCAATCTTTTACAGTGGTGCCCACTGCAAACATCCAAGCAGCTTCTCACAGATGTGGCAGGGAGGATCCATCTACCCAGGAATGTTTTTTGCAGCAGCCTTCAGTGACAAGCAGAACCAAAAGCCTCAGGCCACAATCTGAAGTTCCTCACACCCTTCTAGCTCAAAGCTCAACTTTGGCCAGGTCCAAAAATGCTTGGCTTTGCTTTTAAACCACAAGGCAGGTAGGAAGATGACAACAAGCCGTTCAAGAGGGAACATGGTAAAACAACTATCTCCAGTCCTAATCCACCAGGAGAAAAAAATTATTAGTTCTTTCATGGAGAGGGGAAAATCACAACACAGACCTCCTAGAAAGTCAGGAAAGGGCTGACCAGTATTGCTGGAAATGCTGGGATCACTGCATTTAACCTCCAAGAGCATCAGCAGAGCTTCATGGGGTTCCATCAATGATGTAAACTACCTTTATGTGAAATCCTTTGTAAGAAAAAAAGGAGGAAGATAAATGGGAAATGTGGTTTGCAGCTACAGAATGCCTTGTTGTAGCCCTACTATCTGGATAAATCCATCTCTGAATTGTAGTACTGCTATCTCTGGCACTGTTATTAGACAATTCATTTACATAGTATAACTCCAAGCTCATAGATTTCCACAGAATCCCAGACCATGTAGAAAACATTCCTAGTTTCTGTTAATAGATGTTTTGGAGGATCCCACCGGAGACATAATGAAAGAAATCACTTCAGCTATATTCAGTTGAAATTCAAACCATATAAAGAATCTCACTCTCTGCTTCAGAGTTAGTTGATACTCGTTAGTTGATGTGAGTTGGTTTTCTCCAGAATAAACTCCCAAAACAAATAATTTAAAATTTCTTGATCAGCCCCTACTTGAGCTGGCTAGAAAAAGCCCAAAACAAAACCTGCAACAAAAGCAGACATGCAAACAAAAAACCCCAAGAAATCATTCATTGTTCCTATTTATAATCATGTTTAATTTTACTTTAAAATTAAACATCCAAATTCTGGATTTAATATTGGGCAGCTGTTAATAGTTAAATATGTGAAATCCAGCTGTCACATTCAAAGTATTTTTGTGGAGTTGTACTAACACAGCTCTTGCAGTTACACCCAAAGCTACTCTTGGCAATATACACATCTTTAAAATTATTTACAATACTATTTATTTCTATGTGCATACATTCCATAAAACACCAACAAACACACTGCAGTGAGAATCTCCTTCATACCTTTTTTCTCTTCAGGCTGTCTTAACCAAGACAGTCTTTGCAAACTATACAACAACAACACAGAAGAAAAGACACTGCATGTGGCTTAACAAGTAATAACCTTTGGAAATTCATTTAGATGAAGAATCATCTATAGCTTTCCTTAATTGCTATACCCAGTTCACTTCAGAGCTCCGTAGCATTACAGCAGATGATATCACCTATCAGTGAAAAGCTTAACCCTTTTCAAAATCCTTTATTTACCACTGCTCCAGGACATTCCATAAGCAAGTTTAACTTTGGCTGGAGTTTTCTGCATTTATTTTCCTGCCAGCAGTGGCATTTTTGAAAAAAAAAAGTGGTCACTACAATCTAGGTTTGAGTCCCACATGTTACGAAAGAAGTAGATGAAGAGTGTAGTTCTCCTCTGTACTTCAACAAAACACTGCCTGAAGACAACTCAGCAACATCAGAACCAGTATGGTCTAAATTTGGCATGGGTTGTAGGCCTAAAAAATAACCCACACTAGCAGGAATCAATTGCCACAATTCCACTGTTAAACATAGAGAAGCTTTGGTGGCTGGTCTGGTCTCTGCTCAGGCTGAACCTGAGCACATACCTGAGTTTGGTTTGGCTGCTTCACAACTGCCTAGAGGAACATCCCACCCATGGGCTGTTCCAGGCAGTCTCCTTCCCTTGGGAGGCACAGGGACATACTGCAACTTAAAAACTAATTGTTGTGGCAATGCTAGCTGTTCATCAGCATCCACTGTCTTCATCAGGGGGTCCTCCCTTGCCAGGGAAAGAGTAACACCTGGAACAACTGCGTATGCAGCCTGCTCTGCATCCAGCTTCAGCGAGCCCTGGGAAGGGTGGTGGTCAGGGGAAGGTGCTGGAGATAGCTCTGGCAGCCACATCTGGCTGCCATCCCTCCCAGGTGCTCCTGCCCTGGGCCAGGAGCAAGATTGTGGCAGCAACACATGCCAGCCTCTCCCAAAGACACCTTCCACGTAGGCTGCGGGCACAGAAACACCACCCTGCCCACGTGTGGCTGATCCAGACACCAGGACACACTGAAGCTGCAAGATCTTGCTCTCTCTGGCTGCTCAGCAGAGGTAGGTGGCCCACACCAAAAAAGCCAACAGCCAAACAATCACCACCACATTCCTGCCCTCAAAACACCGCGTGAACTAAAAAGCCAGGTACAAATCAGATCATTGTCCCCAGTTTCTGTAATAAACACGGTTTGTTTCCATGCTGCATCACAAAGACTTAGTCCTGCTACTGCCCTGCATAGGTTAAGTTCATTATTATTTTATGCTTGTTTCACAGGTAGGGAAAGCAAAGGCCAAAGCAATCATTTTCAGAAGCACTGGCTTTTGAGTTGTTGGTATTGTGGGGATGCCCGGCTGAAGGCAATGAATTACAAGTACTCCAAAACAAATACGTGCAAAAAAAACCCCAAAAGGAAATTAGCCAATTTTTGGACTGCAAGTCAAAACTCCATTACTGGCCAAAACCACCGGTCACCTTAGCTCTCTCCCTTTCCTGCAGTAAGCATGTTATTAGGAGAGCTTTTGTCAGAAAAATTCAGAACACAAGCACTCTAGGACCCAGATAACTTTTCTAAAGGCAGAAAGATTGCTTCTGTGTCACTGTACAAGACTTCATCTCCCTCTTATCATCATTTCTATCAGAAGAGCACCATTTAGTCACCTCCCTCCACAAGGCACTTTGGGATGCATGCTGCAGTATGCATATAAATTATCATTAAAGTATCCTGTTTCATTGGGGCATTTCAGATTCAAGATGCTGTTTTAATAGGTTGCCTCCCAGGAAACTGACTTCACCTGTAATGACACAGTGAATGCTAATGACCAGTGTTTAATTGGGGCAGTGCTAGTAAAATTTTGCTTCAGAGGGATTCAATTTACTTAGTGCCAAAGAGTTAAGTGATTAATCGGGTGTTAAATAGTACGTACTTCCAAACACTGGTCTTCTACCATTCAACCCTGCACCACTGAATTTAATGACAGTTTTGTCATTGACACTAACAGAAGAAGGATCCTCCTCCTCCTTTTACACAAGTAAACATTAAGGAACATGCTCTGCACTAACAGATACTCAGGCTTCGCTGAGAGCAACAGGATGCTGGCTGTGTGGTGCTGAACAGTCCCTCAGTATGGGAAGCCTTCAGCAGGAGAGGGCTCTTTGCAGAAACAGTGTGAACGAGGTATCAGGAGACGTAACCCACCATCCAAAAATTAAGTCAATCTGGGGAAGCCAGCTAAGATTGAAAACTCAAACATTACACTGATTCCTTGCCCTTCAGCTTTTCTTTTCCTCTGAACTTTTTTAAACTATTACAAATCCTCCAATCCCAAATGAGCACTCTTGTGAAGTCCTTCAGCTATGGGATCCTGTGCTGACTCCTGCAGCCACCCCACCGAGCCCAACAAAAGACAGCACCCATATCCACCAGCATGTACCTACATAAAATCTGCACCGAAACCAGCTGTGAAACCTGACTCGCAGTGAGGCTCTGTGCCTTCAGTACTGCCCATAGCAAGCACTCTCAGCTCAAGCATCAACCAGGTGCACACAAGGGACCCTGGGCTCAGAGAAGTCCTGAAGTAGCTGATCTGTCCCCATACCCCCGGTTTTAGTTTCCCCACAACTCCACACTTGTGCCAGCACAATTGTATGGCCGCATGGTAAGTCAGACTAAACAACTGAAAGTGTCATATCTATAAAAAATAAAATAGAAAAATTAAACTGTGCCCTTTGGGAGCCTTCCACTTGCCTGCTGCATTTTGAACCTTCGTATGACACCACAGTGATATTCCCAAGGTATATTCATTTCAGGCAAAAAAATAAGAAGATCCTGACAATCGGAAAGCTCCAGGCAAGGTTTTAAAGAGAACTTATCACCACACAGACCTTAATTAATCACAAAAATCATCACCTGTGTCTAAACTGCTAGTCCTTTCTCCCTTGGAGCCTTTGCTCCCATATAAGTCTTTGCCAAGATGTTTACACTCCCCTGGTGCCTCAATTCTCCCATCTGTGGGAGGAGAGGTGAGGCCTTAAGGATCACTTGCCAATACTGTAAAGAGTGCCAACATCGTGGCAGTATTTACAATAATATAATCAGCTAACTACTGTGGCTCAGGATCAGAGGAACAGGTTTACTACCAACACAGATATTCCACCTATGAACGAAAGATGAAAAAAGAGTCTGACTACAACAACCACACCAGATGCCCCTTCCCAGCTGACCTCGGACTCAAAGCCCTCAAGCCCTCTCAGACTGGAGTTCACCACAACCCCAAAGCCTCCCAGTCCATGCAGAGAGTATGCTGACGCCCTAAGCTGTAGCAAACACCGAGAGCTCAACCTTCACGCTCATCTCTCACCCCCAGGGCTTTATTTTCTAAACCCCAGGATGCGTTCTCTCTGCAGCTTTAGACCCTACACACACACTCAACCTCCCTGCCACAATTGCACAGTGGCTCTGCTTGCCGTGAGCCAGGCAAGCACACACCCAAGTGCTGGCAAGGTCTGGCTATCAGCAGGGTATTTTTCATCTCTCAGAGGAGTCAGCCAGCACATACTTGCTGCAAAGCAATCACATATCAATACACAATTACACACACACACTGATAACTACTTCACACAAACCAAGACATTACTGCAAGCTTATACTGATTACCAGTAGTAAAATAGAGAAAAACTTTAGCTCCTCAAAGTTTTCCCAAATCTGATTAGAGCACTTCTCTAACACGATGAGATAGGAAGACTGTGCACTGAGCAGCTCGGGCAAAAACAAAGCACCAGCCTTCACCCTCTCTGCTGAAGCTTTCCACATTCATCACCCCAGGTGCTGTGGCATTTACTGCCTACACCCTTGTCCCAAATTGGAGGAGAAAGGGGAAGAAAGAAAACCAAAAACAAACCAACAAAAGAACAAGAAAAGATATCCACCAGCACCACTCCTTCCCACTCCTAGGCTCCTTTGTGACATCCGTGTAGCACAACACTTGCCTACTTTTCAGAACAAGACAGCAAAGTTGGGGTCTGGTGTGGAGCGTTTTCCTCTTCCTCAGTATCACATTCCAGACCACAAGCCAGACTGGAACACTGAAGGAACTATCAATTGCACTCACATTATCAACTACCATTTACACAGCTCCTCTTAAATCCAGCTGCTGAACATAATCACCTTTATCACCTGGTTAAAAGAAGTGTCCAAAAACCAATGAGTTAAAAAAGCTGAAGGGAAAGCTACCCAGAACCATTTCTTCTGGGAAAATGCTTTAATTTGTTGTTCAAATTTCTGTCTGAAAAGTTTTAATTTTAAAATTTGACACTAATAAAATAGCCAGTAACAACAGTTTCTACACATAAACAAATGGTACATTAAAAAATATGTTCAGATCGTGATGTTTAGAATCAGTCACTTAAAAAAAAAATCAGTTTTCCAGTAACTGTCAAAATGTAATGAAAATGTGGCATTTATTCATTTTGAGACTGAGGCAGAAGTTTCTCCAGCTAGGAAGCTGGTTCCTCAAAGTATGATTCTATAACATACCTTAGTCATGCCAGGGAAGGACCAGTTTTACAGTTCCTGAAATCAACAGGATGGTTGTTGATTTTGGTAAGAGCAGAAGTAAGCATCCTATTTTCAAAATGACACGTCGAAAACAAGGAAATACAGCTCATATGACACCACTTTTTCATGACATTTGTGTTCTTTAGTCCAGGGAACACATCCTACCTTTCCACAGGGTTTACCAGAAAAAAACAGCAGCTATATCCCATTTTATATATCTATAGGGATCCAATGAGTTAATAGAATACATTTTGCCTGCATTAGCATTTCACTATACAGCAACACACATACAATAACCCGTTATCCAGTTTGCCTGTCTGTGTTATGAAAAGTCAAACTAGACTCTAAGCCACGAGACTTCACGGGACACAGGCCTGATTGCATTTAACTCAGCAAGAGAAAATACACCCAGAAGTTTTCAAATTGTGTTCCCACCATACAGAATGCAAGACTCCCCCGTACGCACACGGGACAAGGGAACAAAAGAGCATCACACTGAATAAGTGTTTATTCCAGGCTCTTCCCCTAAGAGAGAGTCTGGAAGTCACCTCTTCCTTCCAGGCAGGGAGAGACAACCACTAAAGATCTCTTACAAGGGCACAGTTAGTCACGAGCAGAAGGGAGATTCCTGGCTTGCAACAAGGCAAAGCGACTCCTAAATAAAACGCAAAAGTGGTGGGTGAGGGAAGGAGAGAGGAAAGCAGTGGGCTGTTAGATAGGAAGGGTCTGGACAAAAAAGGAAACTCAATTTTGTTTCCATTGTCTCAGCTTCATGCCGCCTCCACTTGAAACGATAAACTTCCCGGGGTAAGCCCTTCTTCAACAGGCCAAGAAACGGAGAAACACATCCCCCAGCCCCTGCTGGAGCGGGGCTGGGCTGGCAGCCCTGGCTCCCCTATCTGCCACCGGCAAGCGATGCCAAGAATCGCAGCCACTGAAATAAACAGTACTAATGTGGATTTTAACTGGAAAAAAAAAATTAAAAAAAAAAAAAGAAAGAAGAGAAAAGAAAAAAGAAAGCCCCACAATCCACTGTTGGTGGAGCAGCGGCCGCATCTCCCCGACAGCAGGAAACTTTCTACGAAGTTGCTGGCGGGGACGACGGGCAGCCAACCCCGCGGGAGGCCGGGCCGGGCTCCGGGGCCCCCTGAAAGCTCCGTGCCGTGGAGAGAGCCACGCCAGCAGAGCCGGGCCCGGCGCCGTGTCCCCGGGCAGCGCAGGGCGCTGACAGCCCGCGGCACCGCCTCCCCGCCCGCGGCCGGAGCGGCGCGGGGAGTGCCCCG
>VZTR01026394.1:151200-223954 GCA_013400775.1 Chaetops frenatus
GCTCGCTCGGGCCGGCGCCCTGGGTGCCGCTGCGGGCCGGCCAGGGCCAGGAGGAGGCTGGAAGGGCGCGGCCGGGCCGTGTCGCCTCAGCCAGACCGGGGCCGTTTGACACCGCGCGGGCCCTTTAAGCGCGGAGCGGCGGTCCCGGGGCGGGCAGCGGGACGGGCGGGCCCCGCAGCACAGCGAGCTTTGTTCCGCCGCCGCTCCGGCAGCCCCGGCCGGCGAGCGTAGCGCGGCCACCGCGGCCACGGGGCGTCCGCCCTGCCCGGTCCGCGTGTTCAGAGCCCGGCCTGGCCCTGCGTTCGGAGCCCGGCGCGGGAGCTCCAGCGCAGGGTGTCAGGGATGTGTTTGTATCACCCGCAGCGGGGGGATACAAACCCCTGCCTTGTGTGCGATTTTCGTCCGCGATGGTCTCAGCGCCGGTTTCTGCTTGGCTCCTGGACGGTACAGCCCCAGCCCTCGTGATGGGAGTGAAAAGAACAGGGGAAAGTGAAAAACACCTCGGCCGTCTCTTCGTCCAAATCTCTCTGTGATTTTTCGTGTCCTGACTGGTTTTTAGATGCACCCACTTTATTGCAAGGCCTGAAGGTGCCTGGGAGCAGAGCACTGCTGTGTAGCTGTGGGACTGCAAGGCAGAGCTGCCTCTGGAGTCTGCTGGAAGGATGCTGTGCACTGGGATAGAGTAGGCTCCTGTAAGTGATTTGGTGCTACCAAAAATGGCAAACGAGAGGGAATCCAACCGCGGTGCTGTCAAAGCAAGGCTTAGCTCACGTTTTGTGGTGCCTTCCATAAGCGTGGTGTGCTGGCATCAAATGCAGTGCTGCTTCACCTGCATGGCCAAGAGGCCAGACGGCTGTAGACACCCCTTGGTCCATTTTGCCAAGTGGGACTGACTCTTTGCAGCCTCTTACAGCTTCATTTTGGCCTTAACCTAAATGAGGGAGGGGGGGAAGTGCTGTCCCCTCCCAGCCTAGCAACCAATGACCCTTTTTTAATATACGACCAACTCAACAATGAAGGATTAATATTTACTGTCTTCCATCAGCACAGCTGAACTGCTGAAGTAGAGTTATTGCTCTTCAGAGTCATGGAATCAAGGTTGGAAGAGTCTTTTGAGATCATCCAGTCCAACTGTCAACCCAGCACTACTGTATCCCCTAAATCACTAAACTGTGTCACTTGGTGTCAGATCCAGATGCCTTTTAGGCACATCCGGGGATGTTGAGTCCACCACCTCCCTGGGCAGCCCCTTCCAATGCCTGATGCCTTCATGCAGTGAAATTTTTTTTCTATTATCCAATTTAAAAGTCCCATGTCTCAGCTTAAGGCCATTTCCTCACGTTTTTCTCACTGCAGGCATGGTAGAAGAGACCAGGTCCCTCCACCCTCCTGTCAGGAAGTTGTAGAGAGCCATGAGGTCTCCCCACAGCCTCCTCAAGACTAAACAACCCCAGCTCCCTCAGCCATTGTAAGACATGTTTTCTAGATCCTTCACAAGCCCTGTTGCCCTTCTCTGGACACGCCCCAGCACTTCAATGTCCTTTTTAAAGTGAGGGATCCAAAACTGAATGCCAAATACAGGGCATTGCCTCTCTCTCCCCTCTTGTCCTCTCTGTTTCATCACCATGACTTTTGCCTTTTTACCTACGTGATTACCACTGGCTTACCCCAAGAGCTGGGTTATTATTCTCTGTCTTGTGGCAAGTTGGAGGTTTTTGAGATTCTGTATATCAAATATAGAAATTTGAAGTGGAAAAGATTTGTTAGGTCATCTGCTCTACTCCTCTGGTGGTAGAGCATTTACAGCACTTGTATGATTTTTTCTTTTAAATGCCTCAGGTAATGGGGCTTGCACCTCTTTCCTTTGGAGTCTGTTTCACAGTCCAGAAAATCCCACAGTCAGGAAGATATTTTCCTTTGTCCAGTTTCACCCAATTACTTCTGGTTACACCCATGTCATGTACCCCCCTCAACAGTTTTTCTCCTCAATGGCTGTTTGTGTTTTACACAGGTATCACTTATTTTCCTAGCCATTAGCATCCTTTCTTTTTATCTCCTTTCATTAATCAGTCCCTGCAGCCACTTTATCACTTCTGTCTTGGTCTTCTTTGATACCCTTTTAGCTGGTCATCATTTCCTCAGCCCATGGATACCCACATTTAGGGCTTGATCCTTTGTGAATGCATCACAGTTTCATTTGTCTCCAAGCTGCCTCAAAGGCTTCTACAGAATCTGTCACCTGACATGGCTCTGAATCAGATCTGGTCCTGTGTGTCCTCAGTGTTCCCTCTTGCAGCCTTTTCAATCTGTTTTTCTCCACATACCTTCTGGTGCAGCTGTGCGTCTCAAGTTTAATTTTTGTGCCTGGACTTTGAATATCTGTTCATTCTGGGATCACTGATAGCTGCTTTTCCTCACACTTTGATTAAAGGCCCTTACAAATACAGGCCTTGATCCATCCCTTCAAACCTCTCAACCACTATGGATGGTTTCAAGTATCTGTCCAAGACCACAACCTGGTTTAGAGCTATTCTCTTCCAGCTCATTCTGTTTTTTCCAATACTCCACTAAATCTGAGTGCAATGGATGAAAACTAGAAAAGGTAAGGAAAGAAAGGGTGAATGTGTAGAGAAGGCCACAGGCATGCTTGCAGTGCCTCTTCAGCCACAAGTCAATCCCACTGAAGCTGCTGTAAGAAACCTGGGAAGGAAATGTGGCAGGACAAAACACACCCCACCCCACCCTGTGCTGTGCCCTTGCCAGCAGAAGCAGGTATGCCTCAACCATGCTGGCTAGATGCTACACACCGTGACTGGAGAACACCTTTGAACCCTTTGAACAAGAAGGGCCAAACCCTGTGTCATGTGTTAGCTTTTCTGCTTGGTTCTGCCTTTCTTTCTCTGCCATGATTTCTTGAAGTTCCTCCCAGTAGTTCTGTCTCTTAAGACCTCAGACTTTAAGGTCCTGCCTGCTGCTCTGGGCAGGAGAAGAAAAATGACACCAAGTGTGCAGGTGTGCAGAGTGGTTCATGGTTGCAGGACAATTGTTCTGGAAAAGTAAGGAGGAAGCTTTTCCAGCTGTCAGCTCCCCTTTAGATCTGTGCCACGTGGAGATTGCACAGAGCGGAAAGGAAGTCCATTAGCTCATCTTTAACCTTGAACAGGCTCCCAATGAGTTTCTTTCACCTAGAGGCTACTGCTTACCTTATCTCCAGGGAGGACCCATTAGTTAAAAGCAGGATTTATGATCTGGCAGAGCCACCTGTCATCAACACTCCAGCCAGAATTCCCCTAACTTTTTGTTGGGATAGATGTCAGCAACACTAATACAGGCAAAGGTACCATGGCCTATGAAGTGAGGCCAAGCTCCTGCCTTGCTTCAGGCTCTCCCAGAAAGGGAAGGTGGGTGGTGTGTTGGGGTACAGCAGCAGGATGAGACCAACAGACTGAAGTATGTTTTTCTCACACTGGTATGAAAAATCTGGCTTTAGATTGTATTTGTATTGTATTTTCTGGCCTAAAGTTTGTCCCTGAAAACAGAGCAAACCCTGAAGTAAAGGAAATAAACCACGCTTTCATTGGGACTTAGAATCTTCTGTCCACAGCAGTGCATCTGCCCAGCAGCTTCCACTGATTGTCTGCCACCTGGGCCTCTTTCACAGCCATAGGACTCCCAGTGTCTTCCTGCTTCCACCTGCTCAGCAGCTAGGCTAGGGGCTTTTTCATGTCCCAGAAGGATGTTGAAGCCTTTTACCCAAAGGAGTTAGACATTTGGCTACCTACATCCAGCTGAAAGCCGAGGTTTTTATTCCTTCTTTTGTGTACAGTTTTTCTGGTTTCAGCAGTGTACAGCAACACCTCAGATGTTTGCAATAATCATTGACTTTTATTAAGGAGACTTTGTTCATAGTAGTATTTTTTCTTTTCCTCTTTATTTTCAGACCATTACTTCCTAGTGCCCAGTTATCATTAACTCATTCTACTGCTTCTCCTCTGTTATCTTTCCCTTCCCTTTATCTTTCTCCAGCACAACACAACTGACTCATTTAGTGCTCACTTATTTGCCTCACTCATATTACTACTTTTATTTTTGTCTTCCAGTGTTTGAGCAGATTCAAATGTGACTTGATGGGTCTGCTCACATTACTGGGCCTCAACAGAGATGACTCCTCCAATCTCAGGGACAGAATCAAGCTCTTAAGCAACAAAGTGCAGTAGGAGACAGTAAATTCACAGAATATGCAAGGACACATTGATGTTAGAATGCAACTGATTTTTTAGTTTTGAGGGCTAAAGGGAAATCCATGAGGACTGGTACACAGAGGTGCTGTGGAAGTGATTCCCATTGCACATTTAGCACTGTGATTCCTTTTCCTCTTGCCAAATCGGTTTCTGACTCAAATTGTGCTTTATAGCCCTAGTGTGCATCAGTCATGCTGCTCATCATCATTAGCAGTAAGATCAGCTCTACTTCATGTTATCAGGCAAGTCCTTTTTCCAAGATTCAGCCAGGTTTCTTGTGATAGAAGTCCCAAATCCTTGACCTTTTAGGAATAGTTATGAAATGCAGTCTGCAGTGTTAGAGTGAGAAATGCTATATCCATTTTATTTGCATTCTTGCAAATTGGTTCATCTAGAATTCATCTAAGTCTTACTTGAGATTCCAAGGTCTGGCTGTATGAATAGGATTTGCACCAGTATAATGATTTTGATAAAAAGTTTGTTGTGTGTTGATTCTATTTGATTTTAAGTCAAAATAGTAATACTTGTGCATTCCCCAAAGCTGCAGGCATTTTGATATAAAGATACTTGTATACTTTTCTTAGGCATTCATAGAGTTTCCCATTTCAGAAACCCACAACAGCCAAAATAGAAATGCAAAAATCCTGGTATGACACCTATTCATGCAGCAGCAAATATATGTACAAGAAAGTAACGCTGAACGTCATTCTTGATGGTCTAAGCCATGTCTTCCTCACACATTGTCACATGTTGTATTATTTTGAATCATCTAGTGTATTGCTTCTGTAAATAGGAGAAAAAGTTTTCTGTTGCTCCAAGTGTGACTGTTGTGTTCAAGAAAGGGGAAGGGAAATTGAGAATTGTACTGTTGTTCAAAGCAGCACAGCATTTTCTGAGAGACAAGTTTATAGTCATGTTTGAGAAGGGACTCCATTGCACAAGTCACTGCTTGGACACGTGCTGACAATGCTACTCCTGGCACATATGCTCAAGTTGTAGCACGTAAAGATGAGGCAGTGAGTGGCCCAGACAGAGCTCCTGAGAGCATTGACTGCAGTGACACCAACCTGGCAAAAGCTAAACCTGACTATCAGGTTAGTCCAAACTGCTTGGGACCACAGGCCCCTCTCATGCCACTGTGGAACAGTCCCATGGGCACCACGAGGCAGTTCCAGCCAAATCCTTTTCTACCTCTCCTAGTGTTTTGGTTGCAGTGTGATGCCACAAAGCAAAACTTCCAGGGCTAAGAGTGTAAAAGATGTAAAAGTAGCCCATCCCACACTGCTGTGCTGTGCAGGTCACATCACACCCTCCTTTGACTGTGCCAGCAGCTGCCTTTAGTACTGTAGTGAAAAGGCACAGGAATCCATAATCCGTATGTTTGTGCATGTGTGTTCCTATGTTTAAAGCCAGCTCAGTTCCCCTGACTGTGGTGCAGGCAGATGGAGACTGACAGGGATACCTTAAACTGGAATCTTGTGGTCCCTCAAAGGCACAGATGCAGCTTGTCCCCCCTTGCTCATGCTGGCAGCGTCTCTTGCTCACCTCCAAAGAGACAAGAGGCTTGGCCAGGTGCTGCTCCTTGCCCTGCTACTACAGAATCTTGCCCCAGCAAAATGTGTGGAAGGGTCACCAGGCATACAAGGACCAAGGAGTAAAAGCAGGGTACCTCTGCCCTTGGCTGGAGATGAACAAGGCTGGGCAGGCTGTATCAGAGGCTCTTGGGAGTAGGGACAGCAGTCCCTGAGCCTGGGTTGAGCAGGGAGGGGAAGGTCAGCAGGAGGGAGCTGTAGAGGAGCTGGGCTAAGAGGCTGGGCTGCACCAGGCAAAATCTCCCCACTCAACCTACTTTAGCAGGGCTGGTTGTTTAAATGGAATTTAAATCTCTGCAGATATGTGAGGAACTTCCTGGCATCACCCGAAGATGTGCAGTGACAGGGGCAGGGGCAGGGGCAGGGCTGTGCTGGCCAGGGTCAGGCACGGGCGCAGCCAGAGCAAGGACCAAGGTCCTTGATGCCACAGAGAAATTGCTGTGGATGTGGGCTCATCATTTCTGCAAAGCACCAGTAAATAAGGGAAAGCAGAAAAGGTTACCAAAAATAGGATTTTTGGAGGACAATTCTGCAAAGCACTAGATGCCTAGCTCCCAATTTCAGGCATAAGCTATTACCTTTGTGTTTTGTTCTTTCACAGTCAGAACAGTGAAGTGTATGTCAGTATTTACAACCCTTGAATTCAAAATAATGAGTTAGTTGCATCTTATCTCAAAGTCACAAGATTTTGAGGGGAAAAATTACTTTGGAAAATTCCTTAAATTGTATGTGTGTGCATTTTGTTATCTGCCTCCAGATTTTGTCTTGTAAAGTACATATATTCAAACTTTTGTCACAAATTATAAATGCTGAAAAATTTATTCTCCTTCATTCCTTCTGCTTTCTTCTCTGTGTTTTTCTCTATTCCTTTTTGCCTTCCCACCTGCCTTTTTATTTCATATGTAATTAAATTATGTGGACCAGGAAAATTAAGATGCATTAAGATATATGGTGTAACTCAAGGTAAAAGTAGAAAAAGCATCAAGCTATATTCTGTTACTGTAAAACACTTTCAACAAAAATAAAGAAAAAATAGAAACTGAAGGGACAGAGTTCAAATTCTATGTCAGGTTAAGTACAAATTGATTTTGGTTTTGCGGGTACTATAGTTGATTTTTACTTCTCCAGTTCAATCACCTCAGCTGCAGAGGTGAAGCAAAGTTTTCTAAAAACCCAGTCCTCTCTATTAGTAATATTTTCCCAGTCTCACCACTCCCTCCCTCCTTTTTCAGCATCATTTTCTCCACAGGATGACAGGATTACAGCTGTTGTGCCCATTCCAAGTTGTGGTGTGCACTCTGTCATCTATGTCATTGTAACTCTGTATCTTGCTGGCAGTAAAAGAGTGACACAAATTGTTTTCCTGCCAGATAAAAATTGTCTAGTAGATTTAATGCTCATAACCTAATGTGAGGAATAATATTATATGAGCAAAGCAGTCAATCGGCTCATAATGGCATTGTGTCCCCTGGTATTGCTGGGGGGAGGGAAATTGAGCCTGTGGAAGCTTAGCACCTTTCTGAGCAGTTCTGCCGATTCTGGGGCCAGGGCTTGGATCAGTGTGACCACACAGCTGCAAAGCCAGTGGGCTGACACTAAAACTCGAGCTTGGAAATGGAAAAGGAAATGGAAACTCAAGGCTGAGAGTTGTGTATGCTCAGCAAATGGTTCAATGAAACCCTGGTAGAGAAGAAAAATAGCAACGTGAGTACAGCTTGTTGCACAGAATTGTGATTTATCTGCTTTTATTTTCAATAGTTCCAGTGGCATCATGATGAAGGATTTTATAGCCTATTAAATCATGCCTGACATTTATGGATGTAGTTTAGAGTGCATGCATTATGGAGAGTTAGTAGCCTCTCGCTGGCTGAGCAGCAGTTTCCACTCACAGGTCTTACTCCATCCTCACATCCTTTTATACCTTGAGCTCAGATACAGCCAAATTCACCCCAAAGAAAAAGATTTTGGTGAAGAATACAAAAGATAAACAATTTTTCTGTTCCTATTGGGTTCAGGCTGTCTGATCTGAAGACGCCTTTATTTCTGTTGTCATTTCCCATTCCCAAAGGCCGGTCTGCACCCAGAAGAGTTGACTGCAGCTTCTGCAGGCACTGCACATTCTGCCACCTCCATCACAGCAAAGACATTGCCCTCTCACAGGAAAGAGGTAGTAATCAGCCCAGGTTGCTGATGGTTTTCTTTGGTGTGTGTAGGGAGTGGCATAATTAAGACCGGAAATTTGAGCTGACCCCAATATTAGCTTGGGAAGAGGCGCTGAGGTAGTGGACCTGTGTGCCAAGGCCTGACCTGGTTTGTTACTTAGACTGTGGTGGAATCACCACTGCTGCCCACCCAGCATGTTGTTCACTGCCCCTTCCCACCCTGAGGGTGGACACCAGCTCAGCACAGCTGCCCCTGCAGCCGCTGCCCAGGAAGGAGAAGGCTCCGTCTTGGGTTGTACCCATCAAGGCAGGATGAGAGGAAGGAAGGCAGGCAGGGCAGCTTGAGCAAGTCCTGTCTGCTGTAGAAGAAAGAGAAGGGCAAAGCAGCTGGTGAGGATGGAAAAGGCAGTCCCAGTGAGGACCAGGATTTTTGTTCAGGAGAGGCCTCGCCAGCAATTTCAGGGGAGCAGAGAGAGGGAGAGAGTGATCAGATAGTGGCTGGATAGGCTGGACCTTGACTGGAGGGAAATTCAGCCTCCTTGCCTGTTATGCCTGCAGCCAAAGAGACTCCTCTGTGTCAGAGGACTGTGGCAACAGGGACCTTTGTGACCAGGAGAAAGGAAGGCTTTAGCTGCCTGTGGAAGACACTTCCATATGCCAGGGCCTGAACTAAGTGCAGATTGCAGTGGTCATAACTACCACTGCAAGAGATAAAGACACGTTTCACTCTTAGATACCATCTTACAAGTGGTAATTAAGTTTTTACAACATCCATGTGAGGCAAGCACACGAGTACTGGTCCTGTTTTAAAGCTAGGAGAGGAGAGAGGGTGAGTGCTGTGCCGAAGGCCGGGTGGTGACTCAGTGGCAACGCCACCATCACCAGCCAGGAGCTGCTGGTTCCCAGCCTGGCCCATGAACCACAGCAGCCTCCCTGCCAAGAGAAGGAAGTGAGCTGATTTTTCAAGTGCTTTGATGAGAGAAAGAAGGTTAGAAATAGCCTGAGGCTGTTTCTAGAGAGTGTCAGGGCTGAAAGAGAATTTTGGAGGAGGGGAGCAGGAAAGAGGACGGTGGTGAAGGAGCTGTTGATACAAACGGTTATGAAGGGAAAGGCAGTGACAAATCAGAACCCAACAATAGGCAATAGGTCAATAGGCAAAGTAGATTTTCTTGAGAGAGGCCTATGGGACAGAGGAGAGGTAGCAGCAAGAGGGGAAAGAGCAGCAGTGGGGAGGGAGAAAAAACACAGCAAGAGTGTGCACGGCAGCATTTGAAAGTGTCAGGGGACAGACAAAATAATGCCAACCTACATGGGGTCTAACAGTGCCTGGGCAATTATAATCACACTACTGTCTCTTCCACAGCAGCTGGAGATCTCAGAGCCCTCCACAGAGCATCATTACCCTCGTTTCACCTATGGGAGAACTGAGTCTCAGAGCAGTGACGCCACCTGCCTATGGTCACACAGCAAGGCCAACACATTATTCTGGTTTAAACTATTACAACACATGCAACTTGAAATGGGAGTAAACAGACAAGGGCACACAGTTCTCAGTGGCATAGGAGAGAAAAAGAAGAGATGACTGATGTCAGCAGCCTGAGTTTATTTTTTACTGCTCTAAAATACATAATGTCATGTAAAATGACATTTGGCAGCTGTGAGCTTCGGATCCTCTATGCTTTAAACTACAAGCTAAGTAATACTAACAGTCAGACACACCACTATATGCAGGAGTACATGTGCACACAATAGTTCTGATGTTAGCATTAGTGTCGTTTGTGCCATTCAACAAATAATTTCCTCAGTTTTCCAACTTTCAGAAAAATTAAGGTAGCCTAGAACTACAAAAATGGAGAATCGTGTATACCAGAAGACTTCCACAACACCAAATACTGTTACATTCCCAAAGTCCTTAGAGATAGAAGAGAATAGAATGGAATAGAATATCTCAGTTGGAAAGGACCTGCAATTGTCTGGAAGCTGCATATGACCACAATAGTGGTGGGCTCATTAGTTATGTGCCGTGGCAGAGAAACCACATGCCTGAGAGCCTGTGGCTGTCCTATCAAAAGGAACATTCTCTGAAAAAGCAGAAGCTCAGAAAATTGCCACCAGCACTAGTCTGAGATAGCATAATGTTTTTAGGGCGTAGGAAAATGAGATGATTTTGTAAAAGTTCATCTTCATTTAAAAATCACCACCTTTCCTCACCTCTTCTTTACCTCACAAGAAATGAAGAAATACAGCTATTTTTTTACCAGAGTTTGAGGAGGACAGAGTAGTAGGAGCTGTGCAGTGCTACCACCCTCTGGCCACTGTCAACAGCGCCATCCTCCATCTGCAGGAGTGCTCTGAACTCGCACACCTACGGGAGATAAACGCTGCCTTTCAGTGCACCCAGTAAAGAGAGACAGTGGTTTACACCTTCTGATGCAGCTCAACACAACGCCTGTTTGGGCTGCTTGCTTTTGTAAAGAGATACCATCTGGGTGAAGGATGCAAAGGTCAAACACTTCCAGATGTGTTGGTCCTCCATGGGTCCAGCTGATGTGGCCAGTGGGTTCATCTCCTACCTGGTCATATGCAGATTCCAGGCAATTGCAAGTCCCTTCCAAATGAAATATTCTATTCTATTCTATTCCATTCCATTCCATTCCGTTCCATTCCGTTCCATTCCATTCCATTCCATTCCATTCCATTCCATTCTGCTCTATCTCAAAGAACTTTGGGAAAATAAGTTCCCAAAGCTACCCTTTGAAAAAAAAGAAGTCCAGTAGCATCTCTAAAACTTCTCAAAAACAAATTGCCCCTTCTTTTCCTCTCATCTACCCTCCTGTCCATAACCAACTGCTCATTTATTTAAAGAACAAAAAGCTAACAGGAAAAAACACACCCACTGTGCCCGCCATTTTGCTATTAAAAATATGTTTCCCAAAATTAAAGCCAGCAGCTCTTGACACATAAAAACTCATTTTTCCTTTTTTTAACTCAATCTACAAGAGAGATCCTGGCTATCTGCCCAGATGAAGAGGAAGCCACAGCAAACTGTGGCATCACACTCTTCAGTGGCCAAAACTGGCATGTCACAGGCTGTGAAAAGGAACGAATTTCAGCGTTGAAGGAACTTTGTACCAAGGATGTACTTTACCTTTGGTTCCTCTCTGGACAGACATTTCATGTTTCAGAAGATTGCCTGACAATTTCATGTGTCTTCGGGTGACAATATTTGTCCAAGTAAATCTACTGCCTCTCCATGCCAAGGTTGGACTCTGGGGGTACTGCTCCTTAAGCCATTTTCTGATGCTGATGACATGGCACCTTAAAGAATAATCTTAATTAATAATGATTTTTAAAAAACCAAACCAAATTAAACACAACAGAAAAACCCACACATTCCCCCTTCAAAACTTGATCATCTGGTATTGAAAATTAAGTTTATCAGTAAAAGATTTCCCATTCTCGGCTTATTTTCTCAGATGACATGTGTTCCTTTTGGGTGATGGATGCTCTATTTCATTGATTATATTTGATGAAAACTCTAATACCTCTTTGTAACCAAGATAAGGGATTGCATTCTCTTACTTTGTGATTCTAAATCTTTCACTAGCAGGGTGGGTAAAAACATGCATAAGGCTGAATCCTTATACTTCACAGGTAGATGTGTCTGCCATCAAAACCTGCAGAGAGAGCAGAGGTGAAGAGAGCATGTTCTAGATGTCCCTCCTTGGTACACCTTCCCACAGATGAATCTCCCAAGACACAGAGAGTCCTTTCTCAAACCTTCTTACAGGTTGGAAAACCTCAAAGTATCTTTGCAACAGAAATAGCATAATTGTGGGGGTTTTTTTCCCTAGTCTAGTGTCTACAATACTTCTGTCTCCAGAGATCCCAATTGAACAGTCTGGCCTCTGTATTGTTTATTAAGCCCTAAACCCTTCTAGCTGACTGCCAGCCAGCAAGTCCAACCAACACAAGATAGAGGAAAGGATAGGGGAAAAAAATCAAAAAGTGTTATGGTTTAAAGATACCAGATCTGTAATGAAGGAAAGTGAGGAAAATCACAAGTTCAAGCTTTCTCCCTGAAAACACTTGCCACCAGCTGTCTCTATTTAAAATGCCTTGCTTGGTGCCAAATGCCACATTATTTTACAAAGAAAAAAAGATAAGCTGATTGAAAAGTTGCTTTCTAGTTTGTGTAAGAGAACTTCAATCACTTAAAACTCTAGAGGTCAGAGCCATGAATGCTTGATGAGTGACAAGATATTCTTCAGTTTGCTTCAGAAAATTAATTTTTCTAGATATGTATGTGTGCTAGGCAAGAAAGAAAAGCTTGACTCCAAATGAAAATAAAAATCAGAAACTATTTTTGATGAGATTTTTAGCCTCTTTTCCCAATCAGAATCAATTGCAGAATCACAGAATTGTGCTGATGTGGTGTGATGGAGACAGACAGATCCACATGTCTGACAATCCAACAAAAATATCACTGCTTGGATGCAGTGAGCCACCCTGGGTGAAGTGCCCAGCTGGGCAATTGTCCTTCAAACGGCAACGAGCAGCTGATAAAAGACAGGACCAGCTCCTCGGTCCATTCAAAGAGGCACATGATTTTAAATCAAAGCTGCCACTTTGCCCACTGCTGATCATAAATTTGCCCAGTGTGCCTGAAGGCATTGGCCAACCCCAGAGTGCCAGACCTACAACTGTCACAGTGGCAGCAGCAGTGGCACAACAGTGCCATCCCTACCTCCAGAGACCAGAGAAGACAAAAACCTGGGGTTTAGTGCCTTGATGGGGGAATTTGCACATGAGTTCCCTTCTCTGCTACAGCTTTCTCACCAAACAAAACTAGAAGAGTGGTAAAGCAGCTGAGCATGTACAGATGAAAAACACAGCATGGGAAGTCGATATTGTCATAGAGCAGGAGAAGAGGTTTATTTTTTCACGTAATTTACCACCCTCAGAGACAAAAACTTCAGAATGCACATAAGCCATAATAAAACCAGTTCACATGATTTGAAAGGTGAAGATGTTTGTATGGATCTGACCTGTGTTAATGATGATTTTCAATCGAGAAAGGAATCTTGGAAGACAAATTGCTTGTTAAACAAGTCTAACAGCATGAATGTTTTCTAACAGCATTACTTTCTGGAGCCAAGTGTTGCAATATAAAAAGGGTCTTGCTACCTTAATTTAGGGAAAGATCCTTATGAATGTGACAATCTTTTAAGGTCCAATTTTGTCATATAATGTGCTGCAACCCATGTTCCTACATATGGTTCATTATGAGATTAGTACAGTATAAATTTTCATGCAATTTAAATAAATAGTCTCTCAAGTGTCTGCCATTAGAAATATATTGTTCTGTATTTGCCTATGGGCACTGATGTTGCATCCCATAATTGTTAAGTATTTATCTGTGTCATATTACAAGGCAGTTGATTTACTTTTTAATAGGAGAGTTTAATCTTTTCTTTGTTTTGACCATGATATAATTTGGTTAATTATCATTTGTTGGATTCTTTTTCCATTTGCCACAATGCCTTTCAGTTAGTATTTCAAAAGCAGAGTTGCCTATGGCATAGTATATGGAGCAGTCACTCACTCAATACAGATATCACTGTTGTAATGTCAAATTTATCCTGTTAATCTTGTCTTTCCAGAGTTCAATTTCTGTTACTTTCCACTCACACAATCTAAATTATTAATTTCCATATTAATATTCTTACTTTTTGTTTTGATATATGGCCAGGGAGAATTCCAGGTAGAAAAAACAATACCAAATTCAGATACCCTTTCCTCCCTCAAGCAGGGTTTAATTCTGCTCTCTCCTTTACTGATGGATACCTAGAAAAAAAACATTCATTGCAATCAACAGAGCTGAGAGTCTAAATCAGTTGTTCCCCTGCCACTTTGTGGCATTGAAAGGGAAACATCTCTCTTTAGTGACTGAGGTTCACCTCATCTGTTGCGGGTGTCTGCAGTGGGTCAGAGGAACAGGTAAATTATCTCTTGGTCACCACTGACTGCAGCAGGAGTTCAGGCAATTAGCCAGTGTTATGCAAACATATATTCCAGGCTGTCCCATTTGTGTTTGCCTCTGCTTCCTGTTGTTGTGGCAGGTCCATCACAGCTCCAGGGCAGTGGAGGGTGCTGTGCCATCTGGCTCTTGCTGTGCAAAGAGTTACAGGATCATGGCACCCATTGCAACAGGGCCCCCAGCTCAACACTGAAGAATTTATATCAGCATAAAGCCAGAGCAAGATCCAATACCTTCATCAAACCCTGCCTTTGTTGTGTATATCTTGTCCACCTCAATATATTTCACAGGACCTATAGATTTCCCTTGATAACTCCTGCACCAAGCTCCAACAGTTTGAGGCTCAATAACACCAACTTCAGAAAACGGATATCTTTCTTGGTTCAGAGCCCCTCCTGTGTGAGTTAACCCTTTCACATGCCAGGTAAGAGTCTCCTACAACTCACCATTCTACTATTAGACACTCCAATAGTATCATCTTGATTCCCAGCAATATTCTGCTGGTGAAAGAAAGAGGCATAAAGTTTTTTTGTAGATGTCATTGTTAATATTGAATTTACTAGAAATAAGCAAGAACTGCAAAAGCATTGTCTCACACTACAGAACATACTTTTGCTAAGGCACTGCTATTATGGGTTTAACAGTGTTACAAATCCACCAAACATGATAATGGTTGATCACTGATGAGGGGCTTGCTTCCCATGTAGACACTTACTTATGACCAAAATACTCTAAAACATCACCAGCAAAATTTTTTTCGTGATGCTACTTTGCCAATGGAGAGACCTGTGATTGAGCTGCCCTTCTCTGCCTCCAGCTGCCTGCTCTTACTGCTTGTAACTGTCCAGCTCAGACCCCAGCATCACCACTCTGCCTGCACTGGAGCCAGGTGAGGTGACACAGCCAGGGGAGAGGAGGAGGAAGAAGAGAGCTTCCTCTTGGTGTAACTGGGTTGCCTGACCTTCGGTGCAAGGCCTGGCAGAAGGGATGGTGTTTCTTTTGCTCCTTCTCTGACTGGGTCTGGCATGGGCCCTTGTCATGTGAATTGATGCTGAGGTTGCTCCTCATCAGATGAGCTGGTGTGGGGACATGCCACCTAGGACATGGCCCAGCCAGCTGTCATCCTCCCTCACTGCACATCCGTGCATCTGCCTCTGTTGGGGGTTTTTAGCCTGCTAGAATCAGGAATTCCATGCCTTTATCTGCAGCTGTTATTATAATTTACATTAAAGCAAGAACCAAGTTTCTAACGCAACTTGAAGTCTTCTCATGAAGACCCTGTTGCATTAGGCAGTGTCCGAGCCCTGAACAGAGACCAGAGAGGCTGTGGAGTCTCCTCACTGGGGATATTTCAGACCCCTCTGGACACAACCCTGTGCCCTGTGCTCTGGGATGGCCCTGCTGGAGCAGGGAGGTGGAACCAGATGATGACACTGTGGTCCCTTCCAGCCTGGCCCATCTTGTGATTCTGTGAAGAACTTAGAGGGTTGGGTATTTTATTTATTTTTGGACTACTCATCTAAACCAATTCCAATTCTCTGAAGCAACAGTTCTTGAGCACAGCCAGTTCATTTTGCCCTAGAGAGAAAAAGCAGGACCAGCTGGGGCTGCCATAGTGGCAAAGGACTGGGACAGTTTAGGTGGTGAACTTAAAGGGATCTGTGCCCAAATAAGATCTGATAGGCAAGGGCTGAGGAGCTCCTCTGCATGTGATTCCTCCTCAGCTGGAAAAGGCAGATGCTAAAGAGACTTTGCTAATTTCCCCTGCCTGGAAACCTGTAATGAACTCGGAGCAGAACATCTGTTAGTTTCTCCTAAGCTGGAAAGGGCTGAAAGCCAAGAGACATGTCTCGGGGCCAATTTGCTGGCCTGTCTACAGTGCAGGAGAAAGTTTAAGCCCTGGAGAAAGCCTGGTGTGCTCTGTCTGTGAGCAGACAAAGCTGGCAAGTATCACTGGGAGCCCAGGCGTGACAGAGCTTATGGGACAGGAGGAAGGTTCCCTTCATTCATGCAAATGTTCACGAAGAATTCCAGTCAATCATAGCACACACATTCAGTACTGCACCAGTCTACGTTTGTCCATGGATGAGATGCAAAAAATATGCTACCTTGGCATGTGGCACAAGTCATGAGGGAGACTGCTGGATGCAAAGCCTTCCTGCCCACTGACAGGCAGAAACAACCTGCATCTGGACACTGCCTGTCATGATGGGACATTTAGAGATGCCCAGGGCACTGCAGGTAATGGAGGTGCTGCAACCTTGTTACTGTAGTAATTTAACTGGGATTGAATCTTCCCTTTCCCAGCAAGGTTAATCATCCAGTGCTGTAAAATCCCAGAAGGTAAAGGGCTAACGTGTGTATCTCAAACACTGATAGCCAGATAGCTGTGGAGCCAGCCAAGGATTGTTGGAAATAGCAAACAATAACGTGCTGTGGGAAAGAACAAAGGGGGCCATGTGGAGGGTGGGCAGCACTTCTCTGGGACAAGCACCCACGTTCTAGTTCCTGGAGATAAGCACAGCACAGGGATGAGGCTGAGAAGTGGGAATCGAGTGCATGGGGGAATCAACACCATCCAAGACCCCCTTAGCCCTCCTACCCATTTCAAGAAAGGTCTGAAAGAAGGGACTGTGCATAAGAACTAATTTGCCCAGAAAATAAGAACCTTGTCTTCAGGGCAGGGAAAACTTCTCTATAAAAAGGTACACCCACCAAGCCCAGGCAGCATGGCCCAGGACCCTGGACATCCCATGGGCTGGATCAATGCCAGAACAAGGACTCTGGAGTTCTCTTTTTCTGTTTCCACCTTTCTTCCTTTTCATCTTACCCCTTTATCCAACCCCTGCTGATGTGTGCTCATATAGTAGGTCAAGGACTAACCTACCAATTTCCATGCCAACTGTGTAATTTACTAAAGTGAGTTTTTGCAGACCCTCTGCCTTTTGCTGTTTCTTTTGACCATGAGCATTTATGAACCTTGGGTGCTCCCCTCCCCTTAAGGGTGGGATGTCACAGGTGCATGCAAACTCTATCTCTTACTCCCAGGTAATATCAGTAAAATCAGGTAAATGCAGTGTCCCCAAAACACTGCTGGCATGGGACAGCCAACAACATCCTTGTTAAGGTCACCCCTCCGAGCCAGCCTGATGGCACCCAAACCTCCTTTGAGGTTTAGTGTCCCACATCAACTCCCAAAACCATGCTCAGACTTTGCTCAGGTGCACACTGGTTGGTACAAGGGAAAAGGTGCTGCCAAGGACCACTCCAGTGGCTGAACAGGACAGGTATTCCTGCAGCTGGGGATGTTCCCTGACACTGTTTCAATTGCCAGCCGGGGTGGCTGGTCCTTGGAGTGCTAAGAGGTGCTGGACTGACTTTACTGCTGAACCACCCTGCACTACACACATCAAACAACAGGCAAGGACATCTTTCCACTTTGTCATGGCATATTCACAGCTGCAGGAAAGTGCCAAAAAATCAACAAGCTCTTGAGATATTTAGCTATATAAACATACATAAAACCTTTCCAAGCAGTGATAAAATCTAAAGGAGAAAGTAAAAATTTCAAATGTTGATTCCAATTTTGTGCTGCAGATTTAACCTGTCCTACATTACACTGGCTTGGTGATTGCCTACATGCCTTTAAAACATCACTGCCCAGTCCAGAATAAATGCTGGCAGCATGTTCCCTATCACTTCAGCTTTCCAAGAACAGAATGCTGGTAATATTTTTCAGGTAAAATGCTGATTACTGCTACATCATTCTCAGATTGAGTTTCTGCATCTTGGAACAGTCAAGAGGTTTCCAGGAAAGGCCTGCAAACAATTATCACACTCTTCCATCAGTCACCACAGCATAGCAAAACTCGTGGGCCACCTTTTATTTTTTATGATATCCAATTCAGACTGAAGCTTCTGGTTTTACCTGTGTTAGTCTACCATACTTAATATTTCATATTTGCCGTTTCCTGGAGGCAGAATGTCAGAATAGATGGAACAGGATTAAACTAAATGTAGAACCTTTGCCACTTCTGAATGTTGCACATCAGTAACTTGTGCCCTCCAATAAACAAATGCTTGCATATCACAGAAGATAATCAAGCCCAAAGTCTAAGAAAACTGTCTCCAGCCAAGACCACAGGGATTTTATAATAAAGCACAAATTGTGAATGCTTGTCATTGGTATCAATCTGGAAGACACTATTTCTGCATGGCCAGTGCAAATAGTTTTATGGAAGTGAAAAAACAGCTGAATGGGCATTAATTATTTACTCTTAGGAAGATCAGCAATGAGTTATTAAGTGTTAGCTACTCTTTTAAAGTTTTGCTACTTTATATCATATTAATAAAATTTATCATTACAAGCACAGTCTCTTATGTGCTAAGAGTGCTACAACTCTGCTACTCCCTTTTTACAACTCAGTTGCTTCTTCATTTCCTTTATGTCCTTATTTCCAAAAATACTGTAAAGTGTCTGGGGCAAACTGCTTTTTTCCAAGAGCAGGAGGATGGATTTGTTCAGTGATTAGCATTTGTGAAACAGAAGTACACTGACCAAAGCCAGGAAATTCAGAATTCACAGTGCAAGGTGAGACTCCAATTAACAAACTGCTTCTCACCTATTCTCAATCCAACTACCTCATTTAACTGAGCTTCCTCTGTTGAGAAAAGGTTTCTATCTTGCTTGAGTAACACCACACGGACAGGAGGAAATGCCAGAAGTGGGAACTGCAACGTTCTTAGCTTGGTCTGTGAATCAGGAGGAGCTTTCCATACAGATAGTGCTCATCTTCTTTCTTTTTCTGTACCTTTTTTGTGTGACTGGTACTAACTCCACCTGGTAATGATTTCTCTGGAGCTTTCCTCTCCCAGTTGAACCCCTCCAAAGGAAACTTCACTGGCTTCACATTAGGTTCTGTAAACTGCTCTTGAGCTTCATAATCTGAGACAAGCCAGCAGCCCTTTCCAGGGGCTGGCCAGTGGGGAAGCAAGTGCATGAAAACAAAGCCTTGTGATCAGGATTTGGAAGATCTGGTTCAACTCTGGGCTAGACTTTGAATCTGACATTGAGAGAGACATTTTCCCTACCTGAGGCGTATCCTCAGCTGGTAAAAATTGCTGTAAACTCACAGCATCAGTGGTGCCATGCCAGCTTTACACCAGCTGCTGAGCTACTCTTTTACCTCTGAATTCCCTCATGTCAGGTGATGGCTTTTTTGCATTTACTAGGGCACTGCTTGCTTTCTTTGTCCCCAGGTACATTTTTTCCTGTGAAGACTGTAACCTGCTTAAGGGAAGGAATTCCTTTTACTCTGTTTGTACAAGACACAGCACAACACAGAGCTGATCTTGCCTGGGGCTCTAGGCTTTATAATACTGGTTATTCTTTAATTATAATTAAGTATTCTGAGCTCATTTAAGAAATGAATGGTAGCTGTCCTTTAGTTTGTTTTATTTAGTGGGATATAAGAAAACAAGTCTGGAGTCACAGAAACTGGAGGACAGCAGAGTACAGGATTTGTGTTGTAGAGGACTGCATTTTTGTCTGCCACTGTATACTGGCAAGATGTACCCCACCAAGGAGTATTAAATTGCTTCAAAAATAACATACTGGATGCTCAAGCACACTTTAAGGCAGACAGTTTCAGAACTCACTTTAGCAAAGGGGGAACCAAATCACAGCCATGTTTAATGACTTACCCAAAATCATGTGCTGGTGGTCTGTCTAATGGAGGCTGCATCCCAGTGCTCTCCATCAAGTCATCAGAGGCTTTTGTGTGGCTCAGTAGGAACCAATAACATTACTGTGGTCTGGGCATGAAATATTCAGTATCCCTGCTCACTGCAATGAATGAATTATTCACCCATATTTTAAGAGCTCTTGCTGTATTTCCATAAAAGCCCTTTGCTACTGAGCACAGGTTGACACTCAGCTACCAGACCCACAGCCTTACCTAAAATCAGGATGATCTCCCTGCAGATGATCAGTAAACTAATCCGAAGTGTTTGAGTTCCATCTAGTGGTTACAAACTCACCAGCAGATTCCTCAGCCTGGAGGAGACCTCATCGTAGTCTTCAACATCCTCCTGAGGGGAAGTGGAGGTGCAGGTACTGATCTCCTCACTCCTGTGACAAGGCTCAAGGAAACAGCTGCAGCTGTGTCAGGGGAGGGTTAGGGTGGGTATCAGGGAAAGGTTCTTCCCCCAGAGGGTGGTGGGGCACTGAACAGGCTCCCCAGGGAATGGGCACAGCCCCAAGGCTGCCAGAGCTCCAGGAGGGTTTGGACAACGCTCTCAGGGATGCACAGGGTGGGATTGTTGGGGTGTCTGTGCACATCCTTTCCCCACTGTCCTGTTCTCTAAATACTTGTGTCCTTGCCCCCCTCAGCACTCCTGGGGCTCCAGACCCTTCCCCAGCTCTGTTCCCTTCTCTGGACACGCTCCAGCCCCACAGTGTCCTCGTCATGACGGGCCCAGAACTGGACCCAGTCGCTGCCCTGGGCCTGCTGGCCACAGTGACACAGGCCGGGAGCCACTGGGCCCTTGCCCAGCCACTGCCACCAGCACCCCCACGTCCTTCCCCCCTGGGTGCTGTCCAGCCCCTCTGCCCCAGCCTGGAGGTGATGGGACCCAAGTGCAGGACATGGCAAAAAAGTGTTTGCGCACATCCAGCTGAAATACTCGCGCTACAGGAGTCTCGGCTTTTCCTTTTTTGCATTCATTGAACTGGCACAGCTGCGAGTCCACAGCCCTTGGCACCTCAGGTCCTCAAAGGTTACTGCCAAAACTTCTCCTACCTGTCCACACTGAGTACCTCATTTTTACCTCCAAACGTTCATTCTCTCCCCTACAGATCACCTCAGCTTTTACCACCGAAATTTTCCCCCACCTGTCCAACACAGATTACCTCAATTTCACCCCCAAAATATCCTCTACTAAGAGCCTAATTTTTACCTTTATTCTTTCCCCTGGAATTTACCACCCAAATCTTCCCCACTTCTGCACTACTGATCACTTTGTTTTCATCTCAAAATGTTCATTTTCTACACTCAGCAACTGCTGTGCTTCTCCCTTGGCTTGCCACAAAGCGCTATTTCTATTTCCTTCACGTAGATCATAATTTCTCACATTTTCAAGACCTTAATTATAGTTTCACTTATATTTTTAAAAGTTTCATTTCCATGTCCAAGCTCTATGGATCTACTAAGTAGTTCTTATGTTCTAAAACCCTACATATAATACGGCAGGTATGGGGGTTTATTTTTAAATTAATTTTTAGATAAGTTATTATATATAAATGAGAAACGGAACAGGATTTAATATTTTACACACACGCCCTCCCTGGGAATTTTCAGGCATTTTTGGGCTGTAACCAAGGGGACCACCACACTGCCGTAAAGCGCACCACTACCTCGCGGCGCCACACTGCCGTAAAGCCGAGCCGCCGTGCCGCTGCTCCCGTGCGGAGCCCGGCGCTCTCCCTCCTCCCGTTATTCCAAAACCCCTGGAATGGACTCTGTGCACCTGGGTAGAGTCCTCAGGAAAAGCCTCAAACCGAGGAACCTCTTCAAAATGACGCGCACCAGCCCCAAAATTATGGCGGCCTCCCCCCCAGAATAACGGAGACTCCACCGAACTATCAGGAGCCCCCCCCCCAAAATTACGATGGACTCCCCCAAAACGATAGGGGATCCCCCCCAAAATGACAGGGGAGCTTCCCAAAAATTACGGGAACACCCCCCAAAATGACTGCGACAGCCCCAAAAATTATTTAAAACCCGCCAAAAAATCATGAGGGAGCCTCCAAAATTATGGAAGCCACCGCTCGGAATGCCGGGGCACCCCCAAGCCCCAGCTCACTGAGCAGCCCGCTGCCGTTTCCCGTCCATCCGTCCGCATGCTCTGGATCCCGTCGCGGGGGTTTTAGGGGTGAAACAGGGGGGGCTTTGGGGTGCCCCCTTCCCTCCCGCAATCTGTAACAATTAAGGGTGTGAGGGGATCCCTAAATGGACCCCCGGGGGGCGGGGGCGGCAGCAGTGCCGAGATCCGTCAGCAGGTGGCAGCAGGGACACTGAACCCACCCAATATCCCTGAGGAGCCGTCCCTGAGGGTGAGCGGAGGCACAAAGCGGGATGGGGCGACGCAGGAATTAGTGACCGCACACGGAGAGCTGGCCCCGGGGCACTGGGAGCAGACAGGCACGGCGATGGCAGGGGATGGCGGCGGGTGCCGGAGTGCTACCATCCGCCTGAAGCCCAGGAGAGTAAAGGAAACTGTCTCCGTGTAGAAACCGGAAAAAAACTTTGAAGGTTCAAAATACACCGCGGAAAACCAGATTAAGACCAAGCGAGGTTAGATGGTGGTGCCAAAAAATTGATATGTTTTATTTAATAGTAAAAGAGAAACAGAGAAAGAAAGAAATAGAGAAAGAAGTGGGGGCTGAAGGGACAGGAGGAGAGCGGCAGGGGTTATGTGGAAGCGTATCACCCATCCGAGGGTCCCAGCAATGTTTTGTACTCCCTTCCATCTGGTCTTCTTGATGGTGAGGGTCCCCCGTCTCTGCTGCCACGCCGTGGCACCCCAAAGAGTAGAGAATCCAGTGGATTAATACGCACTTTGGGCAGGTGGGAATGCCCACGTTGCTCCCCTGGGAAGGGCCAGTCTGACACTGCAACCCTGAGGGCCTGTGGCACCATCCCGCAGCGCTCTGGTGCAGGGTCTGGGGGCCCTTTTGGAGAGCCCTTTGATGGGTCATCATCCCCTTCTGCTGTGGATAAGCTTTTCCCCGGCTGAAGGGCCCCTCAGCTGGGCTCCTGTGCACAGCGGAGGCTGGGCGGTCACTGCGCCTCTGAACAGAGGCTTTCCAGCACACACACACAGCCTCTCTCCACCCATCCTTTGGTGCGAGTGCCTGTGCGAGCCTGGCAGCTGATAGCCCTGGGGCTGGGGTCTCCCCCCTGGAGGTGTTAAGCTTGTGCTTTGTGAATGTGCCCAGCCCTGGGTTGTTACTTTATCTTATCTTCATCAGCGAACGGTGTAGGGCCTCTCAGAGCCCAATTCAGGGTATGGTGGTCTTCTCTGCACCTTTTGTAATACAGGTTTGCTATAGTAGGCAAAAGTCTTTCATGAAAATGTTTAGGTCATAAACTATAATATTTCAGTCTCTGACAATGAGGAAGAGGGCAGAATGAATCAATAGGGACGGTGTTGTAAATGAAATCAGACAATTAGGTCTGTTGGGTTAGCAGTAATTTAATATAAAAAATAAAATTGAGTATAAGTAAGTATAATCAAGGTTCAGATAAGCATAAGCAACACCGGCCAGGGTACGGGGAGGGCTGGTCAGCCTACCACACGTACAGAACAGATTATTTCAAATCTCCCTTATATACTATATATTGATATATATTCATTACGTTTCCCATAAACTTCCTCCCACTTTCAATTTCTTGAAATCAACGTCACTAGTCCCTGTAGCAGATGCTTCACTTATCGCGGAGGAGTCTTCTTCCTCATCTCACTGTTCCTTGGACGAAAGTTTCAAGGTCTTTACTAGACTTAGTAATCACTAAAAATTCTTTATTCCTCTTCAGAGATGATACCACAACCTGGACTCCCTACCAGGAGTAATCCCAATTGGACCCATCCTCAAGGTTGTTTCTATTGGACTCCATACCTGGAATAATCCCAACTTGGTCCATTTTCAAGGTTGTTTTCTATCTGAAGACATAGCTTATCTACATCCTGTATCCTGTTAGAAGCATCCGTAGCAAATTAGCCCATCCGTTTTATAACTCTAATTGATACATATTTCCTATATGCTTTATAGCAATCTTCCTCTAATTACTATATGCTTTATAACAATAGGTTTCTAATTACTACAATGTAACATGAATCATTTCTCACGGACAGGCAGCTGGACAAACAGATGGAAAAGGCCAAAAAATAGCAGCAGGGTACTGAGCAGAGAGGAAGGATTTAAAAAAAAAAGTGGGCACAGCAAGATGGCTTGAGAGAGATGAAAAAATGAAAAAGCAACAGGCTATGCAGCAGGAAGGAAGGAATTAAAATACAGGGGTGGGAAGCAGTAAGATGCAGAAGGTGCATGGGATTCAAAGCAAGGAACAGGGAAATGGAAAAGGAGAGGCAGAGGAGGAAACAGAATCACACCATCCACAGGGCTGAGAAGGAAGAATGTGAATCACAGGGAGCAGGACAAAGAGAGTCAGAGAAATCAAAAATACTGATGGCTACAAGACAGAGAGGAAGGAATGAAAAAACAGGGAGATGGAGCCAGGCAGAGAGAGATGGAGAAATTAAAAACAGCCAGAGGTAACAAGGCACAGAGAGAGGAGAAGGAAAAAACCAGGGATATGGAGCCGAACACAGAGATGGCAAAATAATGTGATAGCAATGAGGTAACAGAGGTGATGCCTTAAGTTTAAATTTTTTTTCCTTTTTCTCTTCTGCTTTAGTGTGTAACTCTCAGCTTCATATTAAGTGTTACTAAGTTCTCTTCACAGGGCAGTCAGACACAACAATTCTCTCCAGCCCAAGATTCAAGGACAATCGTTCCAAACCTCAGGCCCAAAAGCAGAAACAATGTAAAAAGAGGAGGGCAAGCAAGAAAGATGGAACTTCATAATTCGAAGTTATTAATTGGACAGTTAACCTCAATATGCAAATGGACCATCACTTATAAAAGTGTGAAACCCCGTGATCAAGTCCCTTTCTGCGTCCATCTTGAGACCCATCCTGGCAGGGCTGCAGCCGGGCTCTTGCATTGCCAGGCTGTGGCCTTTGAAGGCCTTTCAGTAAATACCTGCTTTATTCCTCTAATTTCATCCAGCCTCTGTTCCAGGTCAAACTGATAAGGCATCAGAGGGACAGTAAGGAATGAAAAGATAGGGTTAAAGAGTGGACACAGCATCACCTGCACAGGAAGCACAGCACCAGCTAGGGAATGAGGAATTAAAACAGGGATAGGGAGCCCAGGGTAGGCAGGAGAAAGAAAGATGGGCCTCAGGGGAGGAAAGGACGAATTAAAGATTGTGATCCAGCACCAGACTGAGAGATGGAGAAAGAAGTAATTGTTAAATAGGGAGCAGGAACAGGAAAAAGGAGAGACAGAGAAAGAACGCAGCCCAGTAGGCCACAGGACAGAGAGGGAGGATTTCTAAATGAGGGACAGGGAGCAGCACAAAGAGAGATGGAGAAAGAAATAGACTCACTCCATGCTACAGAGCCAAGCAGGAAAACTGTGAACAGGGACAAGCTGCCAGACAGAGAGACACAGAGATGGGAGAAACACCAACAGGCTCCAGGACAGAGAGGGAAGAACTCCAAAATACTGCCTGAGAGCCAGAGACAGCAAAGGAGGAAGAAGCCAGAGACTATAGGGCAAATACAGGGACAGGGAATCACTCAGAGCAAGATGGAGAAAGGAGATACAAGGGAGCAAAAATAAAAAAAATTGCAGTGCTGTGAGAAAGACAGAGGAGAGGGGCAGTGAAGGGGCAAGGGGGTCCTGGGACACACAAGAGGGGGGACAGGGCCTAGAGGACTCATCACAGCTCTCCTTGGCACTGCTGGGAGAATTTGCCATTCCAGGTGCATCTTTCTCCTTCTCTCCTCCCTCTCCTGTAATTCCAGCTGCTGGGCTGTCCTCCACCTAAGACAACAGGTGAGTGTCTCAGATCTCTTCTAAGATGAGGCTTCCCAGGCACGTGGCCCCACTCCCACACTGCAGCTGTCCCATGCTGTGGTCACACAGAGCGATGCACAAGGCACAGCCATACTCCAGTTGCCAGGACAGACTGTCACACAGAGCTAGCCAGGATGTTCCAGGTCCCATAGCTGACCTCCCCGAGGCTTTACCCCAAGAGACAAACAGGTCCCCTCCCATCCTGAGCTGGCCCCTGGAGATGCACTTGCCCCCAGCTCCCGGGCCTTCACCTTTACAGCATCTGGTCCATCGCATACTCGCACACCTGCACTCACTCCAGTCGCTGATTATCCCCTTATTTTCCCGCACTTGTTCCTCCCCTAAACTTCTCATAATAATTTCATCCTTTCTTGAACAATTCCAATTAACTTTTTTTCCCATTTTGGATTGTGTTCCTTTTCCTCCTCTCTGGACAGGTTCCTGGGAGGCACGTCCCTGCCCAGCCAGCCCCACAGCCCAACCCGCTCCATCGAGGGACCTGGGCAGAATCACAGTTACAATTTACAGTGAAGATCGTGTCTTCTTCCAGTGCCTGTGTTGGGGATGAGACGGTCTGAACTGATTGCAGGTATTGGGTGTGTGCGGGGCAGGCGTGTCAGGTGAGAAGAGAGCTCCTACCTCCCATGAGCTGAACTTTTATCACATAGCTTAACCATTTCCACAGAACAAAGAAGCCTCAAAATGATCTTGAAAGCCTCAGGCAAGTTGTAAGCGCAGCCATTAGCTAAGTAAGCAAACTACTGAACTGGTGGAGGGCTGTGTAAGAAATAGAGGGGGAGGGAACAGGAAAACAGTGGTCCCAAGACGTTCTGCAAAATGCTATTTGGAACAGTCTTGGGAATCCCAGGCAAGAAAAATAGTTGGATGTGGGGCAGAGAATAACTGTAAGGTGAGCCAAAGCTCAGACCTGAAAGTGGCGTCTCAAGAAGCAGAATGGGGGTGACGATAAGAGAAACTGGTCGCACGCCAGAAAAAAAGAGGGGAAGCCGGTTTGACAGCATCATTCCCAGGGTGTTTCTGCACACTTTAGCCATCCCCAGACGGACAGAACTGCTGACTGTGGCCAGAGCCACCAGGGAAGTTGGGCTGCACCAGCTCTTTAGAACAATTCAGCCTCTACTTCACATAGAGCAGGGCAACTCCACAGAATCCAGTGTAACCACGGCCTATGCTTCAACTGCAAATACATCAGACAAGGCAACGTTTTTTTTTTTCAAAACACATCTGCACCCAGTCAAGCTGTGCAGAAGTTGCATTTAGGTATGCATTTATTTCACGCACATCCCCAGCTTTCATTCACATTCATTCAATTTATCCAACTGTGTTCGAACTGTCAAAACCCCATACTAACAGTCCCCGAGGGGTGCTGGTTTCACCAGGATCCATGTTACAAAAGGGAAGATGGGCACCAACCATCACACCCTTTTGTTACCTTTTGTGTCATTTTCCACTGGCAGTGGAAAACTGCCTTCAAAGGGTCTTTTATGAAAGCTCGTGGGACCCAGCACTGACTATGGTGGCATCCTTGTCCTTCACACTCTGGCTGCTTCTGCCTCCACACACATCATGGAGCTTCTTTGCTCATTTTCTGTGTGAGTTGCAGAAAGATGACTCTACAACCCGTAAGTCGTCAAGTAGGTGTGTTTCTCTCGGCTACTTATCTTCTGAAATATTACATATGCATTAAATTTCACAAAATGCCTATACATATTCATGACCTAGCCCTGCCCAGCCTCACTTCGTATTAAAATGAGCTAGAAAATCCTTCTGTGGTTGCACGGTCTCTTCTGATGGTTGTGGGCAGGTGTCTTCTGATGAAGTCAGTAGTCTTCCTCATGGTGGCCTTCTATTGACCTCTCCCTCTGGGCAGGCGCAGTAAGGATTTGGCTAGTTCCCAGGTTAGTTTGCCCTGGCCAAAACCATGAGCCTGGTTCTTGCTGGCTCACAGACCACAAAGTTCTGCTTTATCAAGTTTTAACAATAACTAAGTCCCGCTTTGCTGAGTTTCAACATCATACGTCTTACCTATGTGACTTCTACCTAGTAACTATCTAGCAACCGAGCTTAGCAGCTGATTTTCTATGTATTCTCAGTACAAGCTGTTTCTCTACAAAATCACCAAATAATCTGTTCTTAAAACTTTGTATTTTCATAACCACAAAAGTCCCCCATATCATGTGTTTCCTTATTCTGTGGTCTGCTCCCAACTGAACCAACAGGAAATAAATGGTATTTGTGACGTGCTGTATCTTCCTGCCATGTCCAGCACGTCAGAGGGTAGGACTTTCTGCTGACAAGTTGCCTGTGCTACAGAATGCAGAATTTCTGGTTTGAGAAAAACATTTCTTGATTTTAATGCCTTAAACTGTGGTTTTGGTTATTTAACATAGACCATTCTTTTAACCTTTGATCTGCTGTTTCTTCTGGTGCTTGCACACAGCCACTTCCACTCATACCAATCAATATTTTGGTTTCAAATCTGAAAGCTGATTTTGCTTACTACAGACTCAGCTGAATACCAGAGTCAGGGCAAACAAGGAAATACTACAGCTGCAAGTGCAGGACATTTACAGGGTAGCAAGAGTTACAGCAATCCAGCCACACTGGTTTCTAACTTTAAGCAAAGGGCTTAAGGCTGGAATCACTATGGAAATAACACTATTTTGGGACTCCTTGATACAGTGATCCCTTTTGCCTCACCCAGTTGTGTTGTTTCACATAAATTAGTTCTGTTTAAAGTTGGTAGGGAAGTAAAATCTTTGGGCATTTGTATTTGCAAAACATAGTATCATACAGGATAAATCTAGCAGTGTTTCTTTGTTTGTTTTTACTCAAGCCTGATCCAAAACTCTTCTTGAATGTATTTAAGTGGAGAATAGAATGTGCTTGCCAAGACTGCATTTGTAGCTTCTTTCTGCTTGCAGTGCTTCTCTTTACTTTCCTGCTACAGACTCTTAATACTGTTCCAACAAAGTATGCAGCAAAGTTCCTCAGATCAGTAGTTCAGATTTCTGAGTGGATTAATGCAGAAATGTATGTTTTCACTGGAACTGGCTAAAAAACCACAAAAGACAAATAAATATAAGCAAATTACTATATAGTTTGCCTGATTCATTATTATTATCATCGACTGTTTAAAGTTGGCAATATATTGCTGACTCAATGTTTGAATAATTTTCTACCTTATCAGTCAGTCCTGAAACTACCTCGAATATGAGTTTTATTTTCCTTGATGATCTGTTGACAACCTGAGAATGCAAATATCCACACCTAGAGCATAAACCAACCCAGAACTATCAATTTACTTCTCTAAAGCTACAATGTGGAAAGCTCTTCCTTCTACCTCTCCTTTTCTATTGCTTTTTAAAAATCATTTAACTGGTTCAATGATCATAGGAAGGGGACAGATATGGGGAAATATGCCCAAAGGAAAGATTCTTATGTAGCCTTCAACAACAAAGCGCGAGCATACCACATGCATTACCACCTTGGCCTTAATTCTGAAGGTGGTTCTGATAGGTGGAAAAAACTCCACAACTCGTGAGTTGTAAAGTAGGTACGATTATTGCAGCGCTGGGCGCGTGGGGGATGGCTCCTCCAAAGACACCTGCACTGTCAGCAGCCCTTGTCTCTGCATGTATCCCCTAAACAGTTACATATGTATTAAGTTACACAATACACCTATACATATTCATGACCTATCCCCGCTTCATATTATGATGAGCTCAAAAGTCATTTCTATACGCCTGCGCTTGCACAGGGCCTCCTGCTGGTCGCGGTCCAGGGTCTTACAGATGAAGCAAGGAGTCTTCCTCTCAACTGAACTTGTCACTTTGCCTCCTTGCGCATGCTCTCTGGTCCCTTGGTCTTAGTCCGGACTTCAAGGCCAGTCTCAACTGGTTTGGTGTCCATGGAGCAGGGACCAGGTTATAGTTCCCTTCCTTATTACAATAACTCTGCATCCTCCCATACTGCTTTTGACAAGTAGATAAATGTTTAGTGAGCAATATGCGTAGTTGCATCAAGCAGCCTTTAATAAGTTATTCCTTAACTCCTAACTCCCCTATTTCGCTTCTCTCCCTGTGACCTGAACAGTGACGGTGAATTTCTAGTTTCACATGCCTTTCAAATCAGGCATCAGCAACAGGCAACACAGGCCACTCATTTTATTTTCAAGGCTAACTTCCTGGTCCAGAGGGACCAGTTGATACTGTCCCTGAAACTTGCACTGCCGAAGGGTTTCAGTATAAAAGTTCATCTCAAACAGATTTAATCTCCAACCCTCTTTCGATTCAGTATTTGCTGTGCTTCTTCCCTGTCCCACAGACCCTCCCCAGCCCTACTTGAGCACTAAGAGGAACCTGGCACTTCTGCTTATGTTGTGGTTTAACCCCAGCCAGCAGCCTGGCCCAAGCAGCCGCTCACCCAGCAGGATTTAGGAGAGAATCAGAAAGGTAAAAGCTGGAAAACTCCTGGACTGAGATAAAGATAGTGTAATAGGAAAAGCAAACGCTGTATGTTGTAAACCACTTGCCAATTAAAATTTTAAAACGGGGAAATTTCTTAACAAAAGTAACTATGAACAATTAGAGACCAAAAATGGTGACCCACCGAACTACAAGGCAAAGGAACAGTGCTGGGGGCTTAGCCACAGGTCGGGTATGGCCAGAGGCACAGCCACAAGGCTGGAGAGATACATGTTACACCCTGAAACTGAGTACAGTTCTTCCCTTGGCCCTACCCCCTTGTGTTGTTCTGGTTGGCTCGTTTGTATCCAGGGCCTTCTGGTGAGTTCCTAATAGTCCAGTGGGGTCTTCTGCTCTCTCCCCTTATGCTAATTGTGATTGACACCCGTTCCTCCCCCAAATCCAGAACTTTCTGCTATCAACCCCCAACATCTGAACACCACCCCCAAACAACACAAAACAACAACCTCATTAACATATACAAACATTGACTTCATAGCCTAATTAACAAGCTCATTAACAATCACATAGGAAAGCCAATTCCCTTCACATGTTTATAACGCTGTACACACAAGCAAAGCAAATCAAGGAATTCATTCCCTGCTTCCCAAGGGCAGGCAGGTGTTCAGCCATCTCCAGGAGAGCAGAGCCCCATCACACATCACTGTGTCTTGGGAAGACAAATGCCGTAAATTCAAATGTACCAGCCTTCCTCCTCCCATCTTCGCACTCACCCCAGCCCCCTACCCAGCGTGGCAGTACGAGGAGTAGAAAAGGCCTTGGCTCTGTGCAAGCACTGCTCAGCAATTATGAAAACATCTCTATTATAATCCCTGTGTTCAGGACAAATCCAAAACACAGTCCTGTAGTAAACACTTGAAGACAATGAACCCTGTCCCAGCCAAAACCAGCACGGCTTCACAGCCCTGCCGGGACACTCTCCTGCAACCAGCACTGATTAGCAGCTCACTGCCAGTTGGGAAGAAAGAAAAGTAATGGCATTGCTACATAAATACTAAGAGTTATTTGTGTATGCTATGTGTTTTATCCTGCATTACATGCTTAATGCTCTGTGCTCGATTCGTGTTAGTGTAGAGAGAGCAAAAGTTAGCAAGGTGAAGAAATGTGGCTGCCTCATCCTTGGAAGTGTTACAGGCCAGGCTGGATGGGGCCTGGAGCAACCTGGTGTAGTGAAATGAGACTCTTCCCAATGTAGGGGGCAGAACGAGATGATCTTTAAGACCTTTCCAAGTCAAACCACTCCGTGATTCTGTAATAATAACAAGGAAACCTCATAGTCCTTTCAATCACTTCTGCCATAACAATTTCCCGTGTGATGTTCAGCCAAGAAAGCCTCCAGGCTGGGCGGATTCCTGCCCCCAGCGCAGCCCGGGCCACTGGCCCCGCCCGTGCCTTCGGTTTCGATTCCCGTCCAGCGCAGCCGAGAGGCGGTGAGGAGTCCCCGCCCCGCTCCCGCTCCCGCCACAGTCCTGCTCGCGGTCCCGTCCCGGGCGGAGGTGCAGAATGTGCGATCCGGCCGTGTGCAGTTTCCTCACCCAGACCCTGTGCGCCCACGGCGGGCGGCTGGGGATGCGGGAGCTGCAGGAGTACGTCGGACTGTCGGCGCCGCAGCTGCAGGACACGCTGTCGGCGGCGGGGCCCCGGCGGTTCCTGGTGGCGGAGGGCGGCACGGAAGTTCTGGCCGTGACGGACGTGCGGGTCTGTGTCCGCAAGGACTGCGACGGCTGCGAGCGGCTGCACCTCTGCAAGCTGAACCTCATGGGCAGATGCTACGTGAGGCCCAGGTGAGCGCGGGGGCGCGGGCAGCCTGTGGGCAGGGCAGGGAGTGCCCCTCAATGCCCTCAGCCTCTCACAACCCCCCCAAACCTCTCACACCCCCCCTCAAACGTCCTCATACCTCCCCTGCACCCTCCAGCGCCCTCCTCACACCCACCAGACTCCCTCTCAAACCCCCCATCTCCACCCTTCACACCCCCAAACTCCCTCATAACCCCTCACACCCCTCAAACTCCCTAACAGCCCCACTCGTGCCCCCCCCCCCACACCTGCAGCCGCGCCGGAGGTGCCGCCCCGGTGCCCCGGGAGGAGCGGGCAGTGATCCCCTGGGATACAGCCGCGGGGGATCCTTGCTCCGGAAGCGCTCCTGTCCTGCCCTCGCTGTGTCGGTAGAGGCCGACGATTTGGGGTTGGTTTTTTTTTGTTTGCTTGTTTAAATCTCATCTCCCGTCGCTCAGCCCCCCGGCATCTGGGTGAAATAGCTGACACATGTTTCTGAGAAGGAAAAATCAAAGTGCTGACATGCCCTCTGGTTTTGTTCTAGAGAGTTCCAAAAGTTGAGTTTTGCTGTAAGTCACTGCTTGGCTTATTGCCCTTTCTTTGAGAGGCACTGTTTGATCACCCAAGTACATCAGTCCCACTTTCTGGAACATGGAAGATTGGCGGGATGGGCAGGCCTGGCAGCCACTCCAGCCAGAGGTGGTACCTAGTTTAAAAAAAACATAAAGGAAACCAAAAGCAAATGCAGAAGAGCAACCCAGGTTTGCCACTACAATTACTGATGGAAAAACTTCGCAGTTTAAGCCCCCAAGCGCCAGGTCTGGTGTTGATGCAGCATGAGGAACATGCATGATCCCGCTGGATCCTTTCCTCTTGTGCCCCAGCAAAATGGATCACTGTGCACTAAGATCTGGATAGCATGGAGGGGAAAAGCCATGTCTCTCATCATTAGGATGATAAGATTTTCTTATTTTTTGTTACATTACAGACAGTACAGTAAGCTCTCATGGGGTTCACTGTTGGAAATGCCTTCACGTGTGTGTAGGCACTTATGATGGATGACTCCGTAAATTAAAGTTTGCAATGAGGCGATTCCCTTCATAATGTTAAACCATTCTGTCCTCAATAACACTAAGTATTTAAAATCACTTTGGTATATGTTAAAAATTAATAAAGCAAAGAGTATACCTTTTATGGGAGGGCACTTGATTAAAATGAGGAGGCAGAATTTCTGCTAGGTGGACCACATAAATCAAGATAAGGACTTTTTTAACTGATAAGGTAACATCTAGCCTTGCTTCCAGGTCCTATATCCGTTTTGGTTTAGAATCCCTGGAAAGAAAAGTGGGCAAGTTACTCAGGTCTTCTGTTGAGTAGAATCATGATTTTAGTCCAGTTAATTTTGTTTTTAACTAATGTCTGCCAAGTGGCTTTCACTGTTCTTTTCTTTTTTCCTAATTATTAGTGTTATTAAGTACAGCTGTGTGGTTATCATCGTATTTGTAGAGTGTTTCAACCTTTGACTTGGAAATACAGCCTCAAGCAATGTAGATTGCTGTGTGACTGACCGGTGGAGTCTGAAGTTGTCTGGAGTAACACTGGTGATGGTTCCCACCTCAGCTACTCTGTAGCTTACCTACCTTCACAGCCATTAATTAAGTGCCTGCAGCATCTAATAGGCTTGGAAGGTTTTCTCAGGACCAAAGATGGCACCCTTCTGGCCTTCCTGTTTACTTGCTTACAAAGAATGTGTCCAACGGGTAGCAGGGGTCAGGGGAGAAATACCAACACAAGGGTCTGGACAGAAAGATTACACCTTGAGGTAAAACTGTCATGAGGAGAGCTTCAGGAGTTAACTAGAAGCTGAGAAAGAGTAAAGGGATAGACTTGAGTCTGGTAAATTAACAGGTACTTGTACTGGTTGAGTATGTCTAATCCTAAGGCTGTATCAGGTCATGTGTTAAAGAGCAGGACATGAGGAAGCTGTATTTTACTGCATTGAATTAATGCACAGGTTGACTGTATGTCTCCTCTCTATTAGTGATTTGAAGTACTTTTTCAAATAGATGTAAACAATCTGCAATCTCCCTCTGTAAGTCATAATCATCAGACTTTTCGCTTGGCTTTGTAAGTGGCAGCACTGGCTTCATTATTGTCATTTAATTGCTTCCTTATTCAAAACTTGTAATTTAAACTTTCTAACCTGTTTCTTGATTTTGTTTTTTTTTTTTAATAAAACATTACGGCCACTGAAGATAAAATGTGTTGTTTTCAGCTTCACTGGTCCTTCTGTTTTGTGCAGACTCTTGCATGTTTCTTTACTTGCCATCCCTAGGACAACAACCTTTTATGTTCACGAAATGAAGGCTGTTGCAACTTCCGGCATTGTTGGTGTACTGCTTTAAAATTAACTTTCCCTCCAGCTGTTTAGGTCATGTGACTCGACTTGGCTCTTCCTGGAGGCAAAGGATGTGTGGGGTCTGGCTGCATTGAAGTTTAAAATGAGGAGGATAGGGTCACTGCATTTCACAGAGGAGTTCTGCTGTTTGGTCCATTCCCTAGCTAATTACAGACACCATCTAAATGTTCAGAGACTCTCACCAAGCCACCTTTCTCAGGCTTTTCCCAAGTTGCATGTAATCTGAGGTTCTTCTTTAAATCAACTTGACTAAAGGAGTAAACGTTGATATTTCTGTGTATTTTCTTGCAGCTCTTGTAAGTACTCACATGACATCATGAATGCTGAGAACAAAAAAGTTTTAAAAAACCATGATTTGTCTGGCCTCAGTGAGAATGAGCTGCAAGTCCTGCTTCTCCAGAACGATGCATTCTTCCTCCCTGATGTAAGTTGTACTGATGTCTTAAGAGAAAGTTTTTGTTCATTAGGAATGGGAAAGGCAAGAGAGAATGTGGAGTTCTGATCTTAATGTCCAGCTGTTAAGATATGAAACAAGATTAGTCAGAATGAAGGAGGAATGGGAATGGCAGCGTGAAACAACATAAAGCCAGATTTGTGAAAGGGCTCTGTACTTAAAATAGTAAAAACCCCACCCCCACAGCAGTAAAACTGTTTAATAAGTACCCAAAGACATGCATCTGGAGAAGACCATGTCATCTGTGATGTGTCAGGAGCAGACCTGCCCTCTGATAGCAGGAGGTAGGCAGCAAGGCTACAGCTTGTCTTGTGTGCCATTTCTGTTATCCCAAAAGGATGGCAATAAAGCTGCTCAAAACAAGCAAACAAAAACGTCAGCAACTTCACCAGAGGTTTACAAAGGATGAGATAAGCAGGAGAGAGTTGAAAGATAATAGTACATGTTTACAAGGTAAAAGGTATGACCAAAACCCAGTTTGTTGCTTCTCTATGAGACGATGAAGACTAGGAAGTGAGGGCCCCTTTCCTTTTCCAGTCTGTGTAGGCCTGCACATTTTGGTGTTTGAGGGTATAAGAGATGAGAAGAATCAGTGAGAAAATGACCAAGTGACTGCAGTCAGTTTTGTGTCAAATCTGGCTCTTCCAAGTGCATGGAGTTTTTGTACACTGACTTTCTAGAAAGGACCTTTGTCCAGTTTGTATGCCACTTATTGATTTTGTTAAATTTGGTTGAACATTCCATTCTGGTTCAGCATGTGTGTACAAAGGCAATACTGTCTTCAAGGTATGGCTCTTTCAAAGTCAGTCATACCCTGTTCTGGCTATAGCTGCTCCTGGTTGAGAAATTACCCAAGTACTGCCCTTGTCTTTTGCAGGTTATAATCTCCACAGATTTGTTGACACAACAGTTCTATTGTTTGTGGTTCCCTGCTGTGAAAGTGCTAGACTTTGACAAAATAGATTTCTTTTTGTGTGTGTGTAGTGTTTAAAAGTATGTTTCACTGGCCGAGTGAATGAGAATGGTGCTGATAAGCAAGGAGAATTACTAATTGTTCCCAGTAATGAGCAAAAATAGTAGTAACTTGGTTGCTACTAGTAGATTCTTGGTTGGTATTACCTTAGAGTGCTTACTAGAAATCTGTTCAGCCCTCACCCCTGGCAGGCATCACTAATTTCCTGTAATTGAGCACCTTAACTCCTATCATGCAGTAAAATAGCAAAACCGAGAGAAAACTGATCAGTGCAGACCATTCATAAACTTGAGAGCTGGGATGTAAAAGTCAATTTGGCTGTTCCTGCTTAGAAATACTCACTGGTTGTGTATGTGAAGACATGGCATGTAGGAAGCTCTCAAGCAAGAGGATACTTTGGTGGTCTGTGACCTGAACTGGGGTTCAGGATAAGAAAAACATGACAGCACCACAACATTGGGGGTTTTCACACTTTCCCTCACTCTCTCTCTGGCTCTCCTGTTTTTTGTTTGTTTGTTTGTTGTGGAGTTTCATTTTCTTTTGTTTTTGTTTCTTGGCAGATGCAAGGGGACAGTGTGCTTTCTTGATGTAGCTAAATAGTGGATTCCATATTGTTGTGGTTTAAACCTAGATAAATACCATGAAGCCTCTTGCTCTCTCCCACCCTGGTAGGATGGGGAGGAGAATTGGAAAAGAGGTAAAACTTGTAGGTTGAGATAAGGATACTAAAATAATTGAAATAGAATAAAATATACCAGTAATAACTGCAACAAGAAGGAGAGAGATATTAATAAAACCCAAGAGGAAGAAGTAATTCTCAGTGCAGTTGCTCCTCACCCACTGACTGATGCCCAACCCATCATCCCTGAGCAATGGTTGGTGGCTCCTGGGAAGAAGGATTTGGAAGGGACCTGTGAGAGTCCCAGTGTGATACTGGGGCTCTCTGCCAGGCAGCTGTGTGTCCTCCTCAAAGAAGCTTTCTTGTTACAGGCTGCTCTGGGAGCAAAGCTGTTACTGTGGTGCTTAGTGGTCAATATGAAGGAATTTTTGGTCTCTGATTTGTTCACTGGTCTCATTCTCTGTGTACCTCTGTTTTAGTGAATAGAGGAATAAAGAAGTCCATTGCTTTTCCCATATGTACTCTAATCTCAAAGCACCCTTCTTACCAATTTATATGCTCAAATATTCAATGTAGGATAAGCTTTACAAATAGGAAGTGCAAATTCAGTTTCAGCTCCATGAAATGATAACTCATGTGACACAGTGTACATGTTTTTATGGGGATATTTGTTCTTTGTTGTTCGTTATGCTGTAGGGTTTTCTAAATAGAATAACTGTAAACTAGTCTGGTTTTATGCAACTGCCATGCATCCATTTTTGGCACTCCTAAGCTTATAGGGTTGGCTTTTCTTGGAAACAAAACATGCACAACTTCAAAACTGAAAATTCATGAGTCAGCTTAAAATACCTGCTCCTCTATGCAAGAAATCTGTCTAGATTAAAGAAGTTGCAGTAAACACATGCCTTTCAACCACAATTTTTCTGCTGTTAAAGCTGCATGCATATAGGGCAAAGAAAAATTCTAATGTGCTTTTCCATTTCCTATTGTATCCTCCCCACTTTTAGACCTGCCAGTTTTACAACAAGAAAGGTCATCACTGTTTGCAGCAAAACAACTGCAACAAGCTTCATGTTTGTCGACACTTTCTCAAGGGGAAATGTAAATTTCCTCGCTGCGTAATGTCCCATAACCTCTTGGATGGCCATGCATTGAGAGTGTTGGAAACTGGAGGCATTGATGGGAAGATAGCTTCAAACTTCCAGACTATATATGATTGCAAGCATATGGATTTCAACAGGGAACAGAAGAAGGGGTATGGTAAGTTGCAAAAAACAGTGGTCTTAAACATGATTTTGAGTCCTATAGAGGTAGAAGCTGTTCTTGCCTTACCTCCCAGCTAAACCCCATCATCCTTTCGGTGCTTTCAGTACACAACTACAGACCAAGAAATGATTATTGGAAAAAACCAGCAGTTACAAGGATTAAAGAACTGAAGACAACTTTGCAAACAGAAGAATCAATGCTGCGTGTGCCACCTTCAGAAGGTAAATACCTAGATAATAGTACCAACTGTTTCCTTGTGGAATCAGATTTTGTATTTCTCCTCTTGCAATATATACACATTTTTTTTCCTCTCTGCTATTATGTGCTTGCAAGAATGGAGTAAGTCATGGCAGTATCATGTGGGAGGGAAGACTCCACTTTTATTGCCTGAAGTACTGAGTTCAAAACAGCAATTGAGTGGCTGGCAATAACTCTGTGGCTAGGTAGGGTTTGTACCTGTTACTGCACCTCTGTTGTATCAGCAGTGGAGTGCCAATGGAAAATTACAAATGTGATGGACATAATTCCCCACAGAGATTGGGATATTGCCAGCTAGCTGAGCTTCTGGCCCAGCAGTGCTGCTCATTCAGTCTTCTTGTGCAGGTTCCAATAGCACCATACCTGTTCAGAGCCAAGACCAGTTGCCAACAGGAGCAGGAGGTAAAGATAAAGGTATGGATTGTTTCCAACCCTCCAGTCTTGAGACCAGTGGTTTTCACTGAAATTCGATTTCATACAGCCTGACAGCTCCCAGTGGTAGTTGAGTGCAGCTTATGCGCTTGCCTTGCTGTGTGCTGAAATCCATGGTACCAGCTGGCCAGGGGAGCAGTGTTGGAATTTGTGCCCAAGCATTGTGCAGCACTCTGTACTGTTCTGGACACATTTTTTCCTTTCTAGGAAGGTGACAAAATTGTATCTGTGCATGTGGTATCTTTCCTTGCTTTCTGTCCCTAGGCAATGAAAATAGCTTTGTTAGTAGAGCTGTTGTCTTGATGTCTTGTTGTTCCAGTGAGTTAATAGCAACTTGTAAATCTCTCTTTCTTCTGGGCAGAAAGAAGAGCCTTGGCTTTAAAGCTTGTCAGACTCACTTGTCAGTCCCATACTCCCTAAACAGGTTCTTTTAGATATTCCACACATGGATGATGTACTGTTTCATATAAAATTACAAGCGTGATGGACATAATTCCCACAGAGATTGGGATATTGCCAGCTAGCTGAGCTTCTGGCCCAGCAGTGCTGTTCATTCAGTCTTCTCATGCAGGTCCCAGTAGCACTGTACCTGCTCAGAGCCAAGACCAGTTGCCAACAGGAGCAGGAGATAAAGGTATGAATTGTTTCCAACCCTCTAGACTTTAGATGAGCTTACCTAGAGTTGATGTTACACAGATGTTGTGGACTAACCTCAGTGAGCACCACAAAGCCACTTGCTCACTTCCCCTGATCCCCAGGGGGAAGAGAAAAGAAAGAATAAAGGCAAAAAAAACTTGAGTGTCAAGATGCAGGAGGGGAAAAAACACCCAAAGAATAAGTGGAAGAGGAAAACCAAGCAAAAGAAGTGATACAAAGGCAGTCACTCACCACCTCCCACACACAGGCTGATGTCTAGCCAGTTTCGTAGCAAAAGTTAGCTAACCCTCCTGAAACTCCCTCTTCTTCTTGTTATTACTGAGCTTTATGTTATATGCTATGGAATGTTTGGTGAGTTTGGGTCCTTTGCCCACTTGTGTTCCCCCCCAATCTGTTGTGCACCCCAAATTCTGTTCACTCTGCAGGCAGGGTGAGAAACTGAGGCCTTCATGAATATCACGGTTCAGCAAAAGCTGAGGCATGAGTCTGTTAACAGCATTGTTTTGGTTAAAAATCTAAAACAGTATCATATGAGTTGCTATGAAGAAAATAACATCTTATTCTAGCCATGTCCAATACAGTGGCATTTCTGATGCAGCGAAGTGATGCAAAATCCACTGGAAACAAAATACAGATGTTGACTTACAAAACATAGCAATGACAGTGCACAGTTCAATCACAGTAATAATGGGATTCCCTTTGCAGATCTGTATAATATACTCCCTGTCACAATATATACTCCCTGGGTGTCCCCAATCCCTGGGGAAGTTGAAGCCAACTCAAGCCTGTTGCAGTTCTCAAAATTCTTTGGTTGGTTTAATACCTCTTTGTGGGGCTGAACCCTGTTTTCTCGCTTTCCATGCTGGCTGACTTGGAGAGAAACATTTCTACCCCTAGTCAGTCTGCTCAGCTGACATTGCCATTTATGCACCCTCTGGTCCCCTTGGTGTGGAGACAAAGTCAGTTTCTTTGCAAGAACCATGGTCAGTCACACCCTGTGTTGTTCTTAGCTTCCTGACACTGCCCTTGCCCTTCCTCACTGAGGCTTCTTCCAGTGTCAGGGTTTATTGTTCAGTCACAAAGCTCTGACTTCTGTGTTGGGCACTATGGGAGGTAGTCAGATCCTGAAAGTGCTTGGCTTTGCTACTGCAGTCAAATCCTTGTTAGTTCTGGAATGAAGTACCAAATGCAGTATCTTTCTCTTAGACCAAATACTGACCGCTGTGTTCTTTGCTGTAGGTAAAAAGGGGAGTTCCTCTGATGGAGCTTCAAAGAACAACAGAAAAGATAACTGTGATGAGATCTGTTTGTTCTATGTCTGGAAGTTCTGCAAAAACAAGGGTAAGCATTATGAAAAGTAATGTCATTGGAGAAGAATTGTCTGCAGAGGCACTCCTGCACAATGGCTTGGGCTAGTGGTGACAATTGTGCCTCCTCAGTCGTTTCTTTTCTTTCCAAGTTACTAATAAACACTGTCAGAATTACAAACATAATCAGAAAAAGGGTTTAAGTTGGAGTGTTAGTGTGTTTTATTTGCAACATTTGGCTCAAAAGTTGTAAGATATTTGGTCCTTACTTGGATGTGGAATTTTAGAAGAAAACCCTTCAGGCCTTTGCAACCACCCCATGATTTCTGAGGGACTAAGGAAAAGAGAACCAAATATATCAGAATGTGAGGTATAGACTAGACTTTTTACAGCTGAGACACATGGCTGTGTGACACACAGCTTGCACTTCCTATCTGTGGCACTGCTCTCCCAGCTGCCAATGTTGTGTCTCAGGAAAGGGAAGGTTCTGATGTCTTTCAAATATATTTGGCAGTTTATATATATTTTTATATATATATATATGTATGGATATATACGTTGCGTTTCTTGGTAAGACTGCAGAAACACACTTGTGTTGCTGTCGTTCAAGAAAGCAGCGGCATAACTTCAGTTGAGAAGAAAGGATATGTATGTATATTTGTTAATTTCCAAAGTTGTTTATATATCTTGGTGTGCTTGAATGGCATAAGGTGATTGGACCTTTGACCATCCACCTCTTAACAGCATTTTTTGGGCACTATGCTGCCTATTTCAAAATATTGTTCATGACAGTAACATAAACAACAGCTGCAGAGCCTGTTGACATTATTTTAACGAGTTTTCTCACAACACCAAAGCACTGTTCCCAGACAGTGCTGTGTGAAAGTATAGCTTTCACAGATAAACAGGCAGAAAGCTGGAAAATTTCTCAGCAACCAAGCTTTCAGCATCCACACACTCAACTTCTGTTTTCAGCACTCTGTCTTCATTGCTTATACCAAAGGCCAGGAGAGAAATCCTCAAGGTGTAAAAGATGCTGGTTGTATTTTCGTTTTTTTCTTGTCTTGCTCTCTGTGTTAATGATTGCAGAGTTCTTGACTATGTCTGATTTTGTTACAGATGAATGCAAATCTGTTCATTACCGTTTGCCATATAAATGGGAGATACATGATGGGTTGAACTGGCATGAGCTTCCCATGATGGAGGAAATTGAAAAGGCCTATTGTGACCCAAAGAATACCAGGTATAGTAATGCTGGTCTCCTTGCCTAGAGTATTGTGATTGAGCCTGTGTAGGAAAACTTGTGTTTTCTTCCTAAAGATTTCTGACTTCTCACCTTCTGGTTACTGAGCCTCTCAGAAGCTGGGAGGATGTAAAAATGAGAATTTTTCCTTTTAAAAAAGCAAAATGAGAGTGATTGCATGAAAATTCCATTTCAGTTTTGTCTTCTAAAAATAACAAAACTGTATCTGGCATTTAAAACTCTGTACAAGGTAAAAAGCCAGTTGAATAGAATGTTTTAAATACTAGCATTTCAGATCATTAATCAGTTTATTTACAGTAATGAAGTTGGGCCTTTTGACAACATTTCAGAGCTGGTCCTTCTCTATGGCTATTTCTTTCCTACTACAGCTAGTATTGATGCTAACTTATTGAGCTTAAGGAATTACAAGTATGTATGCTAAAAGCACTAAGGGTACATAAAAGTTTTATATAAAAGGTATATAAAGTGTATATAAAAGAAAAGGCAAAAAATTATTATGGCATCAGTATCTGTAACAACAATGATAGTAATCTATTATGTGCCTAGACACATTTTATGAAATGCCCTTTGTGTAAACAGCCCATCTAATTTTTCTTTTTTCTTCCTATTTTAAGAGTGTGTCTTCTTTTTAACTCCTTTCTGAAAAGTCCCACTCAAAGCCACCTAGATTCAGAGGGGATCCCAAGTTTGGCTTCACAAAATGTTATTCTAGTTTTGGCCCATGCCTCTTAGGGCACCAGATTATTTTGATTTGCAGTTCTCTGGAGATCACAAGCAATATTCCTAAGAGGAGGCTGCTATCAAAATCTTCCTGCCTGGGAGTTAACTTTTCAAGCCTCATAACAGGAGTAAGAGCCCAGGTGGTTCCAGTGATGAATACAGTTTGCAGAACTCACAGCTGTTGATTGCTGTGATTGCACCCTTTGTAACCACAGAAAAAGAACAAAGTTGATAGGCTGCATGTGTTTGCTGGCAAAATAATTTTTCAACACATGGCACTCACTTTCCATGTTCTGCTTTTGTACTGAGAAAGACTGTAAGCACGTTTAGTTATCACAGAATTTCCTTTTGCCACACTGTACTTGGAGCCTGACACTGTAAAGCTGGCAGTGCCACATGTGACTGAGGTGGCACTTGGTGTCTCGTAGGCCAGAGTTCAGCTTGGAAATGGTTTTCAGAGCTGCCATGTGCTCTGGGAAATAAATATTCTTACTTGAGATCTATTTAAGTTTGGTCACATTATATTAAAGAAAAAGGCACCAGCTTAAGCTGGCGATTAGAGGATAAAATATGGACTGTTAACTATAATAAACCTGATTTTGTCCTTACAGCTTGCCAAGTAGGAACATTAATTTCCAGACAATGACCTGCTCTTCTTCTTTGGTTCGACGCCTCTCTACACCATCATCAGTCACAAAACCCACATTCATACTGACCACACAGTGGATTTGGTACTGGAAGAATGACCAAGACAAGTGGATTGAATATGGAGAACAGGTGAGTTCACATCTTGGGCTTTGAGTCACTTCTGCAGGAATATGTGGAGCCTCTCTGCATCATTTCCCCTTTTCTCAGCAGGATAAATTAAGTGAATCCTTTTGCTTGAATTTTACAGTGTTGGGTAAGGCAGTGAAGCTACAGCTGTTCATAATAGACATGATAAAATGCTGACAGGCTGGAGGGAAGAGAGCTCCCTTTTGGAGTTGTCTGTGGCTCCTGCAGAGATTTAATATACAGACACAGTCCTTAAGATACATGGGAAGTTGTCCATGGTAACTCTGTTATCCAGAGTTTAGTCCTGATTGTGATACTTCTCATTCTCTTTCTTTTATTCTGTTCTCCCCACAAAGGAAGAAGGGAACAGCACGATGTCACCATCTTCTGCTATTCTTGAAAATTTGTATCAAGCAGATCCATGTACCGCTGTGTCTTTCCAGGCTGGCCAGCATCAATACGAACTCAATTTTAAAGGTAGTCATTTTAAAGGTTCTCATCTACAACTATGCACCGCTTTACAGAGTCTTGCAAAGTCTCCCAGCTTTTAGAATCTATGACTTCCTTTCCTGCCACAACCAGTTTCACTTACTAGAAGTGAGGTAGTGATGGCTCAGAGGAAATTCCTTACAAAAGTAACTTTCTCCCATTATTCCTTGACACTCTCCAGACTCACATTTGACCGGAAATGAAAAGATTCACAGTCTTCAGATAAAGTAATAGTAAACTTCTAAGTAAAGTAAGTTAACTCTGTGGATGATAAAAAATACAAGTCAAGCATCTTTGTGCTGCTGTAGCAATGTCTAAAGAGCATTAGTGGTTTGAGGGAGAAAGCAAGATAGGCACAGAGCTACAGGAAAGATAGGAAGCTTATACAGCCTTTGTGCAACTATTCCTCAGCAGGTAGAATTGACAGTGAATATGCAGTTTTCATTAAAGAGTGACTGTCCTTCATTAATGACTGCATCTTGTAGACTTACGACGTTTTTTTCTTGCTCTTTTTTCTCTTCAAGAAATGACCCAGACAAACACGACTTTTAAAACTCAAAGACAGGTCTGCAGGCGACCAAAATTTGTGTCTTCTGAAGATGTGCAGAAGATAAAGACAGGGTGAGTGCTCTTTAGGTAGTTTTTTCATGTTTTAGAAGTAATTATAAGGCAAAATGGCTGCCAGTGCTGGTAGTAGTTGTACAAATAACCCAGGTGCTGCTGGAGAAAGCATATCCATGGGACTGAGCAACAGAAGCTGTATCACAAAGTGCAGTCTTGGTGCATCACCTGCTGCCTGGAGTACACCTTACTCCAGGTACTACAGCCACAGTTGTTACTTAAAAAAGCCAGTGCAAGAGGCCTGTGATGGTTGAGTGGTAGCATGCAGAGTCCAGCTTACAGACTGAGGCTCTTTCCCAGTTTCTTTGTATTTTATTTTGTTATTTTTTAAATACAGGAATTGGCCAAAGGGGATGCTCCAAATCTGAGTGTTTGCAGCAATACTAGAATTACTAATACTTCATTTTTTGCCTGTTTGCCAGCAGCCAGAGGGATTCTTCTGTTCCAAATGAAACCTGTCCTAGCCACTGGGATGCATCTGCACTGCCTGACTTGGGATATGAGGTATCTTTTTTTTTCCTTCCTTCGTGTAATTCTGATGGAAAGGCACAATTCAAAGCTTAACTGAATCACTTGTAACTACCTAGATGCTAAAAAGTGACAGGAGTAATTTCTTGGATAGGTGTGCTAAAGATCTAGGTGATCTCCCAAGGGCTCCCAAAAAAGGTACCAAATTGCCTTGAACTTCAACTGCATTTTAGGTGTTTATCTACATACCAAAAACCCACCAAACCAAAACCTCAAAACTCCAAACAACACCAAACCTAAAATGCACCAAATTCAAGACAGGAAGAAGTAAGTTTGGATTGGAGGTCCAGGAAAGGAAATCTCTATATCCTCCAGTACTGTAACATACATGACAGATCTGAGCATAGACCCTGGCCTCAAGAAATGGCAGAAATAAAGATTACAACCATAAAATAAAAAAACATTGCAGTGATGTCTTCCACAAAACAAACTCAACCCCTGTCAGCCCAAGGTCTGTGTCCTTATTTGATCTACCAAGACCAAAATGTGTGGGTGTATTTTTAGATTACTAAGTCCTGCTGGAAGAGCAGCGCAGTTTGTGGAAGTGCTACAGGACAGTAGAAAAAAAAGGCTTTTTCATGTTACACTTGCCCTTTGTGTAGTGGTTTTGACCCTGCTTGAGGAATGGGAGCATAAGAGGTGTTCCTTGTTGACTGTGTCACAGAATCTTGTGTGATACTGGCTGGGTTGTGTTGGCACAGGTACCCTGGGGGCTAAGGAACACTGGTGTGTGGCTGTGTGTCGTGGGTGGACTAAAGCACTTCACTCACAAGAGAGAAGGAGCGCTATGCTGATATAAAATCACCATTTAACAACATTTGATAGTGAAGGTGACAGTGGTTTAACAAGATGTGATGGCAAAGTACACTTGATTATTTACTTCATAGAGGACAGGGTCAGACAAAACTGTTAGAGAGACCCTTCTGTTGAGTCATGACTTTCAGAAAGAAAATATGAAAAATAATGATGAGTGTGTGGGAATCTGCAGGCAGCCCATTTGAAGATTTGCCTGTGATATTTGGAGCTCAGTGGAAGTAACAAAGGAATATGCTCTTCCCTTGACTTAGCAGCAGCTTAACTAATCAGCATAAATTTCTCCTAAGGAAGACAGGTCGCTCTGTTCTTTTTAGGTCTCTTGAGTTGTATGTGTTTCACTGCTTCCCATATTTGGTCTGAAAACTTGTCTGAATTTTCATCAAGTCTATTTGTTGGGGTGTTCCTGGAGTCACTGGGGTGAATGTGGGAGGCTTTGGAATGTACAGATCCATAGTATCTTTTGGTTGTACATGAGGGGATGTGTGAGTAGAAGAATCACCTTGCACCCTCCCCAGAGGTTGGTTTGCTTGCTGAGTTGGCACCTATGAAAACATCTCTTAACTTGTGACTGCCTTTCACAGGAAAGGAAAAGTGACAATGCCCATGATACCTTTTGGCACCACAAGTGACAGCCTGGGCTAGATTAAATCTTTCTGTGGGACCCTAAGCTTGTTTTTTTGCAGTAGGTAATATTGGGAGTGGCTGGGATTCTGCATGCTTGTGGTGACCATTGTAAGAGCTGACAGCTGCAACTTGATGAACTGCCTTCTCTTCAGACATTGACAAATAATCCTGGCTAAATCTGCTGCGCTGGAAGTGATAAGGAACCTGTGAGATAGGCAGAAAATCATCTTGGCTTAAAATGAGAAGCTGTGTTTTGGTAACATTGCTTATTTTTTGAGTATTGCAGTCGTTTTAATTTGTAAGTAATTGAGAACAGTTCTGTAGAAAGTAGTGTATAAAATGCACAACGGAAATCGGAAACACTGATTGGGAAGTTGGTGTGAATTTCTCCTGTCTTTTTGTAACAAAGTGGAATTAGTAGTTGTTAAATGTTTTAAAGGAAAAAAAATTGATTATATCCTGAAACTTCATGTTGGGTTTAAAATTGTCTCTTTAATGTACAACTGAGAAGTGTGCAGTGGATGTGTGGTTTTCTGTCAGAGGATTAGTCTTTGTGTGGCTGATGTGCTGCTGAATCCTGGCCACACGCAGGCCAAGGACTGCTGTGCTGTACCAGGCACAGGATACAATGTGAAGAGTGTGCATTTTATAGACATCAGTTCTAGTGGGGTCACTGTCACCAGTACCAACTCTGCTCCTTCCAAAACGCCAGCGAAGCAGAGCTCAGGGTGTGAGTCACAGAGTACCTGTTCCTGTGCACTCATACACTGGTGGGAATTGCTGCCACAGCAGTGAGTCCTTCTCTGCCTTGGGAACTCTGCTCCGTGATAACAGAGTGGCAAATGCTCACACTCAGTGGGATTGTCCTTTCAGGCCTGAAGGTGAAAAATGCTGAAGAAGTTGTGTAGTTATGCAGTATCAGCCTTCAACAGCAATGTGGTGCAGTGACCCTTTATTAGCACTAGAAGCATCCTTGGGGAAATAAGGACAACCCCACATAGTTTTCGTGGAAAGGAGAACAGGCTTTGTTGTCTGGAAGTCATCATATGATAAAATAATGGAAGTACCTTTCTTATAGGATTAGGCCTTGTGTCACATGGCTGACCCTCTGTTTTACCTAGAAAGGTTACAGTTCCTCAGGAAGAGATCACAGAATCAAAGAATGTGCTGAGTTGGAAGGGACCCATCGGGATCATCAAGCCCAACTCCTGGCCCTGCGTGGGACACCCCAAGAATCACACCATGAGCCTGAAAGATGCAGCCAAGCAAAAGCACATCTGTAGTTTAAGCAGGAATTGTTCATGTATAAATAAATTTGCAGATGACACCAAGCTGACCACTGCAGGTGACACACCTGAAGGACAGGGCCATCCACAGGGACGTGGACAAACTCAAGAAGTGGCCCATGGGAATCCTATGAGGTTGAACAAGACCAAGTGCTGGTGCTGCACCTGGGCCAGGAGAGCCCCCGGGGATCAATCCAGGCTGGGGATAAGCAGATGGAGCAGCCCTGGCAGAAGGAATTGGGGATGCTGATGGTGAGAGGTGGACATGTCCTCTCCTCTGAACCCACCTTGTGCTGAGCGATTATTTACAAGGGCCTGGAGTGACAGGACAAGGGGGAATAGGTTCAACCTGACAGAGAGCAGGTTTAGATTGGATATTAGGAAGAAATTGTTCCCTGTGAGGGTGGTGAGGCCCTGGCACAGGTTGCCCAGAGAAGCTGTGGCTGCCCCATTCCTGGGAGCGTTCAAGGCCAGGTTGAATGGGGCTTGGAGCACCCTGGGATAGTGGAAGGTGTCCCAGCCCATGGCAGGGCGTTGAGACGGGATGAGCTTTAAGGTCCCTTTCAACCCAAACCATTCTGTAATTCTTAATAAAAAACATAGTACTGAAATACAGTGACATGATTTCCATCCTGTAGGTGATGGTGAGCAGCTTGGGTTGTGGTGCCACAGACTGCAGACAATCAGTACTTGCACATCCTGATTGCTTTATGTGTTGTGCTGTAAAGCTTTGGAAAATGCTCCTGTATTGAGACATGGAAAATCTCACTGGACCTTTTAAAGGCTTTTAAATAAATTCAAAGAAATAGTTCTTTATTGTGCAGCGGACTTTATTGTTAATCTTTAGAATACTTTCTGTGACTGATCTCTTCATTAGTAAGTACTTAAATGTAGTTGCGAAACACAAGTTTTGTCCTATTTTATTTTCTCTCCAAGCTCAGCCTTTTAAAATGGGGAGGTTTTGCCTGGCAGGGTAAGATGTTGGTTTCCTGTTACCTTTTAGGATGGCCACAGCTTTCCTGCTTAAAACACTTTGGAATATGGGATGTTGGGATCTATTTTATCATCTTGAATCCCCACCTGGCTTAAATTGTGGTAAAGTGGAAAGTATTACCAGGTGACATCAGCCTGCCAGCATCACACTTTCGCAATTTCTGGAGATAAATGTTGATTCTAGAAGATTAAAGATATGGGTTACTTTAGAGAAAAAATGGAAAATTTTTGCATGATACAAGCAGGGAGAAGAGCTGAAGTAATGTTTTAATTATGTATTGCATTAAATTATCTTTGGGAAAAATGTGCTTTTCTTGATGGATTTTTAAAGATAAAATGTATGGATAAATAAAAATGGCTAAAAAGACTTTGTTTCCTTTGGGAAAGGAGATGTGTTTGTTTAAGCAGGTATTCGGTGTAACGTTTATTTAGAAATGTAGAGTTTTTTCTGAAGTCTGTATTTAAGTGAAGCTTTAGAACTTCTAACATTGAAAAGTTAAGGCACTACACTGCCAGGAGGGTGTTTGTGTTTTGTTTGTTTTATCCTTAATAGCTGAAGCTCCCAAAAATGTCTGGTTACAAAATGATGATGTTATCTAACACCTTTTGTTCTTAATCAGCTTTAGATATAAAACTGACACTATCTGGAATAACCTGTCAAGTTTTCTTTTTGCAATCTCTGTTTCATTGTGATGTAAAGTTGCAAGTGGGAACTCTTGGAGATGATAAAGCTTTTAGCATCCTTCCTGAAGAGAGGTGAGGTGTCCTTGCAAAGCAGGAGTTAACATACTGATTTACTTATTATTTGTTCACATAGTCATGATCTAAAGCATTAAATTACCCTTCATAAGCATAGCTTGGGAACCCTTGTGAAAGTGTATCTGCTGGAATTAGGCTTCTCTGTGTTCCAAGCTCACTGCAGCCTCATGCCTTCTTTTGCCTTGGTATTTTATAGGCAGTGGTGATCAGTAATGAAACCTCTGAATACAACGGAATAAAGCAGCTGTTTCATCAGACTATGAAAAATTACAGCATCCTTAAAATACAGAGGATTCAGAATCCATCCCTCTGGAAGGTGTTTCAATGGTTAGTATTTGTTTCCTTATCCTTATGAGGAGGGAGTCTCCAAGAACAGGTTGTCCTGTATGTGCTTTCTAGGAAAGAAAGGAGGTTGCCACCTGTGCTTTAACATGACTGGTATTTCCACATTAGCAGTCTCAGGAGTGAGATTGGTGCCTGAGGCCTTCCACAGAATGCCATGCTCCTGTGGGAGGTTCCCTTTGCATGGCTCCTTGGAAGATGGGGCAGAGGAGCACGGAGAGGAGGATATGTGTGATGCAAAACTGGGATGAGGATGCCCACAGGGATGAGGAACAGTGATTGTCTCAGGGATGGAGCAATAACTGCCTGATGCACACGTGCTCTGTCTGTTACATATCTTTATCCATTAGAATATATGAAATGCTTAAAACGGTAGAGGCTGCTTGGGCCTTTTTGTTCCAGTCAGATTTATTGAAGGTGCTTCTGCTGAACAAAGTCAGTATTGACTGAGAAAGCATCCTTGTGTTTTAACTCCATGATCTCTGAGTTCCAGAGCTCCTTTCTGGTTTTCAGCATTTGCATCAGTGATACTGAACTCCATGTACTTAGGCCAAGCTGGATACCAGCAGATTTGAGCTGGGGCTCAAACCATGTTCAAGTTAGTTTGATGTAAGCTTAAGCTGTTCCTTAGAACAGTTGCCTAGTTTAAAACAAGAGTAAGTATTCAAGGACTGCATGGAATGGTAATGGAGTAGAAAAATACTGCTCAAGTAAATGCTCTCACCTGCAAAATGATGGAACCCAGAAAGTTACCAGCAACTGATTTCATAAAACCTTTTCATCTAGCAAAGTGTAAGAGACTTCAAAACATGTAATAGTGCATACCTTTTACCTGTCTCCAATGAGGTAATTAAGCAGGCAGAGTTTAACATTGCCAAGTCCAGAGGATGATTGAGTAGTTTGGGTTGGAAGAGACCTTAAAGCTCATCCAGTCTGCCATGAGCAGGGATACCTTCCACTATCCCAAGCTGCTCCAAGCCCTGTTCAACCTGGCCTTGGACACTTCCTGGGACTGGACACTTCCAGGGATGGGGCAGCCACAGCTTCTCTGGGCACCCTGTGCCAGGGCCTCCCCACCCTCACCGTAAGTTCTCAATGAACAAGTTTCAGTCGGTTGTCCATAACTCTTCATTTACTAATTTATAAGTTGGAAGGATTCTCCTGTCCCCCTGGCTCTGCTTAATTTGTAGCTGATGACTTTCTGAAGAATATTACTGTCATGTCCACTTCAGCAGCTTCTGAACACATGAGGGGTGTCTGGATGCTGTGGAATAATGATGGGAAATACGAGTTGAACCTTTTGTTGTGATTTTTCTTTTGACCCTGTTCATAGCTCAGTCTGACCCTGGCCTCAACCAGTGAGGTGTGCAGTGGGCAAAGCAGGCTGGGTTTGTGTCCTGGCCTCATCTCCTCAGCAGCACTGACCTCTCTCAGGGGCAGGAACTGGGGGTGTGGCATGGAGCACATGCTGCCTCCACTCCACTGAGAGCTTGGGTGGGAAGGGACAAGAGACCTTCAAGCACAACCAGTAGGACCCTACAGGTGAGGAAAAGGTTGGTACAGGGGCAACTGGAATAGTGTCAAATGCCTAAATTCCCTAAGCAAAGCCAGAATTATTTAGAATTGCTGAGCAGTGGTGTCAGTACAGTGCTTGTCTCATACTTGTTCATCATGCTGCTAGTGTGCTCATCTTCTGAGAGAAGAGAACAGGCTGGAAGCCTCATCCAGCTGACATTTACATGGATGTTACATAGTGTTTGATTTGTTTAAAAATCCTCTTTTTCCCTTTTCTTCCATGGCTCACATTCTCACTCCCTTCATTTTTTGTCAGGCAAAAGGAGAAGATGAAAAGGGAAAATGGAGGAAAGGAAGTCCAGGAAAAACAACTGTTCCACGGAACTGATGCCACCTCCATGAATATGATCTGCACTCAGAACTTTGACTGGAGAATTTGTGGAAGCAATGGAACTAACTATGGGAAAGGTATGTAGAAAGTGAGATGTCTGCTTAGACTTCCCTGATAGTGGAGCAATCAAAGTTCTGAAGTCTTTAACTATAGAAGATGGAAAAAAAAGGTAAGAATTGGTATTATGATCCTTCTGAAGAGGGCCAAGATTTGCTTTCGGTTGGGGTTAAGTCTTCTCACAAGGTGCCAAGAGTGTTAGTGCAGGGGTTTGCTGTAGGTGGCATTTTCTGATATCCGTGGTCATAATTTGAACTTGCAAGAGAAATTAGTTTGTATGGCAGGGAGCAGAGGGATGTGCATTCCCTCAGTGTGATCAGGGAAGGTCCTCATGTTTTCTTGTCTGCCCCTCTCATTGTAACACCTGTAGTGTGTTTATTGGTACAGCTTTTAAAAAGAACTCCTAAAATAGCAAATACTGAATGGAAATTACATAGTGCAATCCTCTCTCTTGCAAAAATTTCAGTGATACTCTGTAAAATGAGTAAGAGAAGTCCTACAAGTTGAGTCAGACACCTCCTGAAAGCCCAGGGCATGCTCACATTTTCTGTCACTGTGTAGTTTCTCCTCACAACCACGTTTTCATCTCGTTTTCCAGGAAGTTACTTTGCTAGAGATGCTCGCTATTCCCACGCCTACTGTCAGCCTACACCGCAGGGACACTTGATGTTCCTGGCTCGAGTTCTGGTTGGAGACTACGTTAAAGGCAATGCCACCTACGTGCGCCCCCCGACGAAGTGTGCTGACACACTCTGGTTGTACGACAGCTGTGTGGATGATGAGTTAAATCCTTCTGTTTTTGTTGTCTTTGAAAAACACCAGATTTACCCCGAATACGTAATAGAGTATAAAGAGGAGAGAATAACAGAGCAGAAAGAGACAGGAATAAGAGTGCCTAAAGTGGAGGGAATAAAAGATCAGAGAGACATGGGAATAAGAGCATATAAAGTGGAGGGAATAAGAAAGCAGAAAGACATGGGAATAGGAGCATATAAAGTGGAGGGAATAAGAGATCATAGGGACATGGGAATAGCATATAAAGTGGAGGGAATAAGAGATCATAGGGACATGGGAATAGGAGCATATAAATTGGAGGGAATAAGAAAGCAGAAAGACATGGGAATAGGAGCATATAAAGTGGAGGGAATAAGAGATCACAGAGACATGGGAATAGGAGCATATAAATTGGAGGGAATAAGAAAGCAGAAAGACATGGGAATAGGAGCATATAAAGTGGAGGGAATAAGAGATCATAGGGACATGGGAATAGAAGCATATAAAGTGGAGGGAATAAGAGATCAGAAAGACATGAGAACAGGAGCATATGAAGTGGAGGGAATGAGAGAGTGTAAAGAGGAGAAAAGAAAATGTGTTATATCATAGAAGACCATGGCAGTTTGTGTCCCTGATCTTGTTTTCCAAATTGCAGGTGCTCTCCTACTCGGTGATTTCTTTCTTTTTAATACAGTTCTTTGGAATATTAATCCAAACAATTTTTGCATTGAGGAGGGCTGGCAAAGCAGATGTTACATTTGTTCTGACTGCCATATCTTCTTCTCTTCCTCTCTTAAATGACGCATAGAGATTTCGATAACCATAACAGGAAAATCAGAATTGTGGGATGGGAAATTGAATGTTATGATTGCTGTGGGCAAATAGTTGTAAATGCATCGTCTTAAAAATAGAGAGGATTTATCTTAGTGAACAGTTGAAAGAAAAATTAACAGTAGAGTAGTTTTTAAGGAAACTTTCAGGTTTTTAGTAGCTATTCTTTTCAGTGCAGAATTCATCTGTTCTTGATCCTCTCATCTATCATTATTATAAACAGTTCAGTGTAGGTAATAATGACCTGAGTTCATTTTCAAAGCACCGCTTGTTAATGCTGGTACAAGTTTCAAGTTAAAATGGTAAACAAAAGAAGAAAAAACGTATTATAAGTCCATGTTGTTAATTCTCGAGAATTTTCATCTGTACAATGGCAAATGTCTCAGAAAGCTGTTGGATCAGATTCTTTGTGGAAATTTGCAGTAACTTGCTGTAACCTCTATAAAAGCAGAACTCAACTGAAACTGTGAAAGCCACCACTTGTGAGTAAGCAGACACCAAAATTTGGTGGTTTGGCTGCAACTAATGGCTGTAGGGACACAAAGGCTGTGTCCCAATGAGCCAGGCTTTCCAGTGGATGTGGCCATGTAGCGCAATAGGACAGGAGAAACTTCTTAAGGAGCATAGAGATGTTCTGTCCTGTTTGTGTGCATTAATTTTCGTTTTTCCAGATGTCGAACGGATCTGAAAGAGACCAGTTAGGTTCTCTCAAGGCCAGTGGTAGAACTACTGTCCTAAGGCACCGTCCGCATGTTCTGCTGCCCACTTGTTTGGGGCAGGGTGCTGAGAAGTGAGGATCCCCTTTGTGTTTCCTGGGTGATCCTGGGTCAGAAACCTGTGCAGTTTCTATTGGCTGGGAGTCTGTAAGTGGATGGAACTGGAGGCCCTCTGTACAAAGTGTCCTATTCGGGCATTTTAGATGTTTGGAGGGAAACTGGTGGCGAGGACAGAAGAGCAGTAATTTTACCTTTAGGTAAGCTTTACAGAAACACGAAGAGCCTCTGAGGTTTTTGCATGTGTGATACAAATCTGTCAACCACTTTAAAGATTGCAAGTTTTTCCCAAGAGGAAGGGAAAGGATAAATCCATAAAATCTTTTTTAAATTACCTAGAACTAAATGAAAACATGCGGGGAAGATTTCAACACCTTTAGGATCTCTCTTTCTCTTGTTTGCCTGTACTCTACAATTACTGAGCTTGCTGTATTTGCAAATAAAACCTGTTTTCAGGCACTTTAGTGTTCAGTTTGTCTTTACATAAATATGGCAAGACTAAACAGACTGAGTGAACCAGCCCCTGCCTGTGCTCCCTGTCTTCGTTTGATGTTTCTAAACCAAGGAACTGCAGAGACATGGACTGCCAGTGTCACTAAATAATAAGGAGACAATAGCACGATTCAGGGAGAATATTTCTGTGAATTAACTTCCTAACTAGGATATGTTTAAAATTAAAGTGGTGGGGTAGTTTGGTTAGATTTCATGTAATTTAACAACTGCTCTGAGCAGTTCCTGAAGTCCTAAGAAAAGGTGAAAAAATTAAGTGAGGTAGTGGCAGAACTGCTGGCTTTAGTATCTCAAAGCAGTGCAATATGAACACGTTCTAAGGATGTATTTCTTTAATATGTAGATGAGTAACTTTTCAAGTCTGAATCAGGCACCTGTAGAACCCTCACTCATGCAAGGCACAAGGCAGGCTTGTATGAAGAGGGTGCCAGTGAAATGCTGACAGCTTAGGATCAGTCCAAACACCACACATTGAGTAAGGACACAGCAATACAGGAACTGCAGAGCTGTTCCATGGTCCAGCCCACCCTGTGGCAGGGATGCAGCTCTCTGGTGCCCAGGGCTTTGGCTTTTCCATCGGAGGGGTGGACTGCTGGTGAGAGCTGCAGTCTGGACAGCTGAGCTGAAGGGGGAGGAAAGCTGGAAAATGCACACTCTGAATGCAGGAGGATGGAAAAGAAACAACAGTTCTCCCACCTTGTAGCACCTCTTCCTAACTGGCTAACTTCCAGGAAAACCCCTGGGAGGCTGTGCCACACTTTGGCAATGACCCCGCACGAGCACAGATGCTGGATGCTTCTGGCCACTGTTACAGGTCTGAAATTAGGCTGAATAACACATTTAAAAGCTTCACACATGCAAAGAAGTCATATACTTGCTTGCTCAACAAAGATAATCTCTGAATTTATTAAGGCAAAGCAGACAAAATTCTCAATCATGTTCTATCAAAGTAGAGCTGTCATTGCTTACATTGACTACACCCTGCATAGCCAGCCAGAGCTTTCTCAGGCTTTTGTTCCCTTAAACGATTTGTTACATTCCTCGAGTAAAAAAAGCTACCTGTCTAAAGTCATTGCTTGAAGTGCACTTATAAAGAATAATAGTAAAAATCCAGTGTAACTTGTCCCAAGCGAGTCACCCCCACCATGGCTACGGTGATAGACAAGCAGTGATGAAGCTGAAGAACAGCACGCTCATAAGACTTGAAGGCAAAGAATGCAATCCCTTACCTGGTTTCATTATTACTGCTTTAAAAATAAGCTATTTCTGCCTCAGGGGAGGACTGGGTAAAGAAAAATGTTAGCAAAGCACTTCCACCTCTTGTTCCACAATGCAGGAAACTCCAGGGGCTATGGAAATGCTTTCTTAGGTCAAAAGGAAACCTTAGGACAAGGCTGCTGTGGGATCTGAGGAAGAGCCCGAGCTGGACAGGAAGGAGGGGCCAGGAGAGGTTGCAGATATGGAAGCAAAGCCATCAGTTTTGCAGTTGCAGTTTTTGGGCAGTTGGCAGAGTGTGGGATTTCTATTCCAGAAGATGAGGAGGCGTGAGTTCAGTTTTGGTCTGAAATTTGATCTTCCCCATCATTAGGGATTTCTGGAATACTATTGCAAGACAATGTGTAGCTCTGGGATGCTGCAGGAATCCAGAGGCACCAGAGCTCCCTCAAGGCTTGTGGCTCACATTGTGCCTGACTTGCAGCACCAAACTTTATCCCATCACGTGTGCTGGGACAGAGCGGTCTCCATCTCCCTGAGCCCCCTTTCCATGGCAGAAGCTCCCTCCTGGTCTTCACCTCTCTGAAGTGTGTGCTTTAACCCTGGTTTAAACCCCACTTGGCCACCATACAGGGGCTCTGGAGTGAGATGGCAGTAAGGCCTGACTATCCAAAAGCTCAGGGAAGCAAAAAGACCCAGTCCAATGTAGCCTTCAGAGATGGTACTGTTCAGCTGAAGTCCAGGCTTTTCCCTTTTTTCTGAAAGATTTTAAAGTGCTGAAGGAGTACCCATGTTAGAATAGTCATTATTCTTGTCTGGTTTCATTCACCCAGTAATTCCACAAAGCTCTGCTGTGCTATATTGAAAGGAAAAATTTAATGTTTTATGAGACAGTTTTAAAATGTATACCTGAAAAGAGATCCTGAATGCAGACAGATCTGTGACTCCTGCCTGAATGGGCTGGAAGCTCAATATGGAATTCAGTTCATGCCTCTATTGGCTCTGGCCCCACACCTTCCTATTAACTTTAATTAAAAGCTCCCTTTGAATTATCTGAGCAGTTTACTTCACATGTAGGCCAAGTAACAAACTGGGCCAAAGAAGGACTGAAATCCACTGCACTGTGTATAATCAGGGTCACAGGGAACGTTCAGGAGAACATACCAGAGCAGCACTGCCTTTGGGATGCTTCAGAAAGCTGTGCACAATCAGCAGGTTTTCTTCTTTCCTTGTGGAATCATCTAAGACAAACTCCTGAAATGCAACAGCTCTGTCTTTTTTTTTTAAGAAATTGTTCTCAAATCTCTTAACCCCACATACCTCCCTGAATTCCTCCACAGCACCCCTGCACTCCCTGGACCCAGACTGAAGCTGGAGGAAAGCCCTATGCCATGGAATGCACGGCTGCTGCCCTCCTGATCAGTCGCTCAGTCATTGGTGACTTTGGTCTCATCATATCACGTTCATGCAGGAGACACCTGAGAAAGGAGGAGGAGGGTGAGGAGCAGGTGATAAACACGGACTGTTTCTGTCAAACAGGCTGTGCTGAGGCAAGCCCATGTGGCAGAGCACACCTCTGACTTCCCAGTCAGCAGTGGCACTGACTGGAGTTGCAGCAGTTCACAGATGCTTAGCAGCCCATAATACACATGGTCAATGGGCCATATTTGAAGACAGAACCAGTTGAAAGTCAACTGCCCTTGAACACATACAGATCATCCATCCAGGCTGCAAGAGTGGACTTTTGGAATTGGAAGCTATAGTACTTTTTATTCTGGTTAAATGTTGCTACATTTAACACAAATGCTTGCACATAATTTTAGCCTTAAATTTACTGGTTCGAGTATATTAATTCTTACTTTTTGAGTATATTCATTACTTCCTGCTTTTAGCAACAGTGCTACTTCCACAAGTATTTTTCAGGAGAAATACTCACCTTGCAAGGCTTCGTTTGGCCTTTGATTTAGAATTTAAGGCAGCATGAATCAATAACAGGCTGAAAACATCTCTCTGAAAAAAAAAAAGCCAGCCAAATAGAAAGTAGTAAGTAATTTATAATGTATTGCTGGTTAAAATGTCCTGGTTACCAAACTATTAAATTCACAGGAAGGAAACATGTGAACATTAAAAAAAAATAGCTAACTCTGCTTGTATATGTTTGCAAATAGGATTCAGTCACAAGGACAGTTCAGCTTTTTACTGTAAGAGTGAAGTGCTGGTGATGAGTTAGGTGCTTAATGGTGGCTACTAAAAGGGGATTAAGTCACATCAAAAAGTCTTTTCTGGATATCCTTTACCTGAGCATCACTGCCTCCCACTTGGACTAGTTCGTAACGGATTGGGTACAGCAGGTCTACAGCTTTGTCACAATTCCCATTTTCAAACTCTACAAAGGCCTGGCACAGTGGCAGCCCCAAACTAGGAGCCAGGGAAAGCTGGTGGTCTTCATGAGGTGCTCTGCAGAATTAAAAAGTGATTAACTTCCATAAGCCAAAGCATAGAGCCATACTTCAATGCCTGTCTGCCACTGCCTGCAGACAAGTTTTGGTTTTTTTGGTTTTTTTTACTTTCCAAAGCCTGATGTTTCCAGTACTTGACATAGGTCATATTTTGGTGTGGTTATGCTACTTTCACCTTTTTGTTACTCATCCAGCAATCAGTTTTCATTCTCCTGAATATACCCACAAAAGGCACAAGCCCAACTCCTCCTACCTCTGCAATAAACAGTTTGGGCTAGGACAGTCAGAAACTGCAAGTAAGAAAACTGCAGTTTCCCTTCTGGTGACCCCACCAGAACCTCCTACTGCTTTGTCTGGCCACACGTGGCCACCAGTCCTTGGACACAGCTCCCAGTCATGACCTTGCAAGCCAGTTCCTTCTCGAGTCAGCATTACAAAACTTCCTGTTTCTTTCACTGGGCCAACCTTCATTTTCCAGTAGGCAACACTGCCCTATGTGTTTATCATTCCTTAAACAAACTGTGGCATCCTAGAAAAGTAAAAGTGCACAACAGATGTTCATTTGAAGCAGCTTGAGACAGCCAGTGATGAAAATGATGAAACAATTCCTCATTTACACGTTTTGTCCAGCATTGCCATGGAAAGGAGCCTGTGACACCAACCACCAGAGAGCGCTGTGAGACACGACCAATTCCCAGCAACTTTCCATGGCAAAGGCCAGGGAAAAATATCGGTGCAAATCCAGATGGGACTGATGTTTGTGCCCAGGTTGTATCGCTGTTTTTTTTAACACAAAAATGCCTCTGGGGTATCATTTATATCTTATGTATTTGTGATAGATGTAAATTAGTCCAATCATTAATACAGCCCCTTCAGCTCAAAGCCTGCTTTCTCAAATAATGAAATTAAGCTTTATAATATTTCAAACTACAGCTAAAAATGTACACAAGTATTATTAAGGCTGAAATTAGGTGAGGCACTGGGTGAAAGAATAAGTAGCATATATGAACACATGTTCATTAACGCTTCTGTGGTGTGCAGTTTTCTGTACTTTATATATACTGGCACACTTATCTAAATAATAGAATAAATAAAAATATATTTGCCATTTTCTACTTTAGTTAAATCAGACATACTTAAGCTTGCTTTGAAAGTTATTTGTTGTGATAAGTAGTCTTAAAAATTACAGTATTCCTTGAAACTACGTAGTCAGAAACAAATAGTGACAATTTCAGGTTCTCCTTCCTTCTTTTTCAAGGCAAAGGAAACAACAGATGCTTAAACAGAGGGGAGAAAGGGTGAGGTAGGGGGAAGAAATCAAATTTAAAGCATCTATAAAACAACCCCTTCAAAAATATCAAGGCAATTTACAGTCATTTAATACTTAAGGGAACAAAAAACCCTCTTTGTTTGGATGTAGTACTTAAATATTCAGCTTTTTCAAATAACTTAATTTGAAAGCAAAATATTCTAGGCTATTACTTTAGTAATACTTGAAACTTAATTTCCTGCAGATGGACTTAACAACACATGAAAGAGTTGCCATTAGAATATCACTACCAACTAACATTCTGTTATTAAAGAACCTTCTAAAAAAAAACCAGAGCAGAAAAGATCCACCACAGACAGCTGACATATCTTGTAGGATGTTCTTATTAATACACTTTATTCCTTATCTGTAACATAGTTTAGTGTGACCCCACTAAAAGGAAACAGACAGCAACTGATGGTGTTCATGTCCTCAAATACAAAAGACTTCTGCTCAGCAAGATGAGAAACCCCTCTAGACATTAACTCAAAAAATAAATAATGATATAGATCTCCTGACTAGACATTGCCCTGCTTAAACCAGAAGTGTCCCAGCAACGTGCTGAGGCAGGGAGGAGTGTGTTGGAGCTTCAGCAAGCCAGAGACATCATTGCCCTGCAGTTCAAAGGGCTCTTTACTGAACCCAATGCAGGAATTCCTTTGCTTACCTGGCAAGTTCCTGCAGAGTAGTTAAAAGCTCCTCAGTAGTTTTTTGGTCTTTGGCTCCAAGGGAAGACATCAAGAAGTGCACATCATTGAACAGAAGAATGTGATCCTTGCTGTGCTTCTTTGTGACCTGAAGAAGGTTCTTCCACCTGTCCCCAAGCTTTACACCTAAGAGTAAAAAAGACTTCTCTCAGTAACACTGCCACATGCAAAAGTCTGACTTTGCAATGTCCTTTCAGTCACTCAGCATAAAAAGCATTCCTACTGAAATCAAGAAAACATTTCCTGATGTGGCAAAATTTATGCAGCAATAATGCTCAGCTACAGCTTGCCTTATCTGGGCCAAGAGTTTCTTGACTGTCAAGAGTTCAAAGGCAATATTTTAGTCTGTATTGTGTGAGCTTCTGGCTTCATTATGAGATTGCTCATAACGTCTTTTTGGAGGTGCTGCTCACCACGAGCCATCTGTAGCAATCACAAGACAGACTGAGAAGATGGATTTAGCAAAAGCCCCAATGCACCATTAGTGTTTTAGCAGAACAGTGTGAAACTGTCTGCCCATAGTGTCCCCTGCCATGAAGCCCAGTGTTTAAACACTGACTTAAAAAGGGGAAATGCCACTGAGTTAGGAGAGTATAAAAAGCCAGAAGCTGATATGCCCATAGTAACTACTTCAGTCAGGATCAAAACAGAAAGAAAAGGATCTAACTGGAAATTTATGTCCAGAAAGTGTTATGGGTTTTTAGAAGCTTATGCACTTGATTGCTCAGCCTCAGACCTCCAGGGACAATAGAAGTGTATTTGTCAAAGAAGACCTATGCCAGCTGGAGCTGACTGCTTTGTTACACTTCCATGGAAAACGGAAGCTCTTGGGAAGAATAAAGCTTATGGACATTATTAGGAACTTTATCCTGATGCTTTTCTCAAGTTTCTTCTGAAACACTGAGTTTCCTGTGTAATTACACTGAAATACTTCCCCAACATGAGCGGCAGGGGAATGGAAAAAGAAAATCACAGTTACAAATAAGACTGGCCAGAGGACATCCTACCTTCCAGATGAAGCCTGTACAGCATCGAACTGTTATCAACTATATCCAGGATGCTTCCACTTGCCAGGCACGGGGGAGCAATCTGTAATCACAAGTACTCATAGGCTAGCCAAATGATGTGCTAGCGGAAACTTACTTGGATTATCAAACTTATTTTCATAGTACTAAATTAATTTTATCCTTCTATTAATTAAAAATCACCTGTTCTGAAATAGTCCTAATTGCATCTTTCTTGAATACAGGAATTTGCAATGACAGAAACTTGTATGGCTTTACATGTGTTGTTTTTCTCAGTAAATACAGAGACTCACCACTGTATTTTATTTTTTCCAAAATTGTGCCATAAATATTACTTCACTTGGTCAAGGTTAGTAGGTACAAATCTGCCCAGCAGCTTTCTTAATGCTTGCAGTATTTTTACAATCCTTACAAAGATGTGCTATGTTATCTAATTTGATACTGCTTATTTACAAAGGTTGCTTTGAAATCCAGACAGTTGACTTTGTACCTAACATGCAAAACCAGTTCTTTGTAAAGGTGACTTGACTTTATAGGAAAACTAATCTACATCCTTTTAAAAAACATGAATAAGAAACATGGACAAAATGGCAATCAGTACCACTGCAGCTCTTTCAAGCACTCAAACTATGTAACACACAAGTCCTTGGGGCATTTTCCCCAGAACTGCTGAGAAGTTGTTTCCCTAAAAGACTGCAACAACAGATGTAAACAGTATTTATACGTAGATCACACACTGTGCTAAGTTTCACTCTCACACAGAAGGCAGAAAGCACACACCATGATCTTGCATGACCTCAGTAAAGAAAAAAAGGCCCCTACTCACATGCTTGTCATAAATTGTCAAAGCAGCTTCGTATTCCCCCTGGAAAAGCAAAGCAGGGCTGCGTGGTCAATGTGCAGACACAGCAACCAGCAGTGACTGGCAGCAACCAGACACAAACACATTAACACATGTCATAACAGCTCCTCAGGACTGCCTGGTCAAAACAAACCAAGTCAAAGAAATCTCGAGCTATCCAAAGCAGAAAAACCCAGATTTAACAGGCAGAATGATCAGTATGTTGAGGTTTCATCTAATAGTAAGTACCAATACTGGCATAAGTTAAGCAAGAAGGAGAAACATGAGCTGTTGCCTCTCATTCTAATGTTCCTTTCATTCTAATGTTCCTTTAATGGATTTTTGCAAAAATCAGTGCAGCGGTGCTTGGTGTATGCAAAGAGATGGGAAAAAAACAGTTTTAAGTAGCCTTCAAAAAAGTTAGGTAGATAGGAAGTGGCAAAATAAATAAACCATTTGGCTCCTGTTGAGAATTATGTTCCTTCTGTGTTACTCTGCTTTCTGGCCAAAGGATGCTGCCTTTTCAAAGATGCCACATTTAACTCCCTACTAAGCTGAACCCCACGAGTACTAAGCACTAAATCCAAGGGAATTCTGACAGGCTGGGTAAAATTTCAACCATTTTAAAGTATGAATTAGTAACAATAATTGATAGCATTGGCAATCAAATTTAGTGTTTACGGTCTCTTTTTCTACAGTCAGCAAACTTTTGGGCCAGAAAATTAGAAGTGAATTGGGTAAGAATTTTGTTAATTTTTGTCTCAAAATTAGAGATCTACATTCATCTTGCTATCAAATAACTGTGCTAAATGTAATTAGTCAGACTATTGGAGCTTCAAACATGCAATAATCTCACAGCAGTATTTCAACATTCTAACAAAGATAATGAAAATTTTGACCAATGTAATTAAAATATCAAAATAACTGTAATAAAGGACTATGCTACTTTGTAAATGTGGCATTGTGCTATTTTATAAAAGCATCCCTTTAAACAGCTGACACCCTCCCCCCAGTAAATGTTAGGTCTGCCTTTTAAAGCACTTTCGATGACCTATTTGGACCATAAAGCACATATATGAAAATATCCCATACCTTTTCAATGTAGTATAAAGCCCAATGCCAGTAATTATGGCAAGCAAGCATATCACTGCTCTGGAGAGAGAAAAAAAAGAAAAGAGAAAAATTATTTACAAAATAACTTCCCTTTTCAAGTTATCTAGTCAGATTTCTGTTTCCTTCTTCAGCAAAACTGAGTACTTCAGAAGACACAAGAGAGACAACAAATTTAAATCAGCTGCCAGGATACCTTCTCATTTGGTACATCTGTCCTTGCAGCTATTCAGAGAGACACCTCAAACCCAAGGTTTCCTCCACATCATTTTTCAGAGATGACTCAGAATTCACCCTTCTGCAGCACCCTTTTTAAAAAAAGGAATTTAATACACATCTATAACAAGAGTAAGATTTGTCTCATCTAAAAATTAGGCATCTTGTTCAAAGTAACTTAGCCAGATAGTGGAGAGAGGAGGATATGAAGGCCTTATGATGGCCATTCCTCCCAGCCATCTAGAACCTACCTCAGACAAAGAGGAAATCGCTTTTAAAACAAATTTTACTACAGGCTACAGAAGCTGCACAAGATGCCAAACACACTGGCAGCTCATCAGGTGAGATGAATTTTTGCTGGATTGCACCAACTTTGCACTGTCCTTCCCAGCTGGCAGCAGAACTTCAAAACCTCTTCCCTAGCCTGCAGTTCAAGGCAATCGCAGTTCATTTTTGTGAAATGCATTAAAAACAGACAAACAGAAATGTAGTTCCATAATCCTTTGGTGAAAATTAAAACACCAGGAAGGTTCACCCCTCTTCTCCCACTCTCTCCCAGTTCTGTAATTAAACTTACTGTTCTCACAAGTGGAAAAAATCATCTTTATTGTCATACTGACAACTGTAACACCCAGTTTAAGGAAGCACAAAGGTAAAGGTTACCAATAAATGTCAGGGCCTTACAGCACTAAGATAAACATTCTGGTAATCTTTCCTTGTTTAATATTAAATCACAAACCAAACCCAAGTAACAGAAGCAGTTTAGTGTTTGGCATAAACACTGATTATATCAAGTTCAATATCGTACTGCCATTCCAAATGTCATACAAACAAGATCATGGAATTACCTGACTAAATAAAGTAAAACCTTTTCACTGCTGCTAAACTTGAGCTCTGAAAAAGATTAAGCTGCTAGAGAGAAGTGGGCTTGCACTTGATTTTATTTGGATAAAGGGTATGAATCACAGAGATATGCACTTCCAAGCCCAGTATCTGTATGCTTAACTTAAAACTAAAACAAGCACCAAAACTGCCTTTCTAGTCTCACTATCCATTCCTGCTCTTTGGGTGAGGTAGAATAGTCAGCTCAGATGACTCTTGTAGGTTCTAGCAAATGCAAACCTCACAGCTCTCTGCTCTGAATATAACAGACTTAATCACTGGGAAAATGCTGTCAAACACAAAATAAAGTTTCATTTAGAGCAAAGGACCACATGACAGACTAATTAACCTGTTCAATACTCTGAAAGATCAACATGTATCAAACATGTTGGATATATATAAGGTAACTGATACACTAGAAAGTTAATTCGTACACTAGAAAAGAGCCTAATTTCTCTCTTCATTACAGTTGTTCTTAAAATCCCCTCCCCATCCAGAACCAAACAAGTATTTTAAGTGTTTTGAAAGATTTGATTTGACTGTGTCATTTTCCACCTCCTCTTAGGTCCCATGAGGAGATTTAGCCAGGTCCTTCAGCTGACTGTCAGTGCTAACCTCAGCCAAAGTAAAAAGCTTGTGAAAGAATCAGTGGCCACTTTACTGTTTTAACCACATAATAAATCACAAATAGGGACAGTCATGTCCCTCATAACATGCCACTTCTTCCTGCCTCTTGCTTAAAAAAGCTGCATGGAGAGTACCAGCACCTCAGGGGAGGATTTCCTCTAAATGCAAACTCTGCATTGCTTGTAACAGGTCTGCAGATAGGAAGGAGTGCAGGCAGAGGACTCAAGAACTTGGCTGCAGGAATTAAAGACAACCTAAAAGGAGCTTTTTCAGAGATGCTACAAAAATGTTTACCTTCCAGTTCTTTTCTGTTTCCTTCATGAATTCTAAGCCTTTCTCCACCTCTGCTTTCATCTCATTTACATGAGCTATAGTATGGACAGACCATGCATCTGTCTGATTTATAGCCAAAGCCTATAAGTGAAAAACAGGAAAACACAATGAGCCTTACAAACCTGTAAATACATTTATCACTGCTTATCTAGAAACAAGAGACTACTTTTTACTTGCTGCATGTTAAGTACATCCTTGTACCACTCCAACTAACAGCCCAGAAGTCTGACTTGGACAGAAAAGGAAGAGAATGTTTCTTGGCTGACTGCACTTCCCAGCTTCTGCTGCAGGGAGATGAACACCTGCAAAACACTTTAAAATGCAGGCTTTGATGATGACTGTGAAATGACATCTGTTTCACAGACATGCATCAATGAAAGAGCTGCATACACAGGCACAATATATTCCATGATATAGTGCCTTGCAGATAACTTTATTTTCCAAAAAATGGCCAGCTCTGAGTATTCAGCCAATTCCTCTTCCTTGGCCTAACAACTGCCACTACACTTTTGGCATTTCACAGAGTTAGTCATAAACCTAGTAAAGGTTAAGTTTTAGGGTTTATTCTCTATTGTCACTTTCAGCAATTTGATGCAACAGAAGTTTTGTCAAGAACATCCATTAGCGATTTCCTGGAGGACAGGGATAATCCTGAGGACTGGAGAAAATAAGTATAATTACTATGTTCAGAGAAAGGAAACAGGCTGGCTAATATTTATTAATACAGTTAATTGTTCAATAATCCAGGAACAATCATCTATGGAAAAAAAGGGAGCAGGAAGCCAAACAGGATGGATTGTCAAGAGCAGACTACATCAAAACAATCCACCATTCTTTAACAGGAGTAAACAGCCAATTATACATGTGGGAAGCAGCACATGGGCTGATACATGGATTTTATAGGCATGTTCTGACCCCATCTGACAGGACATGCTCATAGGCAAGTGAGGGAAATACAATCCAGGTCAAACTGCCTTGGTGAGGCAGCGATGTGAGAACAGTTAACAACTCTCACAAAGTTCTGTGAGCATTTGTGTTGAGCTTTATCCCTTTGCTACTTTGACTAACAACTGGCAGAAACCACCATCCTGTCTGAGAATTCTCGAGCCTTTTAGCACCAACAGCAGGCAGTTTACCTCATGGGCAACCTTCTCAGCACGGTCAAAAAGGTTTGTTTCCACAAGTCCAAAGGAGTAGTAGCCCTTCACGTAGCTAACAAAAGGGGGGAAAACAGCACATCATCCATTTATAACTAGGTTTAATCCAGGACTGAAATAGCATTTAACTCAAGAAAGTCCTTGCAGTGCAATTTACAATAAGGGTTCAAGCTTGCAGGAGATGGACCTACTAAGCTAATTCTCAGAGGAAATGAGTGACCCAGAGACACCAGCATGGGAAAAAGTGACAAGATGCACATCAAATGGACATTGCCATCTCTGGATGAGATGGAAACACTAGCTACACAGAACCAGCTGCTGATCTCCATAATAGCTGCAAAATGCAGAATTAAAAGGCTAGAAGTGAGACACTGCTGTCACCAAAGTTATCTGAGCATCTCATAGGCAACCTTCTACATTTTCCCCAGTGCCCACAAAACCACAGGAGGGTACTTTTACATTAAGTGGCTCTTCAAAACTCGTTGTAAATCATCCCCATTAAGCCACAAATGCCCAACATAAAGGAAAATTAGGGATGTTATGTACATCTGATTTATTTAATGGATCAAGATGAACAGTATTTTTGGAAGAAATGAAGAAATTTAGCCAATGCTCTGCGTGGGGACATGACCTTATCCTGTGTGTTACATACCATGTGCTGTATTTGACAGCAGTGAGACACAGCTCACTTAAGAAAAATCCCTCAATACCAGCATCAAGAAGGATACTGGAGACACGTTCTGCGGTCAAGTTTGATCAACTTCTAGACTCTTGATTTTTGTCTGCATGTCTGCTTCCAAAAGATCCTGAACTTGTAAGTCCCAACTTAAAAACAACATAGTCCATGCACACCAGGTAAAGAGCAATTTCCAAATGAAGCCTGACCCACCTGCTTAGTGGAACATCACGTGTCCAGAAAGGATAAACACGGGCAACAGAGTCTCGCATCTGACGTTGATATCCCAGGTAGAAATAAGTGTCATGGGAAAATTTGAGGGCTAGCAGGTCAGTTGGGTAGCTCTGCAGAATCTGCTCCCATAGATCACAAGCTTTTGGAAGTTGGCTAGAAATGAAAAATTATTTCCATTGGTGAGAGAAGGCACACATGCCTGCCTCTCCCATTAATCCTGAACTCAAACTATGCTGAAAAATAGAAAATTCAGCAACAAATGACTTATTTTTTTCCTTGAAGGAATTCTTTAGTCTTTTCTAAGCTAATAATGGGATTATCTTCAATTGGTACCTTCTGCGAATCTTATGAAAGAAAGCGTCTTGGGTTACATCAAATCACTGTAACACACAAGGAAAATGAAACAAGTTTAAACCATAAATCTAAAAATTTTCCTACTGGGCTGAATAGTTCCTACAGGGACCCACCATAATTAATGGAACTTCATATGTACAAAGACACCTTCCCTCTCCTTTTGTGGGAATCAAACCCAGTGGCAGGGCTTCAGTACCTGCCTCATTTCCTTCACTGAGGTGTGAGGCAAATCCATGCTCACCCATCTGTTTGGCAAGCAAATAATGAAATGGAATCATTAGCCCATACATTCTACAGTTCATACAGATTTCTCATATGGAATGAAGCAGTGAGCCTCTACAGCACTTGTGAGATTCTTATCTCCCTGTTTTACAGAGAAAATAGGTTTTGACATAGGGAGACAAGAGAGAGAAGTCTACTTACGGGCATCTTAGTCTGGACCCTTCTCTAGCCAAATACTTCATTTCCTACCTCTAAAACACACTGATGGATCTGTGGCAGATTTAAAACATGGAGTGCTTAATGCTAGGAAGCGGTGACAATAGAGCACTTTACCTCCTACAGTGCTGCTCACCAGCTAGCCATGGCACTTAGGAGTGGAGAGAGAAATTCAAGGACAATCTGTGACATCCCCAATCCTTGCTAGATGTCAGCTAACATCACACACCACTACTGCCAACCTTCACTTCTGCCTGCAGTAGACAAAGGGAACACCTCCCAGTCCCTGGAGCAGAGTGACAGAGGACTCACCCCCTGGCGAACACATCCAATGCTGACACATGAAGCCTCTCCCGCTCTGTCAGTGGCTGTGACTTGGAAAGTGCCACCATGGCTCTCATGGCACTGTCCAGTTCCTTGTCAAGTCTCACGGTCCTTCCAGTGCCAATCAGCTCCAGGCCATTGGCAATGACATGTCCCATTGCTGCAGGAAACAGCACAGCACCTGCTGAGCTCACAGCAGAGCCTTCAGCTCCACAAAACACCAGAGGAGCTGAGTATTTTCAACAAAACTGACTTGTGGACACTGGGGTCCAGGAAGTCTCCCAAGCCTAAAGTTCTCAGAAAGTTTTCATGACAGGTACTTAAATATTACATGAAATAAAAAGAAAAAACCAACAAATAAACACACACAAAAGCATTCTGCCTGCTCTAGATTTTGAGGATGTTTTACAGAATTCTATGAATTATCACCTTGCCCTTGCATAAACAAAGTCAGTTAAATATCAAGACAACAGGCATTAACCCAGCATTTTCCATGCTCAGAATCAAAGATTATACTCACTAAAGTTTGGATCTGCTGCTTTTAGCTTGGAGACACATCCCTCAATACCTCCAAGGCTCTCATTATTGGTCCAAGTTGCATACTGTAAGAGAAACAGAGTGAGAGAGGGTTGAGAAATCCTCTATGATACTGGACTTCTTTTTGTTCTCACAGACATTTAAAATTCAAAAGCAAGGCAAATGACTAAAAGACAAATGTTCCATTCAGGTAGGTTCAGTGCAGTAGAAAAACAGAAAAACTGGGATTTAATATAGTTCAGTCACCAGCAGAACCAATTACCCTGGATTTTCATGTGGTTTTTGTCAACTGGCTGATTTGCCGGTATCAAGTGGAATGAGCACACTTGCTGAAGCTTTCACCACAGCTGCAGCATCTGGCACAGCCCTCTGCTTAAAGGGTTTCCTGCTGCCAGCTAAAGACTGAACTCCTGTGGTAGCCTGATTTTGAGGCCCTCCCAGCTGATAAGAAATTTAAGTATCAACTGCAGTAAAGAGTGTCTCATGAATGAGTCCCTTCAAATCACATTTTCTTACACTTTTCAGTCATACCTGCGTCAGCACAGCATCAAAGAGCTTACAGGCTTCATTGCTGGTTGTGGACAGGACAAGTCCAGCATCCTGCCAGGCCTGCACAACAAACACAAACATGTTCTTTTTACACCCTCATTTTCCAGGCTACACTGACAGATATTCAAATTGATGCTGTTCTGATATTTTCATCAGTGATGCATTTTTAAAAAGAAAAGCTGGAAGGACAGTGTGAGGCAGAAACAAACGTTTTGTTCAGTTGTAGTTACATCTAGACTCAATTAGTTGGAGCTAGTAGTGAAACTAAAGAAGCCAACCATTACCAAGCGTAACAGAAGATCCCAATGGGTTGCCCATCTCACAATGACAGCGCCATTCTGAACTCATTACAGCTGTTGGCGAGTTCCTCCGTTACAGGCACACCTCGTGTGAAGCACAGACATGGTAAAATAAAACCCTGTTCTCCTATATTCTATGAATCTGTAATTTTTTATAAACAATAATGCTCTTCTGGATCAACTTGCAAACCAAACAGCCTGGCAGAGAAAATCCACTAAGTTTCTGGAGTTAACCAACTGGAAATTTGGGTCACAGATTTATACGCAAGCCTCACAAAAGTATGAACGTGGGCAATGGAAAAAGATAAAAGCAAAACAGAATTGGGCTGCCATAGTTTCTAGTAACATAACGTGACTGAGGGACAACATCTCCTGGCTGGCTGCTGGAAAATGAGCAGAGTTCATTTGAGAAGCTGCCCCGATCACTTCAGTATTACTTTAATGCAGTACACAGAACAAAGAGGATAGATACATGTTATAAAAACAGACCTGGGGCAAGCTAATTCAGACTTCTCCTAATGGGGGCTTAGTCCTTCCTGATGCTGCAAGAATTCAGCTCCTTTCATTTTACATTTTAAGACATTTCCTAGCTATAATAATCTGTCAAAAATTTAAAGTGAACAGGCAAAGACAACTTTGTTAATATATCCTAAAGCTTTCCCGCTGTGATTGGATTAAAGGCTCACATTCCAACAGCTAAAGCAATTGAGTTTTCAAATTACATGCCTGAAAGAGTAGACCTGAATCTAAAATTACACATTTTCCTTACAATTCATACTGTATCTGTGATACCTAAATTGGCCAGAATGAACTTCTTAACACAATTTGAAGCATTAGAAAGCAGGCATTTTTATCTGCACAGGACACATCTCCTCGTTCTGTGGGTGTGGTGAGACTGCCACAAGGTCTTTATCCATCATAATCATACATATTCATTAAAATGTGCTTCTTATCTAATACACAGAACTAATTCCTAGAATGAATTTGCATGCATCTGCCTCCTACTGGAAGTTCTTTTATGGTCCTGGAGAGTCATCAAAAGGGATCTCTGGTGGTCGTATTCACTGAATGCTTTGATATTAAAGGCAACCTTTCCTTGAACCTTTTGTTTGGGCACGTGATGTTGTTTCTGTGTTACATAACTTGCCAAAAAATCACTGTAGTGCTTCTTATCTGTTCCTCCACTTGTTCCAGCCATGTTTATCATCCTGCGTATATAGCTTTAAATCCCTTTATCTTTTTTTGCCAAATAGTCTTTAAGGTCTATTCAGCAACCTCGGAGGAGCCAAAAATTTTTCTTCTCTATATCATTTATCATCCAGAAAAAGCATAAAGAGAAAAATCAGGCAGGTAGCAAGGTTAGGCTTGCTACTTTCAGGCTATCTTCCATGGTGCCCTGCATAGTAGGCCAGGAGCCACCCTCAGCATCAGTCATCAAAAACAAGCTTCGTTTGGAGCAGGTCTCTGCATCACTGCCTGTTTTACACAACAGCTTGAGGGGCTTGCCAAGCAGAAAATGATGTCCCATTCTGAGGGGACTTGATGCTGATTCACAAGAATGGAAAGGTCTGTGTGCGAGCATCAGAACAAAGCAGCAGAACAAGGGTTAGTGGAAAATGGGCCTGCATCCACCACTAAGGACACTGCTGATCTAGCTGAGGTATGTGCTATCTCCAGCCACTCTGGAAAGCCTTTGTCCTGCTATGGCTACAGCCCACCTGACTCACTCCTCACTGGAAAACTCCCACTCTGCCAACAGGAGAATGGCAGCAAGGCCGAGTCACATCAGGGATGCCCCTACTCTGACACTACTTTGTGGCACTACTAGCACATCAGGACAATGGGCTACAGGGAAGAACCACCCCACAGCAGCTGCTGGCTCCTAAGAGACATAAAAGATGTGCTCCAAACCTAATCTGTCACTGCCAACTGAGAACTAAGAACTATTGGGACCACAGAAAAGGCAGCAGCCCCCGTGCTCTGGGAAGTACATAAGGGGTCCTGCCCAGACTACTTGGGACACTCAGGTTCTGAGGCTTCTCTCTAGTCAGGTATCAGACTGACTGAAGAAATCCAGGACGGAGTGTGAGTGGCCAAAAATCAGCCTCAAGAGTCTGTAAGGCAATTATCAGTTTCCCTACCTACAGATGCTGCCTTTGGGTTCTCTTACACTGATCCCTCACAACCCTCTAACTCCAGGAGGGAGTCTTCTCTGCGATGCCTCTTGTATTAGAGCCATGGCCTTTGCTCATCTCACTGCTTCTTGGTGAGACCAAAGGCTTGCCCTTTCCCCTGCTCTAAGATTAGAGTTCAGTCATGAGATCTGGTGACTGTTTATTTGTATTTTTTCTCTGCTAGAATCATAGCTGTCTGTGGGCTGCAGTTGGCACCTCTTGTACTCCTTGCGAGACAGATCCCCAGAGCTCTGCCAATCATGCACCTGTCACATGCAATCTTCAAGACTTTGTTTTAACCTGCTACTGCCTATATTAATCAAAACACAACCATAAAAGGAGTTTATCAGAAAGAGAGGATGCGAATGACTAATTAGTAAGCAGCTCCGATATGTGGCACCCTTTGACCCGAGGCTGATTTAGAGTTAATCGAAGGCCTGACCCACTTCTGAGGCCCACGTAAAGGGCAAGTGTGCTGTGGGACCCCTGCGCTGGGAACAAGACCCAGAGATGCTCAGACATGGGTCTTGTTCCCACGGACAAGGGATGGGTACAGCGACCCTTCCCCATTTCCAGATCCCAACCGCAGCTCCCCTTCTCCGAAACCCACGCGAGTGTATGAGGGTGAGCTCTAGCCACAGTGAGCCCGGCTCAGCTCTCGGCCCACCACAGCCCAAAGCCCGTCGGCAGCCCCCGGGACGCCCCCGGAGGCCACCCGCAGCTCCCGGGCGCAGGGCACGGGCCGGACGGAGCCGCGCTGGCTCAGCGCCCCAGCGGTGCCCTCCCCTCGCAGCCCCCCCACCCTGCCCT